>WAAF01011349.1:460616-729453 GCA_013400475.1 Tricholaema leucomelas | reverse complement strand
CTCTAGTGGGAGGTGTCCCTGCCTATGGCAGGGGGTTGGAGCTGGATGATCCTTGAGGTCCCTTCCAACCTAAACCATTCTATGATTCTATATATATATGATACATATATATGTATATACACATATATACATATATACATATACATATATATATATGAGATACATATATATATGTAAATTCTGTGTCTCTATTTGGGCCAGGAATTTCCTGTCATATGCCAAGTAATGTATTTCCCCCCTGCTACCCAATGGCTTCTTCAATTGTTTATTACACTTGAGACAAACTCAACACTTAAGAGCAACTTGTATGTTTAATTAAGAGAAACAAAAAGAAAGCAGAGGGTGGGTAACCTCATTTCAAACAGTTTGCTTTGGCAAATTTCAGTTTGCCATTGTCATTATTTTCCATTTTCCATTACTAAAATGGCATTTTGCAGAACGTTTCACCCTGCTCTCTGGAAATCTGAAGCAGCCAAGAGAAAAGCTGTTACTGTATTGAAACAAAGATGGGAAACAGTCTGTCCTTGTTAGCAATGCTCTTGTTCAATTGTCTTGCAAAGCTGCCTTCCTCTTTTTTCTCTTTTATTCATTTAAAAATTGATTTATAATGGCCTTTCAGCATGGTAAGTGCTAACAATAACTGGTTTGTTCAGGAAACAACATTGCCGTTTTAGATTCATAATTCTGGGTTTAATTGCTTTCTCTATTTAAAAATGAATGAATTCACTGAGGATTAACTGATTGTGGAAGGTACTGATTTATTTCCTTCCTGTCTGCTCATTTTGAGTGGTTGGATTCCGTGAGAGATGAATATTAGGGGTGAACCTGCATATCTCTGCCTGTAATTTCTGTGTCTTACATGTATGCATACGTACCATAGAAACATAGAATGGTTTGAGTTGGAAGAAACCTTAAACATTATCTAGCCCAACCACCCTGCAGTCAGCAGGGACATCCTTCACTGGATCAGGTTGTTCAAAGCCTTGTCCAGCCTGTTCTTGAATATCTCTAGGGATGGGGCCTCAAGTACCTCCTTGGGCAGCCTTCCCTTCTCCAGTTTGAACAACCCTGCCTGCCTCCCTCAGCCTATCCTCATGGCACAGGTGTTCAAGCTTCCTGATAATTTTTGTGGCCCTCTCTGGACCCACTGTGTCATGTCCCTGTCCCTCCTATGCTGAGGGCTCCAGAGCTGGATACAGTACTCCAAGTGAGGTCTCACCAGAGCAGACTAAAGTGGCAGGATTGCTTAGAGGATGCTAATACAGTGAAAAGAGCATATGGAGTGAAATGTATTATTTTGCTGCCATAACTTTGTCTGCAGTGTCACAAAGCTTTTCACACAACGTCAGTATCTGTGTTGTACTTATCAGCATCTTGCAGAATTCATTATGTTGCCTTCTCAAGAGTTGGAATATTCTGAGTATTACCCCCAGATAATGATGTAGTTTCCAAATACTGATCTGAGAAGTCTTTATGAGTTTTACTTTATTGAGGAGCATTTATGTGCTTACTAGCATAAAAGAACTGAAGAACTGGGGAGCTCACAAAGAAAGGAGGGAAGTGATTTACATTAGGTGGAAGAGCAATCACAGGATTACAGAATATTAGGGGTTGGGAGTGACCTCAATAGATCATCC
This sequence comes from Tricholaema leucomelas, assembly GCA_013400475.1. NCBI lineage: Eukaryota > Metazoa > Chordata > Aves > Piciformes > Lybiidae > Tricholaema lacrymosa > Tricholaema leucomelas. Next base: position 727,816 of record WAAF01011349.1, on the reverse strand, counting down.
AGTCCAACCCCCCTGCCAGAGCAGGATCACCTAGGGCAGATCACACAGGAGCACATCCAGGTAGGTTTGGAATGTCTCCAGAGAAGGAGATTCCATGACTTCTCTGGGCAGCCTGCTCCAGGGCACTGGCACCTACACAGTAAAAAAGTTTTCTCTTCAGTTCTTCTAGAACCTCCTCTGCTCCAGCTTGCACCCATTGCCCCTTGCCCTGTCATTTGTCATCACTGAGCAGAGCCTCAGAGCAGAGCTGAGCTCTGTCCTACTGACTCTGCCCTGCTTGTCTTTATTGACATGATTGAGGGCACCCCTCAGGCTCCTTCTATCCAACCTAAACAGCCCCAGCTCCCTCAGCTTCTCCTCACAGGGAGATGTATCACTGCCTTCAGCATCTTTGTGACTCTGTGCTGGACTCTTTCCAGCAGTTCCCTAAAGTCCTTCTTGAACTGGGGGGCCCACGACTGGGCACAATCTCCCATTTGTGACCTCAGCAAGGCAGAGTAGAGGGTCAGGATAACCTCTCTTGATCTTCTAACCAAACCACTTCTGATCCACTTCAGGATGCTGTTGACCTTCTTAGCTGCAAGGGCAATTATTGGAATGACTAATGAGGAAAAAAGAAGTCCCCCAATTTGTTTGGTATGAGTGTAACATTTTGCTTACATCAAGATAAAGTGTTTCAAATTCAGTTTGACTTTTCCCCCTAATCCTTCCCAGTTCTTGCAAAGCCAACAGAATCATCGATCTTGCTTTTTCTCTGGCACTACTCAGTGAACTGACTCCAATTTATGAACTGCACAGCCCCAACTCTGTAAGTTTGCCTGCATTTAATATGAATTTGCTATTTAGTATAAATCATTCCCAACTCACCTCACCACTGAGTTTTAATGGCATAATATCCTGCCTGGAATTTCATAGAATTGTTTGGGTTGAAAAAGGCCTTTAAGGTTGCCAAGTCCAAACAGTACCTAACTCTACCAAGGCTGCTGCTAAACCATGTCCATCAGCACCACAGCTCTGCCTCTTTGAGGCACTTTGAAGGATGAGAATTCAAGTGCTTCCCTGGAGAGCCTGTTCCAGTCTTTGGAAAGCCTTTCAGTGAAGAAGTTTCTTCTAATATCCAACCTAAACATCCAGTGGTGCAATTTGAGATCATTCCAACCCTCAATTGGAGAGAGATGTTGAGATACTGGAACATGTCCAGAGAAGGGTGACAAAGCTGGTGAAGGGCCTGGAACACAGCCCTGTGAGGAGAGGCTGAGGGAGCTGGGGGTGTGTAGCCTGGAGAAGAGGAGGCTCAGGGGTGACCTCATTGCTGTCTACAACTACCTGAAGGGAGGTTGTAGCCAGGTGGGGGTTGGTCTCTTCTGCCAGGCAACCAGCAACAGAACAAGGAGACACAGTCTCAAGTTGTGCTGGGGGAGGTCTAGGCTGGATGCTAGGAGGAATTTGTTGGCAGAGAGACTGATTGGCATTGGAATGGGCTGCCCAGGGAGGTGGTGGAGTCGCCGTCCCTGGAGGTGTTCAAAAAGAGACTGGATGAGGCACTTAGTGCCATGGTCTAGTTGATTGGCTAGGGCTGGGTGCCAGGTTGGACTGGATGATCTTGGAGGTCTTTTCCAGCCTGAATGGTTTTATGATTCTATGATATGATTCAGTCTGGAGAGGAGAAGACTCACTTCCTGTGGCCTTCCAGTATCTGAAAGGGGCCTGCAAGAAAGCTGAGGAGGGATTTTTTAGGGTGTCAGGTAGCAATAGGACTGGAGGGAATGGAGCAAAACTAGAAGCGGGTAGATTCAGATTGGATGTTAGGAAGGAGGTCTTCACCATGAGGGCAGTGAGACACTGGAACACGTTGCCCAAGTTGGTAGTGGAGGTGCCATCCCTGTAAGTTTTCAAGGCCAGGCTGGCTGTGGCCCTGAGCAACCTGATCTAGTGTGATGTGTCCCTGCCCATGGCAGGGTGGGCTTGGAACTGCATGATTTTTGAGGTCCCTTCCACCTCTGACAGTTCTGTGATTCCATGATAGGTAGAGCTTCTCTAATAACTCTCCTATATCCTTTTGTATAGTAGTCTGAGTGTTTTGGTTACTTAATATTTGCCAGGACAAGAATAAATGCTGTAAGTTATTGGAGAGGACAGTACTCTGACTCCTCTGGATTTACATAGAAGATTACTAGAGCTTACCTTAAATCCTTTAGGACACCATGAGAGCAATTGAGGACTTTATTGCTCACTGTGATTGTAGGAGAGTGTGATTTTTGTTTCAAGTGCAAGTCATGGTGACCTATGGTGCCAATGAGGAAAGTGTCTGGATGTGACTGCAGGAATAGCTGAAGGACAGTGGGTTGCCAGCTGGCACCTAATCCACTGGCTGGCTAAGCAGTGAATGGCACTGGGGGGAATCCTGACCATCCTGGTCCAGTGCAGCCTGAGCCAGAGCCTGGTAACAAATCAGCCTCCCAGTAGAAGTGAAAAATGCCATTGACATGATGAAAAAACATCCCCAGAATGGTGAAATGAGTCTTTGGAAGTCTTCTACCCAACTCACTTACAGGGTTATTTCCAAGGTGATAATTTCTCTCCTCCCTTCACTTCTTACTGGGTGACTCTTGATGTGCCCTGCAAAAGGAGTGGTTCATGAGTTAGTTTTCTTGAATGGGCTGCCCAGGGAGGTGGTGAAGTCACCGTCAGTGGGAGTGTTCAGGAAAAGACTGGCTGAGGCACTTAGTGCCATGGTCTGGTTGACTGGATAGGGCTGGGTGCAAAGTTGGACTGGATGATCTTGAAGGTCTCTTCCAACCTGGTTGATTCTATTCTGTAGCTTGGAAAAAGAGAACTCAAGAGTCTGTTTCCTTTGCAGCTGATAATTGCAAAGGCTAGAAAAACCTTGGCTGTATCTCTCTTTGGTTGCTTTTACCCTGATCTAGAGTAGGGCATCCCTGCCCATGGCAGGGGGGTTGGAACTACATGATCCTCGTGGTCCCTTCCAACTCTGACTGATTGTATGATTCTAAGCATTGCTCTTGTGTCTGTTCTCATGCCTTGGGTGCACACTACATCCATGTTCTGCATTGAGAAGCTCGGTTAGCAGCTCAAGTATAAGGAATCTTTGTAGAGTTTGGAATCTTCACGTAATTTGGAATCATCTTTTTTTATGAAAACAAGTGCTGGTGCCCCTGTGCTTTGCCCTGGTGAGGCCACAGCCTGAGTACTGGGTTCAGATGTGGGCATCACAGCATAGGAAGGGCATTGAAGTCATGGAAAGTGTTCACAGAAGAGCGATGAGACTGGTGGGGGGTTTGGATCATCGATGTCATATGAGGAATGGCTGAGGGTGCTGGGGTTGTTTAGTATGGAGAAGAGAGGCTAAGGGGAGATCTTTTTGCTATATACAGCTATCTGAAAGGAGGCTTGGTGTGAGGCTGGTGTTGATCTCTTTTCCCAAGTAAGTGGTGATAGGATGAGACCAAATGGCCTGAAATTGTGCCGGTAGTGGTTTAGGCTGGACATTAGGAAAAGCTTCTTTATTAAGAGCATGTTGAGGAGCTTCAACAGGCTGCCTAGGGATGTGGTGGAGTCACCATCACTGGAGGTGTTCCAGAAGGTATAGATATGATGTTTCAGGTTAGAGTTTAGAGGTCATGGTAGATGGGTTATGGTTGGCCTTAATGATCTCAGAGGTCTATTCCAGCTTTAGTGATTCCATGATTCCAAGCGACAGAAACATGCAAAGCAAGAAGCTGCACCATTCTAAAATCTCACACTAAAAGATACGGCTTGAGTGACAGGGCTGCACTTTTCATCCTTGCCCTTCATGTTGAGTTTAATCTTAGAGGAAAGAGGAGACTGGATAATATCCAGTCAATGCCTGCAGTTCCATATTCCACCATGTCATGAAAAAAAAGAAAAAAAACAACCCCCAAAAAACCTCTTTAGTGATTCAGATCAAAATACCTCAGCAAAGTTATCTCAGGGAATCTTTATTCTGGTCACAAAACCCTGCAAACAATACTTTCAGAGGAGATAGCTAAAAACCCAGAGACAATTCTCATTTCTAATCTGGTTTCTGTCTTTACTGGTAAAAATGTAACTATCTGGGCAACTCTGTAGGAGATAATGGATTTAGGATTTATCAGCTTTGCTGTTAGCTGCATGGTAGAAGGATGTAATATAGTGACTGGTGTCATTTTAATACCCTTCTGCAGAATTTCAGATGAAGTATTACACAAAAAGGTATAACAGTTGCCAGAGAATCATCAAATGGTTTGAGTTTGCAGAAACCTTGAAAATAGTCCAGTTCCAACCTGCCTGCCATGGGCAAGGACACCTCCCACTAGACCAGGTTGCTCAAATGTTTTTCCAGCCTGCTTTTAAACACTTCCACAACTTCACTGGGCAACCCATTCCAGCATCTCACCATCCCCATAGTGAAGAACTTCTTTCTATTGTCTCATCTGAGACTACCCTGCTCTAGATTCAAACCATTACCACTTGTCCTGACTCTGCAAGCCCCTGTAAATGATCCCTACCCAGCTTTCCTAAAGGCTGCCTTTGGGTACTGAGAGGCTTTCCTATGGTCTCTGGGGAACTTTTTCTTCTTCAGACTGAGGAGACCAAACTCTTTCAGCCTGTCCTTGTAGGAGAGGCGCTCCAGCCCTCTGATCATCTTCGTGGCCCTGCTCTGGACCTTCCCCAATAGAACCACGTGCCTCTTGTAGTAGAGGCTCCAGAGCTGGGCACAGTACTTTGGAGTATAATACTTGCTGTGTTTTGCCAGTGTAGCAGCTGAGAGATTCCCTTGCATCCTGTTAAAATCATTTGGAGGCAATGAGTTTGCCATTGCCTTAGTAACAAACACTCATAATGAATGTAACTAAGCAAATGAGTTGCAAGGTCACCACTGCCATGCCCTTGTCTTTGATTGCTTACATCCTGCTTTTGATAATTTGTCATCACATCCTATTGATCCTTCTCTGTCTGTGCTTTAAGAGTTCAAAGGCAGGAAGAAAGCAGCATAGGCAACTTTAATGATGTAAGAAGATATCCTGGCCCCTTGCTTTAGAGTAAACACAGGTAAGTAAGGCAGTAGAATCACAGAATGCTAGACATTGGAAGGGCCCTCCAGAGATCATCCAGTCCAACCCATCTGCCAAAGCAGGATCATGTGGGGAAGGAACACATCTAGGTGGGTTTTGAAAGTCTTCAGAGAAGGAGACTCCACAATCTGTCTGGGCAGCTTGTTCCAGTAGTCTGCCCCTCTCACCATAAAGAAATGTCTTCTCATGTTGAGGTGGAACCCTCTGTGTTCCACCTTGTACCTGTTGTTCCTTGTGCTATCATTGGACACCACCAAAAAGAGCCTGGCACATTCATCCTGACACCCACCCCTCAGATATCTATAGACGTTGATCAAATCCCCTCTCAGTCTTCTCCTCTCAGAACTGAACAGCCCCAGGGCTCTCAGTCTTTCTTCATAGTAGAGATGTTCAAGTCCTGAAATCATCCTCTCCACTGCACTCTCTCCAGCAGGACTCTGTCTCTCTTAAACTGGGGAGCCCAAAACTAGATAGAGTATTGCAGCAGTGGTCTGAGCAGGGCAGAACAGAGGGGCAGAAGAATCTCTCTTGATGAACCTCAGGATGCTTTTGGCACTCCTGGCCTCCAGGGCACATTGCTGTTCCATGGAGACCTTGCTGTGAACTAAGACTCCAAGGTCTTTCTCTGTGAAGCTGCTTTCCAGCAGTACTGAACAAGAACAGAGGGAAAAAAAAAAAAGGAAGAAAATGTTTTATTAAAAAGCACAAACTTAAAGCTTTGTAAGGAGATTCAGAAGGCATTTTCAAACTTCTGAAGTTACACTCAAAATTCTTACTTTGGCTTAAACCTTGTGCCAGTTATCCAAAACTCCATTCTTACAGCAGGTGAGCGTTGCTATAGGCAATGCCAGGCTTTTTCATGATCAGTGTGCCTTCCATAAGTTTGATCTGTCAGGTTTTGGAACAATGCTTGCTGCATTTTTTTTCCTGGCATAATGATATGGTGGCTTCTGATCCTGGTCTTTGCTGTGCCCACATTACTGTGAATAGCACTAACAGCGAATGAGGAATAGAAGCACTGGACATAGAATCTCAGGCTTCTTCCTACAATTCTTGGTACCTTCATGTGCCTTATGTTGCCTTAGACAAAGAAGAGACCAGGAGCTGTGGTCCTGTACTCACTGAATCACTTGCAGACATGCACTGGAGATGTTCTAGAAGCCATGAATGTAGTTTAGCTGCTTTAGAATGTAGTTTAATGGTACCTGGACTACGGTTTGACTCAACCATTTTAAAGGTCTTATCCAACCTTAATGATCCTATGATTCTAAGTACAGCTCACAGATATTTAGCAGTTCTTAGTCACACTTCCTAGAGCTCTTGTAAGTTCAGTTGGCTTTGGTAAGGTTTGGGCTTGGAAAAAAAGACACTTAAAATGACTGAGCTGCTGGAAGAAATCTGATTTGCTGGTCATGTGCCAGTTTAGTGTTGGTCTGCTGGCACCCTTGCCACTTCTTTTTGCATTCCCTTTGCAATGGCCTTTAAATATTTCAAACTAAGTGTCCCACAAGACAGCAGCTGGCCAGGACATCCTTCATAAATCATATTCCATGCATTTATTTATTTATTTTTGTGCTGGTCAAAGCCTTGAAGCTACTTACAATGACATTTATTAACATAACTTTCTTTCCCTGGTAAGCTCAGCCTGAAAGGAGAACAAATACTTTCTCTGCTGCAAGAACTGCATTTTCCATTAGCCTTCAGGAAAATGATTCCTTTCTCTTGATTTCCTCTCTTAATGTGTCCTTAAATGGTCACGCTTCTGATAATGCTGTCAGGAGAAATACTGCTGCAATTTCCTTTGACCTTTTTGCTCTTCCTCATATTTTCCCATTAGTCTTAACTAATATAAAACTAACTAAGCTTGACTCTTCAAATGAAAACTGGCCAGAATCTCTGTGGGAACCATGGAGCATTTAGGAGGCAAAAACACTGCATGTACAATATCTTGGAGAGAATTAATTAGGCAAGAGTGTTTTGCAGGGACTTCTGGTGGGACAAACACAACTTCCAGTGCTTTCTTCTTTACAGAAGTAGGGCCTGGCTCTGCAACTGAGAGGAAGGGGTGCTAAGTACTGATCAAACCCCACACTTTATATATCATGACACAGTATCACAGTCTCACAGTATTACCAAGGTTGGGAGAGACCTCACAGATCATCAAGTCCAAGCCGTTACCACAGAGCTCAAGGCTAGACCATGGCACCAAGTGCCACGTCCAATCCTGCCTTGAACAGCTCCAGGGACGGCGACTCCACCACCTCCCTGGGCAGCCCATTCCAGTAGCCAATGACTCAGTGAAGAACTTTCTCCTCACCTCAAGCCTAAATTTCCCCTGGCATAGCTTGAGGCTGTGTCCTCTCGTTCTGGTGCTGGCTGCCTGAGAGGAGTGAGCACCCTCCTCCTGGCTACAACCACCCTTCAGGTAGTTGTAGGCAGCAATAAGGTCTCCCCTGAGTCTCCATTGCAGATGACACCAAAATGGCAATTAATGATCTAGGAAAGTTCTGCAAGCAGTGACAGAACAAAAGGACACAGCCTCAAGCTGCACCAGGGCAGGTTTAGGCTGGAAGTTAGGAAGAAGTTCTTCACAGAAAGAGTGATTGGCATTGGAATGGGCTGCCCGGGGAGGTGGTGGAGTCACCATCTCTGGAGGTGTTTAAAAGGACAGTGCATGAGGCACTTAGTGCCATGGTTTAGTTAATTAGAAGGTGTCAGGTGATAGGTTGGACTCAGTGATCTCGAAGGTCTTTTCCAACCTGGTTAATTCTGTGTTTCTGTGATAATCTCAGAGATCCTTTCTGGCTGGGATCAAAGGTCTTGATGGTTGGACTCAATCTCAGAGGTCTTTTCCAACCCACACAATTCTGTGAAAGAGTTCTGCACAGGCTGGATGGATGGGCTGTGTTCAGCTGCATGAGGTTTAACAAGGCCAAGTGCCTGCACCAATGAATCTGGTGAAGGGTCTGGAGAACAGGGCTGGTGAGGAGCAGCTGAGGGAACTGGAGTCATTTAGTCTGGAGAAAAAGAGGCCAAGGAGAGATTTTCTCACTCTCTACAACTCCCTGAAAGGAATTTGGCACAAGGTGTGCGTGTCCAAACCACTCTATGAGTCTGTGAATCTCCCCATACATGACTGTTAGACCGTGCCCCTAGGCACCTCATCATTCTTCAGCTGCAGGACATTTGGGGGCTTAAAAAAGAGTGCTCAGGTCTTGATACCACCCTTTTTTATAGCATTTACACTAACTTCAGTGTTGACAGCTCTTGTTTCCCAGGCAAATAAATTAATCACTGTGCACAGGAGTGGCACGAGGTTTAGGCCTTTCTCTGATCACTCCAAGCTTTTGAAAGAACTGCTGATTTATTCTGGTGATGCATTCAGATTATCTTCACCCCAGTTAAATTCAGAAGTGGCTATGCCTGGTAAAATTCTCTCCTTCTGGCTCATATAGATGACAAAAGAGAGGAGAGCACACCAGGAAAGCAGCCACTTCCACTGCCGCCTCCCAGTCTTTTCCCATGTAGGCTGCAGAGAGCAGACTGTGCAGAACTCAGGTCAGACCAGCATCTTCTTACTCACCGAGGCAAGACGTTGTCATTTGTGTCACAACAGGAACAGGGAACAGGAAAGCTTCCCTGCATTTAACACTGCCAAGTACAATCACCCAAATGACTGACAGCAACTCAGGGTAACTGACAAACTGTCATTTTCCTATTTGAATCATCTGAACAGCGGACCTTCAGCTTCAGAAATGTTCATCTTCATGGGTTTTGGAACAAGCTGTTGCAAAGACCATTGCTCCTGCCCATGCTGCTTTTCTCTTTTCTCTCTCTTGGCAATGAGCAGTGCACTACAGTCATCTTTTCTTAACTCCTTTGGCAATTTCACATTCCTGGTGTAAAACTGCAATCCCTGATGCAAGTTAAGGGAATTCACTTCTTCAAGCCAATCTGCTTTCTTGGACTTAGAGATAATCCTTTATAGCAGACCTCCTGGAGATGGTCTAGTGGAGGGCCATGATGATCAGAGGGCTGGAGCACCTCTTCTGTGAAGACAGGCTGAGAAAATTGGGGCTGTTCAGCCTGGGGAAAAGAAGGCTCCAGGGAGACCTTAGAGCTGCATCTCAATATCTGAAGGAGACATACAGGAAGGCTGGGGAGGGACTGTTTAGAAGGGCTTGTGGTGACAGGATGAGGGGAAATAGCTTGAACCCGGAGCAAAGGAAATTTAGTTGGACATCAGGAGGAGGTTCTTTAGAATGAGAGTGGTGAAATTCTGAAACAGGTTTACAAGGGATGTGGTTGAGGTCCTGTTCGTGGAAACATTCAAGATCAGCTTTGATGTGTCCCTGAGCAGTCTGATGTAGTTAGTGGTATTCCTTGCTGGCTGCAGGGGTGCTGGACAAGATGACATTTGAGAGTCCCTTCCAACTCAGTGCAACCTGTGAATCTGTGAAACAGTGCAATTTATTGCTGAGAGAGTGTGTTCCATGCACATTATCTCACAGAGTTTCAGTGTTTTCTCAAGCTAATTTGAAGTAAATCCACATTTATTTAACATTGGTAAGTAGAGTGAAAAAAAACTAAAATCCATTTTTTTGCCCTTTGATTGATCAGATTTTTTTCCTCCTGCTCCAGTCATCAAGCACAGAAAGATGTACTTCTCCATTTTATGAACTGCTGATTTTCCTATCAATAAATGAAGTGGTGCTCATGATCATGAAATTGTCCATTGTGGAGAAGGATCTCTGCATAAAGTAAAATAGGCTAAAGGATGGAATCAGGCTCGTGAGGAACCATTTGCACTCAAATGACACTCAAAAGTTGGAAAGTGGCTTTGTGGTAGATAGAGGGGGAAAGGAGAGACACAGAGGGAGGCCGGGCAGCCCCATGGCAGGGGGATTGGAACTGGATGATCTTTGAGGTCCCTTCCAACCCTGACACTTCTGTGATTCTGTGAGATTGCTGAAATACAGCTAAGCACTGGATAAACTGTTCAGAGCAGGGGTAGAAGCTTCGGCCATACATTCTGTCCTTTGCAGCAATTGCTGTGTGAGCTCCATGTAGCACTGCGAACCACCGAGAGAATCCCAGCGTGGTAGGGGCTGAAGGGGACCTCTGGAGATCCTGCAGTCCAACATCCCTGCTAAATGAGGGCCAACCAGATTGGGTTGCACAAGAGAGTAACACCAGGCGCCAACACAGAATAGGTGTCCTCCTGAAATTGACTCCATGGAGAAAGACGTTGGAGTCCTGGCAGACAGCAAGTTCTCTATGGGACAACAGCTCTAAGGTCTTTCCAGAGCCTTCACTTCTGCCAGCTGATCAGCCTCAATTCTTTCAGCCTGTCTTCACAGAAGAAGTGCTCCCTCTGATCATCTTTGTAGCCCTCCTTTGGACCCACTGCAGCAGGTCTATGTCCCAAGCATATTTTGTCATACACTCTTGACAGTCAACTTCTGAATCTATTCTTTTGAATAAAATGTCCAATTGATAAGTCTTGGCCATTGCTAATTGATGAAAGAAGTGGTGAGGTTAAGTATCCAGTGCCTTTCTCCTTGTGTAGTTGTTAGAAGCAGTGTAACATAGCATGACACATCTGCCACCGCTTCACACCCACTTGCTCATGTATAAGTGACTGAGCAAAGGACAAAGCAGTGGGAAAAAAAACAACCAAACAAAAAAACCCCCAAGCTTTGCTTTTTAAATAGGAATGATAACTGGGTAGAGACACCCAGAAATGTGAGCTGTGTGCAGCACATTAGAGAAACAAAACTCTGGTGGAAAACGTTGAAGCCTTTTTTAAGTGATTACAGATTATGGTAGTAATTATGTACATGCAGCTAACAAGTTTTGACAATAGAGATAAAAAGAGCAAATGTGACAGTGTGCAAACAGAAAAAAAGATGTTTGATTCTGATGTTTATTTCATGAGAATAGGCAGGGATGGAAAAGAGCCATCTCAAGTAGGTTTTTTTTTCCCTAGTTAGCTAAGTGTGGTGAGGGTTGAGATAAAACCGCTACAACGGCTCACAAAACTTAGATTCTGTTAAATAAAAATTGATTCCCCAAAGTCTCACTGGATGGATATGATTCAGTAAGGGGAAAGGAAGGGAGGAAGGAAGAAAGAAAGGAGGAAAGGAAGGAAGATAAAACTGCTACAATGGCTCTTAGATTCCGTTTAAATAAAAATTGATTCCCCAAAGTCTTACTGGATGGATATGATTCAGGAAGGAAGGAAGAAAGGAAGAAAGGAAGAAAGAAAGGGAGGAAGAAAGGAAGAAAGAAAGGATTGAAGAAAGGAAGGAACAAAGAAAGAAAGAGAGGGAGGGAGGATGGAAGGAAAGAAGGAAGAGATGAGTTTGGGGGGAAAAAAAGGTGACCCAACCTTTGTTTAGAAAACAAGGACTAAAAAGTGGAGCTCATTAAGAAAGTGAGAAAGATGTTCCATTTGCCTACTTCTGACCTGACTGATAGTCCCTGTTCTGTCTCCTGACATGTCTCTGTGATGCAGAGCACAGAAAAAATAGCTGGCAACTTGGCTTGATTTTCTCCCAACCTTCAGCCTTCAAGTGCAGGAAAAAAAAGTCTACTAATTTCTCTTTCAATGTTGCCATAGTTACAGTTTCTACGATGGCTTTCTTTTTTTCACTTCTATCTGTCTTTCATCTTGATGGCTAACAACTTTTCCCCCCCTTCTTTATTTTCCAGACTTTCCAATTCTTCCCCTCCACCTATTCCACTTTCTTAATTTAATTAGGTGTTACTATTATCTTTTGTTTTGTTTTGTTTTTTTAATTTGGTGATTGGGAATCCTCCCTCTTGAGTCTTTGTTCAGCATTTGTGTCGTACCTCACAGGTAGTGTCCAACGTCTCACAGTAGGCTTTGAAATGCTCTTTCTTCCCCCTGTTGAAACTCACAGTAATTAATTTTGCTTTGCATACTGATCCAAGGAATGCCTTGGGGTTCTTTCTCAGGTTGAGCTGGATTTCTCTTTGATTCTGTTTGTGGTAGACACGCACTGATGCATCCGTAATACACATGCTCTCACACTGCACTTTCCCCACTTTTTGTTTCTCCCAGAGGCTCTTCTCTTGATTTTTATTTTCTGTTTATACTAACTACATACAACAGCAGCAGCTCAGAGGGCACTGACTGTGTAGGCTTAATGTACCTACTCATCTGCAGTCATTCATCATTGCTCTTGGGCTGCATGTATAGCTGCAAAGAGCAAGGCGGCTCAGCGATGTACTAAAATTGGATCCTAACTGCTGCTGGGGAAACTGTTTCATCCCTATTATTGAAGAAAAAAAAAATCACTATTTTATTAGTCCTTTGTAACATGCAGACAGGCACTTACTCCTAATATTCTGTAAGACCTCACCTGCGGTGCTGTGTCCAGCTCTGTGACCCCCAACCCAAGAGAGACATGGACCTGCTGGAGCATATCCAGGGGAGACCACAAAGATGATCAGGGGGCTGGAGAACCTCTCCTAGAAAGACAGGCTGAAAGAATTGGGGCTGTTCAGCCTGCAGAAGAGAGACAACTTAGAGCTACTTTTCAGTATCTGAAATGGACCTGCAGGAAGGCCTGGAAGGGACTCTTTAGAAGGGCCTGTGGTGATAGGATAAGGAGCAGTGATTTCAAATTGGAGCAGGGAAGATTTAAGTTGGACAACAGGAGGAAGTTCTTCAGAATGAGAGTGGTGAAACACTGGAATAGGCTGCCCAGGGATGTGGATGAAGTCCTGTCCTTGGAGACATACAAGGTCAGCCTGCTGTAGCTGGCAGTGTCCCTGCTGATTGCAAGGGTGTTGAACAAGGTGACCTTTGGGGGTCCTTTCCAACCTAATGCAGTCTGTGATTACGTTGTGTGAAATTTGTAATTCCCTGGTCTAACAGGAATAAGCAAGATCACAAAACTAGAATAGCCATGGATTTTTTTCACCACACTTGTGTCTTTCACTCTAGGGACAGTGGCAGTGAATCTCTGGACACCTTTATAAAACTCACCCTGTCTTTACTTTACAGCTCTAATTTATGAGTTTAATTCAGGGCTTTGGACTTCCTTATATATTTACTGGACAAATTTGGATTCCAGATTTAGATGCTCTGAATAAAGTTTCTGTTTTGTGGGGGCTCTTTAGGAAACCTGTCATCCTAAATGGAAAACAGAACTTTGATGCCTGGAGTTAGCAGCTGTTTTCTGTTTTCTGATGCACATGTTGTATCGTGTGACATCTTCCCCTTTGGGAAACACAGAGCTTGATCCTCCTTAAATAATAGTTGCCATTGAATTGAATAAGGTTGTGCTCAGAGGAAAGGTGTCTCAGAAGGAGGTGATTCTCCCCCTCTGACCTGCTCTGGTGAGACCCCAGCTGGAGTACTACATCCAGTTCTGGAGCCCCCATTACAAGAAGGATGTGGAGATGCTGGAGCGTGTCCAGAGAAGGGCCGTGAGAATGATCAGAGGTTTGGAGCAGCTCTGCTATGAGGACAGACTGAAAGAGTTGGGGCTGTTCAGTCTGGAGAAAAGGAGGCTCCCAGGTGACCTTCCTGTGGCCTTCCAGTGTCTGAAAGGGGCCTACAAAAAAGCTGGGGAGGGCTCTTCAGCCTGGAGAAGAGAAGGCTTATAGTCGCTTTGCAGTATCTGAAGGGAGCCTACAGGAAGGCTGGGGAGGGACTATTGACAAGGTCTGGTAATGTCAAGACGAGGGGGAATGGGTTTAAACTGGAAGAGGGGAGATTTAGACTGGACATTAGGAGGAAGTTCTTTACAGTGAGGGTGGTAAGACACTGGAACAGGTTGCCCAGGGAGGTTGTGGATGCTCCCTCCCTGGAGGCGTTTAAAGCCAGGCTGGATGAGGCCTTGAGCAGCCTGCTCTAGTGGGAGGTGTCCCTGCCTGTGGCAGGGGGTTGGAGCTGGATGATCCTTGAGGTCCCTTCCAACCTAAACCATTCTATGATTCTATCATTTTTTAGGCTATCAGGGAGTGACAGGACTAGGGGGAATGGAGCAAAACTGGAGGTGGGGAGATTGAGACTGGATGTGAGGAGGTAGTTGTTGATCATAAGAGTGGTGAGAGCCTGGAATCCTGGAATGGGTTGCCCAGGGAGGTAGTTGAGGCCCCATCCCTGGGGGTGTTTAAGGCCAGGCTGGATGGAGCTCTGGGCAGCCTGATCTAGGGCAGGGTGTCCTTGCCCATGGCAGGGAGTTGGAACTAGATGATGCTTGTGGTCCCTTCCAACACTGACTGATACGATGATTCTGAATGACATTCCACTTTCTTTGCAAGTGGGGCAATGTGATAATTCCCTTTCACTACCCAAAGACATTTTTTGAGTTGGGTTTTTGTTTTGTTTCTTTCTTTCTTTGTTTACCAGCGAGTTTTATTCTGCTATTCTGCCCTACTGGGTATTTATTCTGGACTTCCTCTAGGTCTTAGAGGACATCTTATGGGCCATCTTTCTCCTCCTCCAGTCTTTACCTTCTGGCTTTTTGCTTGAAGCAGCAAAGCTTGATACAAATCCAAGCTTGATGTGGTTGAAGAATGAGGCTGCTTAGCAGCGTGGTTACTGTGCAGTGTGTTGCCTATGTATGGGCTGCAAGGAAGGGACAAGTGCTTGCAAATGGGTCAGAGCTGCTGAATTTTACAAACTGCTTTTAAGGTAGAAATTCCAAGTTCCAAAATGAATGGAAAGCTGCATGCTGTACAAACTCTGAGCTACTGCAGACCAAATCTTGTGTGTATCTCCTTTTATGGCTTCTCTGTTCTTAGTGCCTTTGTGATCAGTTCACGAAGCCTAAACAATCATTTATCACATGTTAGAAACTACCTATTTTTTTTATCAACAGTTTGGGAATTGTTTTGCTCTGAACTGTTTCTCCTCCCCCACACTGTGTTCATACCAGCCTCTCCCCTTGCAGCTCAGCTCCTTGCAGGCTTTTTAAGCAGCTGTTTACTGAGGAAATGGCACTCACCACGTTGAGAGCAAGCTTTGGGTGTCATGTCTAAGCCAGCCACAGGCAGTCAGACATTTCTGGGAAGAAATTCCTTCTATTGCCACTTAGCCATTTAGGAAAGACAGGGTGTATATAGAAAAAGACAATTCTAGCAGGTGCTTTTCCACACCTTTCTTTCAAGAGAGGATCACAGAATATGTTTGGTTGGAAGAGACCTTCAAGCTCATGCAGTCCAACCTACAGCTCTACATTACAGGGTCTCCACTAAACCATGTCCTTAAGCACCAGGTCCACATGCTGTTTAAACACCTTCAGGGACAATGGCATTCTAGGGTTTGAAAACCTTTTCAGTGAAGAAGTGTTTCCTGATCTCCAGCCTAAACCTCCCCTGGCCCAGTTTGTAACCATTTCATCTGGTCTTATCACTTGTAACCACGGAGAGGATTTGTATCAGCCTTACTCTGTTGCATCTATGTTTGCTCTCTGGAGCTAGCACAGGATATACAAACCCTTCTGAGTGGTATTGCCGGTTGTACAGCTCCAGAGACTCTCTTTTTTAATTCTCTGTTAAGTTTCTTTGCTTCAGTTGTCCTCAGGTGAGTTATTCCTAATTAGTGAGAAAAGAAACAATCTCTGGGCTCAATGCTTCAGCTTTGAATGCCTCTACCTTCATTGGAATAACTTAGTAACATGGAAATAGGCAGAAGTCATAGAATGGCCTTGCTTGGAAGAGACCTTGGAGATCATCTACTCCAACCTCTATGCCACAGGCAGGGACATTTCTCAACTAGACCTGGTTGCTTAAGGCTCATCCAGCCTGGTCTTGAACACCTTAAGGGAGAGGACATCTACAACCTCCCTGGGCAGCCCATTCCAGATTCTTACCACCTTCGTACTGTAGAACTTCTTCTTAAGATCCAATCTAATCCTACTCTCCCTCACCTTCAAACCATTCCCCATTGTCCTATTGCTAGACACCTTTATGAAATGTCCCTCTCCAGCCTTCTATCAGTTTCCCTTCAGGTATTAGAAGGCAGCTCTAAGCTTTCTTAAGCTGTATTTGGTGATACTTCAGAACCTGGTGTTTGCGTGTATGGTGTGGCTTTGGGGTTTGTTGTTTGGGTGTTTGTGGTGGTTTCTTTGTGGTTTTTCTTTTGTTTGGGGGTTTTATTTTTAAAGAAATGCACACAGTTTCTTGACCTAGCAAAATATACCTTATACTAAATGTGAAGCCTAACTTCTGAGCAAATAGAGGCTATTTTCTTCATAACTGGCTATTACTGACCTCCTGAAAGGCCTGTTGAGGATGAATCAGTGTTGATCACTTTTGCCACAGCTACAATTTATGAGGCTGTTAGCCAAACAGGTCATGTTACTGTGCACTTTCTGTTGCAGTTCACGCTACACTTCTTCTTTTGTTCTCATTAAATGACTAGCTGTGTTATTAACAACTATTTATATGGAAGCCTCCAGTTTAATTAATGTTTTTGTGAGCAAGGCACTGATAGTACCAAAAGCAGTGCAAACGTAGTAAAACATAGCATAAAGATGGATAATATTGCGGGAAAGTTTGGACCATTCTGTGACCTGTTTGAAAAGCAGAGGTATGGTGATTAAGACTCTAGGCATCCAGTGCATGAATCATTACAATGTGACCTGCCCTAAGTGGTCCTGCTTTGCAGGAGGGTTGGACTTGATGATCTCTGGGGTCCCTTCCAACCCCTAGCATTCTGTTGTTCTGTCATTCTGTGAGTGAGGGTAGCATGAAGCCCTGGTAGCGTCTTTATGGACTGTGACAGAGCCTGAAGTTTCCAATTGTGAAAACTCTGACTTGCTTTCTCTGATATGCTGATTCCAGTGGCAGGATCCAGATGTTGACACTTCTGTCCTGATTTTTCCTCCCCATCTCCTATTAGTGATAGTTATGTTTTTCTCCTGTCAATTTGTCCTTGATTGCTTCTTCCCAGCGTTCATCTCCAAAGTCCATACTGCTGTCATATTGTCATTCCTTGGTGTCGTGCCTGCTGTCTGGCCTGCTTGCTGTATCTCCCTGTTACAACATTATTTTTTTCCCTCCAGCTACATAACTGATTAGTATTCATCACTTTCAAAAACACTTCAGTTTTACTCTCCCTCTGGACCTCCCTTTAAGAGTGTTTACTTCAGGCGAAGGAGAAATTATGCTATCACATTGTAATATCATCATAATGCTAATAAATGCCTCTCATGGACTGAATTCTGTACCTTTTTAAATAGAAGACCATTGAGTAGGTGTCCCACAGCAGTGGGTTTATTAGGAAGTAAAAGTCAAATGAAACTAAACCAGAAATAAGGCCAGCTGCATGCAGTAGAGAATTTGAAATATCACAGTCTATCAGTCTGGAATCTGTTTTCAGATTCCAGTTGCTGTGCTGACAGTAATTGGGTTACAGTGGTGTGAAAGCTGAAGCAATAAAATCAATAACATGCCCCTCAAGTGATCTAGCATATTGCGTGGCACAGAATATTGCACTCTATATTGGTCCCAACAAACCCAAGCCACTATTGGTGAGGTACAGAAAGGGGCCAGAAGATCTGTTGGTGGTTGTTTCTGTTTCTCTGAGCGTGACTCGCCTGTGCTGCTGGTGTTTGGTGTGCAGAGTAGGATTACACTGCTCTGAATGCTCTTCAGCCCCCATCCGAAAGCAGGGTTTTGTGAGGAGCAGCTCAGGAAACTGGGAGTGGTTTGGAGAAGAGGAGGCTGAGGGGAGACCTTGTTGCTCTCTACAACTCCCTGAAAGGAGGTTGGAGTGAGGTGGGCTTTGGTCTCATTTCTCAAGGGCCACGAGGATGATCAGAGGGCTGGAGCACCTCTCCTATGAGGAGAGACTGAGAGAGTTGGGACTGTTCAGTCTGGAGAGGAGAAGGCTCTGAGGTGACCTTATTGTGGCCTTTTAGAATGTCAGGTAGTGATGGGACTAGGGGGAATGGAGCAAAGCTAGAAATGGGTAGATTCAGACTGATAGGAAGAAATTCTTCACCATGATGGTGGTGAGACCCTCGAATGGGTTGCCCAGGGAGGTGGTGGAAGCCTCATCCCTAAGTGTGTTTAAAGCCAGGGTAGATGAGGCTCTAGGCAGTCTGATCCAGTGTGAGGTGTCCTTGCCTGTGGCAGGGTGGTTGGAACTAGATGATCCTTGTGGTCCCTTCCAACCCTGACTGATTCTGTGATTCTAAGTAACAAGTGATAGGACAAGAGGAAATAGTCTCAGGTTGCCCCAGGGAAGTTTTAGGTTGAATTTGAGGGAAAAAAATCTTTCTTGCAAGAGTGGTGCAGCAGGACCCTAGTGTGTACTGGTACCTGGTGTTATTCCTCTACACTTGTCCTTGCCGAATTTCATGAGCTGTATGCATCATATATCTTCAGGTGCTTGGAGAGGAGGCTGCATTACCTGACTGAGCCCCATTTCCTACACAGGCCAGGCTGCTTTTTTTGTCTCTTCTTGGGTGTGATTGTTTGCTGCTGAACGTAGAGAGGAAGGTCACAGCGGTTGTTGGAGTTGCAGAGGTGGTGCTTTTTGCCAGTTGCCCAAAGGTCAGATTGCTTGTTCTTTCATTATCTGTCTTGAGTGTAAATAAATAAAGGAAATACATAGAGGCAACCCCTCCTAAATATAATAGCTCAGAGTATCTTTCCAGATGAAAAGGCACTTTATTCCCACACAAAACACTGCCCAGAAGACCGTGAGGAAAACACACCAATTTGGCTCCTTTTGAAAATACTCTCTTAAGACTGCCAACTTGGAAAAGCAACTGAAAGAAGCAAGGGGAACCATTGATTGTTACACATGGTGTGACAGCTAAAATGTCTTCTTGAAAGGAGAAGAAAGTTCCTCTGTAGCTCCCCTCCATCAGTACAACTTGCTACAGAAAGCAATTTACTAGATGCTGCCCAGAATTAATAAATTGATTTATTGATGCAGGAGCCTAAACTGGAAGGAAGACGTTCTCAAGCAAGATGGTTTAGGGTTTTTTGGTGTTTTTTTGATGGTTTTGGTATTTTTTTTTTCCTTCTGTGCAGCAACTGTGTTTTCTCTGAGATCCACAGCTCACACTGACTCAGCACTTGAGATAATGAATCTTTTTCTGAAGCTGAGCTTTCTGCATATTAGTGACAGCATAATATATTGAGGCTGAGCCTGATAATGGTGCAAGGTAATCACCCCTTTTAAAACAGGAATTACTTTGATGAACATTGCCATGAGTATCAGTGTAAGTACAGGCTCTGCTTAGTACCATTTAGCATGACCTTCATTTTGATAACAGCTCTAATCAGATGGTGTTCTGTAGAAGCTGACACTTCACAGATGGTGGGGGTTGGAACAGACCTCCACAGTTTAACCCTCTTGCTAAAGCAGGATCGTCTAGAGTGAGCTGCACAGGAACATGTCCTAATGGAGTTTTGGAAGTCTTCAGAGATGGAGACTCCGCAACCTCCCTGGGCAGCCTGATTCTGTCTTTGGTCACCTTTAAAGTAAAGAAGTTTTTCATAGAACCATAGATTTTTTTTGTTGTTGTTGTTGCTGTTGTTTTGTTAGAAAAATCCCTTAATATCATGGAGTCAGACACCACCATACCCATTAAACCATGTCCCAAAGTGCCATGTCCACACATTTCTTGAACGCCTCCAGGAACGGTGACTCCACCACCTCCCTGGGTAGCCTGTTCCAATACCTGACCACTCTTGCAGGAAAGAAATTTCTTCTAATATCCAACCTTAAACCTCCCCTGATGCTGCTTGGGGCCATTTCCTCTTGTCCTATCCCTTGTTACTAGGAACAGGAGACTAATCTCTATCTGTATTTAACCTCCTTTCAGGCAGTTGTAGAGAGCAATGAGGTATCGCCTCAACCTCCTCTTCTCCAGGCTAAACAACCCCAGGTCCCTCAGCTGCTCCTCACCAGCCCCTCCAGACACTTAAACATCTCCATCGCCCTTCTCTGGACCAGCGTTGGTTGGCTTTATTTTACAACAGTAGCTTCTTTCTTTCTGCAGTTTGATTTTTCACTCTTTCTTTCTGATTTTTGCTTACACAATGTTTTTCATCCCTTCAGAAGGTTTAACATACAGAACGTAGTTAAACGTGCCCTGCTGTGGGTGCTAAGAGTGCTCTTTAGGGTTAGTGGGTTCAGCCTTACAGCAGTGCAATGTCACAGTTCTCAGGTAGAGCCATCTGGGCTATTCCAGAGGGAGAAGAGACATCAATTCAGCTACATCATCTTCCTGAAGCAGTGCACAATGAGAACACTGATGCTGCCCTAGGGAAGAAGTGATAATATAACTGGCTAATATATTCTGGGCTGTGGGGTTTGCTTAATGTGCATTAGGAGGAGGTGCTTGTGACTTGCTTGTACTTTAGGATTATGCCAATTTGGTACCACAGCAGACTCCTGCACCCACCAGCACAAGTAGAGCTAAACTGGTTCTTTAGGTTCAACATCTTTTTAATATGTGCCGTAGGTTTGGATGAGAACAAAGAGGCTGACAGAGTGGCTTGACTTTCTGTATCACACTTAGTTCCTTGGTTGTCCTGTCTTGAGAGGGACAGTAAATCTTCTGCCCTCTTCAGACTCTTTTGCAAGTGCTGGGTTCAGTTCTCTTGGTGTTACTGTTAGAGATGCAGTGTGATTCTGATCCAAAGCTTTGCCTGTATCCTTTCCTTTACTCATAACATACATAATCTGGGGCCCCCAACACAAGAAAGACATGGATTTGGTCCAGAAGAAGGCCACCAAGATGATCAGAGGGCTGGAGAAACTCTCCTATGGAGACAGGCTGAAAGAACTGGAGCTGTTCAGCCTGCAGAAGAGAAGGTTTCATGGACACCTTAGATCTACATTTCAGTATCTGAAAAAGACCTACAGGAAGGCTGGGGAGAGACTGTTTGGAAGGGCCTGTGTTGATAGGATGATAGACAACGGTTTGAAACTGGAGCAGGGTAGATGTAGTCTGGTAATAAGGATGTTCTTCACATCCTTATGTGTAGTGGATGTGGGGGTAGTGAGACACTGGAATAGGTTGCCCATGGATGTGGTTGAGGCCCTATTTCTGGAGGCATTCAAGATCAGACTCAATGTGTCCTTGGGGAGCCTGATCTAGTTGGAGTTGTCTCTGTTGACTACGAGGCTACGAGGATGGTTAAGGAATGAAGTGTCTTACTAGGAAACACTGAGAGCCCTGGGGCTGTTTAGTCTTGAGAAGAGAAGGCTAAGAGGGAACCTTATCAAAGTCGACAAATATCTGAAGAGTGGCTGTCAGGAGGATGGAGCCAGGCTCTTGCTGGTAATACCCAGTGACAGGATGAGGGGCAGTGGGTGGAAACTCAATCATAGGAAATTTCATCTTAACATGAGAAAAAACTTTTACTGTGAGAGTGCTGCAGCCCTGGAGCAGGCAGCTCAGAGAGGCTGTGGAGTTTCCTTCTCTGGACATCTTCAAAGCCCACCTAGATGTATTCCTGTCTGATCTGCCCTAAGTGGCTCTGCTATGTAGGGGGGTTGGACCCGATAATCTCTGGAGGTCAGTTCCAACCCCTAGTGTTCTATGATTGGATGATTCCTGTTTCTGAAACATTCCTGTTTCATCATCGCCAAGGTTGTGTATAATGTGGATACAAATAACTCATAGCTGGGCCTACAAACACTAGGGAGATTTATTACCAATTAATAGTGATTGTTGCTTAAGGAAATAGTTCTCTGTTTCTATTTTCTTTTTCTTTCCATTTTAGTTCAAGTTTAGCAGTCCTCTGGCCAAATTTCATGTGCAGCCATGGACTTCTCAATACAAGAGAGATGTTGAGATACTGGAATGTTTCCAGAGAAGGGTGATGAAGCTGGTGAGGGGCCTGGAGCACAACCCTGTGAGGAGAGGCTGAGGCAGCTGGGGGTGTGCAGCCTGGTGAAAAAGAGGCTCAGGGGAGACCTCATTGGAGTCTACAACTACCTGAAGGGAGGCTGTAGCCAGGTGGGGTTGGTCTCTTCTGCCAGGCAATCAGCAACAGAAGGAGGGGACACAGTCTCAAGGTGTGCCGGGAGAGGTCTAGGCTGGATGTTAGGAGGAAGTTTTTGGCAGAGAGAGTGATTGGCATTGGAATGGGCTGCCCAAGGAGGTGGTGGAGTCACCGACCCTGGAGGTGTTCAAGAAAAGCCTGGCTGAGGCACTTAGTGCCATGGTCTAGTTGACTGGACAGGGCTGGGTGCTAGGTTGGACTGGATGATCTTGGAGGTCTCTTCCAACCTGCTTGATTCTATGATTCTGTGATTATTCAGCAAATGGAGGAATTTCTCTTTGGGGATTTGAGGGGGTGAAATAAATAAATACAGACAGTGTCTCTGCCTGTGGCAGGGGGGGTTGGAACCAGATGATCTTTAAGGCCCCTTCCAACCCAAAACATTCTGCAATTCTGTCAGATAGATAGAGAGAGAGATGGATTCCTTGCATGCTGTTATACATCAACTGGGGTTTATCAAAAGGTATTTTGAAGCTTCATTTCCTTCTCTTTTAGTTTAGCAGCTTAAGGAGATGAATACTGAACATCAGCTGTAAGATCGTGCTTCCCCCCCCCCAACACAAGAGAAAGATTTGTTTGGAGACATGGCCTTGGCTCTGAGAGCTTCTTGCCTTTTCTGCCACATTGTTAGAAACCAAGCCATTTGTCACACCTCTTGCAGATTAGGATTAGAAGAAGGAGAGGATGAAGGATTGATGGAAGGGGAAATGCAGAGCGGCTGAGCAGATCACTTCATCTGAAGCACTCTGCTTATAAACGGTTGCTGAATGTTGTTCTTTTTTCTTGCTCAAGGTCAATAAGAATTAAAAAAAAAAAACCAAAACAACCAACCACTAAAACACAACCCAAAAAAGGATTTGCTAATCAGCAGAGAGCTCCCTTGCTTTGTTTGAGAGCCCACATAATTTTTAGCTCGGAGAGTCATGTGTTTCACAAGGCTGACTGGAAAGTTCGAGTTGCAGCACACAAGAATTTAGAAAGGTGTGTTTTTAATGGTAGTTAGTTACAAGAAAGGTGCAGAAAGTATTTCAGCTTTCAATAGGGTAAAATATGTTTAAGAACTTCAAGGATTTTTCAAAATTATGCCTATTTTTACCCAAGTTATTTTCAAGCCAATAGCATATAAGAGAAGAATGGATAATGGAGCATGGCAGATGGGGACCGCCGTGCTCCAAGAGTTAAGGGTGCGTTAGTGCCTCTCTTACACTCTTGTGTATTTTATGAGGTAAGATGGGTACAGCAATTGGTTCCACACTGAAATGTAGCTGAAGAGATTGAGACCTGAGATCACAAGTTATTTCTAGAAATATGCTCTGGGAATTGCTTGAAACTATTGTGGTTTGTTTATGTTACGTGGGATTCCCAAGGTCCCCATTAAGGTTCACAGCTGTGTTAAAGGCAGTTATGTATAAACAGGTAGCTAAGGCACAGTGCCCATGCAGGTAGCTCACAGGCACACAGCCTTAACCAGCTGGTTGCAGTCTGAACAGATTCTTTATCTCACCAGATCAGAAGGGGGTTTTATTACATGGATTCACAGATTATACCAGTTTGGAAGGCACCCTCAGAAGTCATCTTGTCCAACCCTTCTGCAGTCTGCAGGGACACCTCCAAATAGATCAGGCTTCCCAGAGACACATCAGGGTTGATCTCTTTTGTCTTAGGGGCCTATAGCTGAACACAACACTGCAAGTGAGGTCTCCCCAGAGCAGAGCATGGTGGCAGAATCCCTTCACTCCACCTGGCCATGCTGCTTTTGATGCAGCCCATTGCTGGCTCCTCTCCAGCTTCTCATCTGCCAGTACTCCCAATTCTTTTTTCTGCAGGGTTGCTCTCAATCTCACCATCCCTGAGCCTGGACTAATCCCTGAAATAAGGGAGAGACTTATTTACTCTGAGGATGATGGAGCACTGGACCAGGCTGCACAGAGAGGTTGTGGAGTCTCCTCTGGAGACTTTCAAAACCTTTCTGGATGCATTCCCATGCAACCTGATCTAGGGAAACTTCCTTTAGCGTGGGAGATGGACTAGATGATATCCAGAGGTCCCTTTCTATGGTCTACCATTCTGTGATTCTGTGATGAAAGTTTTTTGGGTTCTCTTTGACTCATGCTATATGTTCATCCTTTTCTTTGACTAAGCAGAACACTCTCTTAGGTTTGTCTCTGTACCACTTGCTAAGTGTTCTTCAGATAAGGAGGCCCAGTTCTTCTCTCACTTGAGTTTTTATTTTGAGCTGACTTTGGTTATTTCATTTGGGATTACTGCTTCCTGGGCTTAGGTTGTTGTAACTGCTGGTAGCAGGACAGGTTCCCCATACCTTGTTCTGTTCCTACCTGTATCTTGAGGACAAAGCTGTTGATTTACTCTTGCCATCCAATGGTGTTACACGAGGAACAAGTAATAGCTTTGAGAGCAAAGAACTGAACTTCACATTGATATATTTTCTAAACTATTATTTTCAGAAATGAGCATGAAAACAGCTTCTCTTTCAGCCTGAATGAGGTGTTACTGCTGCACTTGGCCTGAGGTATTTATGATTTACTCCATGGCATCAAAACAGAGTTTAGAAAGAGTTTGTCACGGAGCCTCAGGTAGTTATCTGCTTGCTGCTGAAGAAAAGATATCAGATAGGAAGAGGTACACAGAATTTTTATTTACAGAAAGGCATCTGTCCATAAAGCACTGTGTTACTAGAAACATTTGTCTTCTCATACTGTTAGAATGTGGGAAAGGCTTTTTTTTTATGCTATGTATTAGCTCTTGCAAATTGCTTGCCAATTTGATATCAGCAGCATCTAAACAGTAAGTAATTGCTTATGATAATGAGTGCAAACTAATTTACTGGAATATGTTAATATTCACAATGCACTTTAGAACAGCAGGGGTATTAAAAAAAACCCAAAATAAACCACCACAAACCACCAAAACTAAACCTCCTCTGCTGTTTAACTGCAGTGCTTAGGTTGCATTGTTATGCCAGATCCTAGCAAACTCGTCGCAAAGCCAGCCTCTCACTGAATAACTGAATAACCATCTTACTGAGATGACAGCATGTGCCAGCAAGCAATGTGGAGTGGCCTTTGAGAGCTAAACAGAACACACCCTTCTAGGTGTAAAGAGTGAATCTCAGCTTCTGACTGATGTGCATGTGTGAGGCAGACCGAGAGCTGCCTTTCCCTTACGACTTGTAAAACTCACTGGTTTCTAGTCAAATGGTGTACAATTAGTTTTTACTCCTTGGGAGTCTTCAGTGCATTTACTGTTTGTGTGAGATGTAGAAATGTTTCTAGAAGCATGCTTTATGCAAATCCCTGAAAGAAATTCTGCAGTGCAGGAGTCCTCCAAACTTTCAAGTTAGTATGGTGATGCCGCCCCTTTACTCTGCTCTCAAGACCCCACCTGGAGTACTCTGTCCAGTTCTGGTGCCTCCAGCATAAGAGGGACATGGAATGGCTGGAGCTGGTCCAGAAGAGGCCACAAAGATCATCAGAGGGCTGGAGAAGCTCTCCTATGGGGACAGGCTGGGAAAGTTGGGGATGTTCAGCCTGGAGAAGAGAAGACTCTGTGGACACCTTAGAGCAGCCTTTTAGTACTTGCAGGGGGCTACAGAAGAGCCAGGGAGGAACTTTTGACAAGAGCTTGTAGTGACAGGCCAAGGGGCGATGGCTTTGAGCTGGAAGAGGGGAGAGTTAGACTGGAGATTAGAAAGAAACTCTTGGCAGTGAGGGTGGCAAGACACTGGAACAGGTTGCCTAGAGAGGTGTTCAAGGTCAGGTTGGATGAGGCCTTAAGCAAACTGGTCTAGTGGGAGATGTCCCTGCCTACAGCAATGGAGTTGACACTAGATGATCTTTAAGGTCCTTTCCAACCCAAACTATTCTATGATTCCATGAACTGATTCTGCAAGGCTGATTTTTAGTTACTTTGAGCCATTGTATTTTTTCTTGGGAAGTGTTTTGGTTTGGGCTTGGGTTGAGTTGAGGTTTTTTTTTGGCAAATGTAGATGAATGCAAATTAAAAAGTGGGTTATCTCTCAGGACATTTCTGCCTATAACAATTTTTTGCATGCATTAATTAGTATTACTTACAATTACTTAAAATATTGAAGAGACCTTAACGTCTTTCTCTATGCTAGTATAAAATGCTATATTGAAGGCTTCCCAAAATACTGAAGACTGATCATCACTTCAGGAAATTAAAAGCTATCCTAATTTCCTCCAGCCAGAAAACTGGAAGCAAAGGGCCTACATAAAATCACTTCTCTAATTAGACTTCAGAGGGTGATTAACTGCTCTCTTTTCTTGCATACATGGGTAAACTAAGTCATAGGTGATAGTACTGGCATCTGAAGTGGCAGAGCTGACACTTGAGTTAGGCCCTGTTGAAATGAATGAACAGCTTACACCCCAACACTGTTTTCATCAGGTTCTGTCTTGTGGAATCCAGTGGTTAAACCACACTCCCTAATTATGTAAACCAGGGAAAAGCTTATTTTCACTGTAGCTCTTTATCCTCCGAAGCTGGCAGTGAATTGTTGCTTGCAAACAACAGCAGAAGGACTTTCCAAAGAAGAATGATAGCAATTATCATAATGACAAGGCACAAAGCGGTTTGGTGCCAGACCACAATTGGAAATCTATTCTGTAGTAGACCAGAAAGAAGCAGGAAGGAAGTGAATTGGCCCAACCTGGCTGGCCCCTGTTAGCTGTGATTATAATGGTCTAATAACCTTAAAGCTGGATCTGTGTACCCCTATTAAACACTATTTGTTTTGTGTGCAGCTTTGATAGCATAAACAAACATCGACGTCCCAAAATCAATCCTCGGGATAATGACTGGGAAATCTTTCCAGATAGAGAGTGTCATTTGTAGCTGCTTGCTGCTTCTTATTTTCAGGCTTCTCTTGAGCCAACAAACCAGATATTTTACATCATATTCCTTTTACCTACTACTTTTCTGAGTTCTGAGTATGTGGAGTACTGGTGCAGACTAACTTTGGTTTTAAAATTAGTTCAATTACTTGGTGTACAAAAATAAATGAAATATCATGAATGTTTGGGGTTGCTGATGCTTGCAGTGAGAACAACAATGCGGTGCTTTAAGAGTGCAGATAATGTGTAGCCTGCTCATCAGTCCTTCTCCTTGCCAGCTCTGCCTCTGAGATGCCTCTAGCAACTGAACAGCTGCTTCAGTGGTGGATCCATGTGCTTCAGAGAAGCTTAAGCTGATGTTTATTTTTCCAACGATTTAATATCTTTCATTTCATAGAATCATAGAGTCATTTTGGTGAAAAAAAGACCTTTCAGATCAAGTCCAACCATTAACTAGTGCTACCAAGTTACTATTAAACCATGTCCCTGAGCACCACATCTACATCTCTTTAAAATATCGCCAAGAATACTGACTCAACCACTTCCACAGGCAGCTTGTTCTGGGGCTCGGCAGCTCTTACAGCAAATAAATGTTTCCATTGCAAACCTGCCGCAGGTCAACTTGAGGCCATTTTCTCTTGTCCTGTCCTTTGTTACTTGGGAGGAGAGACTGACTCCCACCTCACACCAACTTCCTTTCAGGTAGTTGTAGAGAGCAATGAGATCTCCCTTCAGCTTCCTCTTCTCCAGACTGAAAACCTTAGCCACTCCTCACCAGACCTGTGCTCCAGACCTTCTCACCAGCTTCAGTGCACTTTTCTAGACCTGCTGCAACATTTCAATGTCTATCTTGTAGTGATGGCCCTGTACTCAAGGCATGGCCTTATGTGGTGGTTTGGGAGTTACCCACTCCCCACACAATGAATTCACCCAGACTAGACTCAGCCAACTGAGGGAGTTAAGGAGTGAATCTATATTTACAGCTTAGCTCAATTATACAAGCAAATATTTACAATATATGACAGATATTTACAGCTACAGGCAGAAATATGCAAGTTAAAAGTAATACACAAACACAACAGCCCTCCCAGAAATCAGACTCCCCAGGAGGGGCTTCTACCACCCTCCCACTTTCTTTCCAGCCCCTCTTTCTAATCCCAGAGTCTGTCTTATTTGCAAGGTGAGCTGGAAAGATCATCAAGGGGAGCTAGAAGCAGAATGATTAGTTGAGTTGCACAGATCCAGGCAGAGCAGCAGAAGCCTAGGGACAAAACACAGACACCAAACTCTGACAGACAAAACTGTCCCTCTGCAGAGCCTCCCCAGCTTTGAACAAATCAACACTGATGTCAGCTGCAAATTTACTGACATTTTATCTGGTAGCTATTAGTAAATGAGTAATGAGTAGAAGGGTATGCTCTGGTGAGACTTCACCTGCAGGGCTGGAGTCTGGAAGGAAGGAAATGGACCTGACGGAGTGGGTCTAGAGAAGGACCACAAAAATAATCAGGGTATTGGAGAATATCTGCTATGAAGACAGGCTGAGGGAAGAGGGATTGTTCAAGCCTGGAAGAGAGGGCTCCAGGGAGACGTAACAGCAGTCTTCCAGTACCTGAAGGGGGCTACAAGAAGGATGGAAGGAGACTGTATACAAAGGCCTGCAGTGACAGGACGAGGGGCAATGGCTTCAAACCAAAGAGCACATTTAGATTGGATGTGCGGAACAAGTTCCGCACCACGAGGACGATGGAACTCGAACAGGCTGCCCAGGGAGGTGGTTGAGGTCCCATCGCTGGAGATACTCAGAGTGAGGCTTGAGAGGGCTCTGGGCAACCTTATCTAGTTGAAGATGTCCCTGCTGACTGCAGAGTGGGTTGGACTGGATGGCCTTTGGAGGTTCCTTCCAACCCAGACCATTCTCCCTCTCTCTGTTTGTGTGTATGCCACAGACCTTCTTGCTCTCCACTGCACTTATGAACAAGCAATATTGAAGTTGACTGCAAATTTTCCAGGACACAACTTGCTAATTTCAGAAGAGGCTCCATCTCAGCAAACTCTGTAGCTTGCAGTGCTGCCAGTAGCAAATTTCTGCTGTAATAGTAGCATCTTCTTGTAGTCCAGCATCTAACATCTAAGTTGTGCTTGTCTCGTTTTTTCCAGTGAATTTAACTGGCTCGCAGTTAGCAGTGCTTTATTTTCAGCACGTTACACATTTCTACTAGGACATGGGTTGGGTTTTTGTTGGTTTTTTTTACTGCTTTAGAGAGCTCTCTAAGCATTTAGGGATTTTTCATGAGTAAGTGATGAGATGCACAATTTAGCAAGGAAGACAATATAAATGTCAATTAAAAATAACAAAGTTAACACAAGATCAGATAATTGGAGTATTGTAATTGTAAGGTAGCCACTAAGGAAGACTTTAGCCTTGCAGCACATAAGGCATTTGCAGCCAAACTTCTGTCCATTTAAAGACAATTAAATAGTGTAAGGCATGTTTGTATCTTCATTTAAAGAGCAAGGGATTGACTTTTAAAGGTTTCGAGAAATGCTGCATCACTTCCTAGAAGCAGGACATTGCTGTAGGTGCTTGAATAAAAACAACTTCAGGCACTGTGTTGTGTATGAAATTATGACTTGGAAGAAATGTAATGATGTTATTTCTTTGAACAGTACATTGCATTTTGATGTGCTTATGTGCAGAAAAGTTAAATTAGGATTTTCTTCTCTTGTTTTTCTTTTCTTTTCGGCCAGTATGTACATCTGTGCAGATATACATCTGTGGGAGATGCTCAGATCTCAGTGCATAAGCAGTTTGTCTTCAACTTGCAGGCCTCCGAGTTGAGTCAGCAAGCTTGGAAACTCACAACTCAAGTTACTTGGCTTGCAGAATTTCTAACTTTTGCCAGGTATCTGTTGTGTTTGTAAGGTCCCTGGACTGGAACCACCAAATGATTTCACATAGGCCACCAACAGATGGTAGCAACATTTGGTCTATACCGACCTACGTAGTGCTTGAGCTAATGTCCCAGTTTCTGCATCCTGTTGCAAATCCCTTCAACTAGCCCGCCCCTTCCCTTCACCCTCCTTGTAGGTTGGCACAGCTACTAAGCCCTAAGAAGCAAATCAGTGCACATGCACTGCGTCCTTCTGTATTCTTCTGCCTTCCTCTTGTATGTTGGCACAGCTAATAAGCCGTATGAAGCAAATCGGTGCACGTCCAGTCCATTTGTTTTAATGGAATTTAATGTAGCAGTGGTTAAATTGAAGTACAGGACCTTGACACTTCCTAATGGAAGGAGTGTGGGGACCAGAACAGTCCTATTGTCTTCAGCAGTCCTTGAATTTACTAATTTCAATCTGATAATGCTTTTCCACTATATCCCTCTGGAAATATTTTTCATCTCATTGCCTTCTCAAACGTGTTTCGTTGCAACGCAGTTTCCACTTCTCTAGACGCTGTTCAAGGAATTTATCGTTAACTGTAAGTTGACAAGGTTGTAGGTGGAATAAAACCTTGCTTTATTTATAGTCATTTGGCTTTTAATTTCCATCTGACTTTTTGGCAAGCTTTCAGAAGCAGGCACGTTGGATCCTTGTTACCTTTAATAGAGTTATAATGGATTAAAATGTTTCATGTTGACTGCAGTATGACATTTAAAGCAGGCTTTGATTTCAGAAATGTATCATTTTCTAGCCATCTACATTACATAAAGGTGCAAGGCAATAATGGGGGATTACTTGGCTTACATTTCACACAGAAACAGTCTGTATTCAGTCTGAACAGCCATCCATACTGGAAAAGTGATATGTAATAGGCAGTCAGTAAAATCTTTGACCGGAGAGATTCTGGAGCAGAAGAATAATTTTCTTTTACCAGCCCGTGTCAGATTTGCATTAGAAGGACTCTGCTCTTTCACAAAGTAACTCATTTGGTTTTGGTGATGAGATTAACAGGCTTTGCCAGCTGGCCAATGCCAACTCCATGGGGTGCCACTGTGAGTACACCCTGGGACAACCTCTGCTTCCCAGCATCCTCAGCATCTCTGAGAGGGACCCATTTCCCAGCCAGATTTGATGTTTAAGCTTGAAGAGAAGAGATTTAGACTGGGGATTAGGAAGAAGTTCTTTACAGTAAGGTTGGTGAGACACTGGCACAGATTGCCCAGGGAGGTGGTGGATGCCCCCTCCCTGGAGGTGGTCAAGACTAAGGTCGATGAGGCCTTGAGCAACCTGATCTAGTGAGGGATGTCTCTGCCCATGGCAGGGGGCTTGAACTTAGATATCTTTTAAGGTTCCTTCCAACCCAAACCATTCTATGATTCTATGAATTTCTAACCCTAGAACTTTATTTTACTGTGGTTGTTTCAAATGTAATAAAAAATCATTTTGCAGAATCATAGAATGGTTGGAAGGGACCTCAGAGATCAGAGCCTAAATGCTATCAAGCCTATTGGCACTCAGTAAATGAATTCATGTTTTGTTAATAAGTCAGTTGAACAGATACTCCAATTTCTGCATTCTCTTAGGAATCCTTGCAGATGGTTTTGCTTAGCTAAAATCCTTCTCAAAATTATATTCATTTTAGACACAATTGAAAACTGTTAGTTTGATGTGCCTGCTCAAACTGAGTAGTACTTTTCTCCAGCTAAGTGATCTAATCTAAATCAATGGGGTCATTTGAGATGTCAGATGCTGCTTGATTTGAGTAAAGATATCAAAATGACTCCAGTTAGAAAATCCTTTAAATTCTTTGAAACTGGTATTTTAACCATCTATGGCAGTTATGATGGTAAGAATGATGCTAACTTCTAATACCAATGCTAAGCTGCATAAAAAAATTTCTTCACAGCCATCGAGCCACCATTGCTTACAAACTGTAGAATCATAGAATTATCAGGGCTGGAAGAGACCTCAAGGGTCATAGAATCACAGAATCAACCAGGTTGGAAGAGACCTCCAAGATCATCCAGTCCAACCTAGCACCCAGCCCTGTCCAGTCAACTAGGCCATGGCACTAAGTGCCTCATCCAGGCCTCGCTTGAACACCTCCAGGGATGGTGACTCCAGCACCTCCCCGGGCAGCCTGTTCCAATGCCAATCACTCTCTCTGGCAACAGCTTTCTCCTAACATCCAGCCTAGACCTCTCCCAGCACAACTTGACACTGTGTCCCCTTGTTCTGTTGCTGCTTGCTTGCCAGAAGAGACCAACCCCACCTGCCTATAGCCTCCCTTTACATAGTTGTAGACAACAATGAGATCACCCCTGAGCCTCCACTCCTGCAGGCTGCACATCCCCAGCTCCCTCAGCCTCTCCTCACAGGGCTGTGTTCCAGACCTCTCACCAGCTTCCTTGCCCTAGGTCATCTAGTTCCACCCCCTTTGCCATGGTCAAGGACACCTCACACTAGATCAGGTTGCTCAGAGCCCCATCCAGCCTGGCCTTAAACACCACCAGGGGTGGGGCTTCCATCATGTGGGAAAAAAAAATGTCACTGTTGCATTCTTGGGAGAGATATGATGTGACCTAGCTCCTGGAGAAGCAGTCCACTGAGTTCTCAGCAAATGCAGAGAGTCCACTGGAATAATACCGCTCTTCAGACCGAGTGGCTGAGCACTAAATCGGAGCTGCACACTGGTCAGGTGTCAGCTTGAGCACTCCTTTTAGTCAAGAGCCTGTTTCCAAAAGGGCAAATTATGGAAAGACCCTGATATTATTTTAGAAGGAGTGGGAATGTTGTTGTGGCACCTACAAAGCATTCCTCATGTCATGGTTCTGTCCAAATAGTACTGCCATAAACTGGATTAAAGGAGCAGTGAGAAAAGAGTGTATGCAGCTCTTTTTCTCTATGATTCATTTGTCGTTGCTGGGTTGTGGCTGTTTGGGTTTGTTTCTTTGGTGGTTGTGGAGGTGATTTTGTTTTCTGCTATTGTGGTATGTGTTTTGGAGCTAGCAGTGTGCCCAGGTGACAGAGAAAGCCAGTGGCATCCTGGCTTGTATTAGAAATGCTGTGTCCAGCAGGAGTTGGGAGGTGATTGTTTCCTTGTACTGTGCTCTGGTGAGGCCACAGCTCGAGGATTGTGTTTAGTTTTGGGCACCTCATTACAAGAGGGACATGGAGGTGCTGGAGCAAGTGCAGAGGAGGGCAATGAAGCTGGGGAAGAGCCTGGAGAATAAATCTTATGAGGAGTGATGGAGGCAGCTGGGGATGGTTTGAAAAAGAGGAGGCTGAGGGGAGACCTCATTGCTGTCTACAGCCAATTACCTGAAGGGACATTGTGGAGAGGGTGGTGCTGGTCTCTTCTCACAGGTAAATAGTGATAGAACAAGAGGGAATGGCCTGAAGCTGTGACTGGGCAGGTTTAGACTGGATGTTAGGAAGCAAGAGTGGTCAGGCATTGGAATGAACTGCCTAGGGAAGCAATTGAGTCACCAGCCCTGGATATGTTTAAAGGTCATTTGGATGTAGTGCTTGGGGATATGGTTTCGGGTGCACCTTGTAGAGTAGAGGTATTGGTTGGACTTGGTGATTGTGAGGGTTTTCTTCCAACCTGAATGTTTCTGTGTGATTCTGTGTTTTGTTGTTATTTCGGTTGGAGCTTTTCTTGGTTTGCGTTGTGTGCATGCATCTCTCTGTGTGTATGTGGAGGGAGAGCATGGTGCTGAGCTGATGATTTAAGCCACCTACGGCAATGCATGTGATGTGAGGACAAATCTTTGCTTGTGTGTGACTGCCTTGAACCTGCCCAAAATATTATTGCAGAGGCCAGGATGCTTCACCTGACTCCAGACTGTGTTGTTCTACTATCACTTAGACTTCTAGCTGGAGACAGCTCTTGGGGACAGTCGAATATAATAAACCCTGCACAACACCGTTCCATAACTCTCTCTGAAAACTTGGGTGTAGTGTGATGAAAAGTCCTGTAGGATCTGAGAAAGCAAATCAGGGTCTCTGTAGTCATTTGGGAAGAGAAGTTCTATCATACAACTTAAAGTTGTCTTTGAATCAGCAGCAGCTACACAGTGCAGGTTTTGTTTATCAAAGCTTGTAAAAGGCTGTGTCTTACCTCTGCCTGTTATTAAACTGATATTAACTGGCAGTGACTGGGTGGTAGATAAACTGGAAGAGGCAGCAGACAGCAGAATTCAGGTGAAGGCTTTTCTGTTTCAACATCAGTGATCTTAAAGGTCTTTTTTCTAACCTAAACAATTCTGTGATTCTCTGACCTTTTATATACAGAAGAGGCAGCTTTGTTGGCTCATTTCAAAGCTTTCCTTCAGCTGCTGACTGAGCTGGTTGAGGTTGTATTCAGCTAATGATCATTTGAACAAAAATAGTTTCTTGACCAGTGTCCCATGCTGTGAAATAGGCTTCAGTTCTAGATTCAAGAGACAGGGATCTACTGGAGAGGATCCAAAAGAGAGCTACGAGGATTGGGGTACTTGAGCTTCTCTACTGCAAAGAAAGACTGCCAGACCTGGGGCTGTTTAGTTTGGAGAAGAGAAGGCTGATAAGAGATCCAATCAATGTCTATAACATCTGAGAGGTGAGTGTCAGGATGAAGCTACCAGGCGCTTTTTGATGGTGCCCAGTGATAGGACAAGGAACAATGGGTACAACTGGAACACAGAAGGTTCCACCTCAACATGAGGAGACACCACTTTGCTGTGGAGGTGCTGAAGCAGGCTGCCCAGAGAGATTGTGGAATCTCTTTCTCAGGAGACATCCGAAACCCACCTGGATGCATTCCTGTGTGACCTGCCCTAGGTGATCGTGCTTCGGCAGGCAGTTGGACTAGGTAATCTCTAGAGGTCCCCTCTGACCCCTAACATTTTGTGATTCTGTGGTTTTGTGATTACAGTCAGCACAGTATTACCCTATGCACAGACTGCAGATGCCTCAGTAGTATCATAGATAGCGTTGGAGACTGAGCTAGCAGCAACCACCAGAAATGTGATTTGTCTTCGGTCTTTTCTACAGAAGGACTGAATCTTAGAGCTTAGCTGTGGCACAGTGAAAGGTGGGTGCTGCAGGAGGCAGACAGTAAGTAGGTAGGCATTTTCATTTCTCTTCATTTTCATCAGCATCTTTACTTGAAGTGGCAAGATAGTGCCATTAATTAAGGTATTTTTAGCTGCAGTGGCCTTTGTCAGTGCTGGTTTGGGCAGTGATTGCTTTTACAGCTGCTCTGGTGGAATAGGAGATCAATAAACAAATTAATGCTCTAGATGGGATAGTAGGAAAAAGTTCATCACTGCAAGAGTGGTCAGGCCTTAGAACAGGCTGTCCAGGGAGGGGCTGGTGCCACCATCCCTGAAGATGTTCAAAAACCATGTGGACATGGCTGTTTGGGACATGCTGTATTTGCTGTAGCGATGGTGTTGGGTTTACAATTAGAGTTAATGACCTTAAGGATGTTTCCCAACCAAAACGATTCTCTGAATTGCTAAAGAATTATGCTATGCAGTTTGTGATCTCAGAGATGACAAAAGCACTGGCACAACAGAGCTGCTAGCAGTGGTCATGGCAATGAGCATGCAGTCAGACAGGTTCAAGGACCTAACTAGAAAGTGTTTTGGGTGGCACTCAATTTGCAGCAAAACTATGACCCTTTGAAGTTTGCCAAGCTGAGTGTGGTCAAAGGAATAGCATAAATATTCTCCTAAGCCCTATTATCCACAAGTCTAAGAGGAGCCTGGCCAGAAAATTAAATGTTTCCCCACACTTGCCCCTGTGGCTCAAGCCTTTTGGAGAGCTACAGGCAATGATCTGGTTTTAAACCTTTCCCTTCCCCATCCAGTGCACCTCTTCTGCTGCTAAACAGCCTGTACTTGGAGAAGCTTGATGTTATTGCAGCAAAGAAATTACAATCCATACTCAGGCTCCTGCCCAGGTTACTGGGAGATGGCATACCAGGATGCCTTCAGAAAATCTTTGGTTGAATCTGATCTCTTAGTTTGAAACACTTCTTCCAGCAACTCTTCCCATCTTCTTCCCATTGTTAACCCTAGTGACCATTCTTCCTCCTCACCTTGGGATAGATTCTCTATTGTCTCAACATATGTTCTCTATCCTGTGTAAATAATTGAAGACACATTCTGGGCTAAGAAAGAAAGATTCCTACAATGACTGAGGTTGTAAGGGACCCCAGAGACCATGTACTCTAACCTCCTGCCATGGGCAGGGACACCTCTCGACTAGGCTCAGCTGTTCCAGGCTCCATCCAGTCTGGCCTTGAACAATCCCTAGGAGGAGGCATCCACTTTTCTGGTTGGCCTATTCCAAAGTCCCATCATGCTCATACTGAGAAACTTCTTCCTAATCATAGAATCAACCAGGTTGGAAGAGACCTCCAAGATCATCCAGTCCAACCTAGCACCCAGCCTTGTCCAATCAACTAGACCATGGCACTAATTGCCTCATCCAGGCTTTTTTGGAACACCTCTAAGATCCAGTCTGTTCAGAAGACTGCTTTTTAACCCACCAAACTGCTTATTTCTGAGCAGCTCCCTCTCTCTGCTCTGACATATCCACTCTTGAAGTATTCCTTTCATGACTTAGCTCAGGCGAATCCATACAAACCTATGTAAGGAAATTTGGTGGACTTTTCTGAACCTCCACCTTGGGCAGGGTAAAAATATATAGATGAAAAAGTAAAAAGAGGTCTGAATGGTGTTTTATGTGTTTCCCTGAACATAGCAAGTGTGATTAATGGCTCCACATAGATGCTTGGGCAAATATATGTGCATATACAATATTCATATTGTAAATTCATCACTCCTAGTAATTAATAGTAACCTGCACAAACAGTCTCACTGGATTCAGCAGGTTTATAAATGCAAGTAATTACATAGCAGTGGGAATAAGAGGGCTCACATTCTAGC
Organism: Tricholaema leucomelas; assembly: GCA_013400475.1. Classification (NCBI taxonomy): domain Eukaryota; kingdom Metazoa; phylum Chordata; class Aves; order Piciformes; family Lybiidae; genus Tricholaema lacrymosa; species Tricholaema leucomelas. The sequence continues at coordinate 690,946 of WAAF01011349.1, read as the reverse complement.
CCAGAATGAAGTAAAATAGTGATAAGGAAGAAAATTACATTTCCTGGGTAATTTCTTATTATAACCAGCAATGCTTACCCTTCATATGTTGTGTAATAGTTAAAAAATTGCTTTACTGTTAGTGGAAGGGCAGCTTATTGGTTTCATTATTGAAGTTTACAGCCTTCAGTCTTAGTTTTTCAGCTACAGAGTGTGATGGAATCATAATTCATTGGGATCCAGATATTTGCCATTGGAATGGGCTGCCCGGAGAGGTGGTGGAGTCGCCGACCTTGGAGGTGTTCAAGCAAAGCCTGGATGAGGCACTTAGTGCCACGGTCTAGTTGATTGGACAGGGCTGGGTGCTAGGCTGGACTGGATGATCTTGGAAGTCTCTTCCAACCTGGTTGATTATATGATTCTATCATTCATTGCTTTCACTTAAGCAGCACCTGAAATCTTATGTGAATCTGGAAAATAAACATCAAATTACTGATCTTATACAGGAAAAATGGAATTGTGTTGTGTACACTACCCTTCACTGCCATATAGCTTAAGTTTAAAATTGGGATGAACTTGGGGAAGGTAGAAAGCTGTTGATTTGTTGCTGATTTGAGCAAACTATTAAACTGCATCAGATGTGACTTCAGAGCAGTAAATATTGAAAAGCTTTGCGGTCATAGGCAGTCATAGATGCAGTAAATGGGTACTAAACAAAATATTTATCTGCTTAATACTGTATAGGTAAGCAGATGTCCTTGAGTTGCTGCTTGGCTCGGCTGAAATGAGTGCACTATTTCAAAAAGATGAATTTTGCAACCAAGTAGGACTTGAGAGACTCAGGCCATTAAAAAACATTACTGCTTCTTGACCACTGGCAATTTGTTACAATAGGAATTGTGCTTTCATGGTTAAGCATTTCCAAGAGCTCTATGGGCACTTTTTTCCTAAACATTGTGTAGATGCATGGGCCCATAAAGAATTATGCAGTAAATTCTGTGGCTGAGAGATAGCACTGACATGTTGCAAAGTTGCCTGCTTATGATTCCTGTGCTGATGGCATTGCTATTCCTGACATTCTAATTCCGCTGCTTTCAATTCCCTCGAGACGATAAACCCCCAAACAACACAGTGCCATAAGCTAAGAGAGAGGAGGAAGAGGGTTGGTTTTTACTGACAATGCTCTGAAAGAGCAGCAGAGGCATTATAAGGTCTGTCAGAGAGCATAAAAGCCTTTATGGAGCCAGTGAATTAGTCTTCCCCTGTTGTTTCTGAACGTATCTAAAACTGGTAGTAAGTGGGGTGGGTTCCAACAACTGCTCCGTTTCTAGCCTTTAATAGTTAATGGGAGGTCAGACTATATGCTAAGATCAATCCCAGAGTAATAAATTTTACATGATTGTATTTGTCTTTCTTGAAATATAAACACTGGAGGATCTATTCTCAAATGGTTTCCGACCCATTTTTCCCATAATTAATGCAGGAAATTCAAAGAACACGACTCCCTCTGCAGCTTAGGCAGAGGCAGATCAGTGTTCATCAGCATGGATTCATTAGCCTGTAACCAGACATGCAGTTTGAAGAGCTACAAAATGGACAGTTATAGAGAAGGAAAAGCTTTGCCATAAAACCCAAACCAACCAACCAAACAAACAAAAAAAAAAACAAACAACAAAAAACACCAAAGAAAAATAATCCAAAACCAAAAAAACCAAACCAACCAACCAAAAATAAAACTCCAACAAACCAAACCAAAACTCAACCATAAGCCACAGTTTGTTCATGGATAAGGCCTTGAGCAGCTGAGAATAGTCAAAAGGTGTCCCTCTCCATAGCAGGGAGGTTGGAGTAGATGATCTCTGAGGTCCCTTCCAACCTGAGCCACTCTATGGTAAGGTGTTCACCTTTGAAGTTGATTCTAAGTAGTTAAAGATAGGCATCTAGCCCTTTCCAGTCCTACTGCCACAGCCCTTGGCTTCACTGGGGCAGCAGCAGATTTTCTATCCCCTGCTTTATTTGAAGGGACAGACCAACTGCCACAAAGATTCACTGCGAATAAGAGCAACAAAGTCTCTCATTGTTCAGATCTGGAGACTTCCTTCTGGGTCATCATCTTCAGTATGACTCCACCATGGCTTGGCAGGCTTTTTCTTTGTCTTCTATACTGGGTAAACACATCTGTTGCAACTGAGAAAAGGAGAATTCTGCACTCCCACTTAAATCTTATGTACTGTTCTAACAGTTTCATCTCTGACATTGAGATGTAAGGAGTTGATTTTTATTAGCCTTCCCAGTTTTGCTCCTTATCAGAACCTCATTCGTGACCTGACATGATGTTTTATGAAGTCAGCAGAAAGGCTGTCACTGTTTTTAATGAGCTTTAGATCAAGCCCTCAGTTTTTCAATCAACACAGAATAAATCCTTTCACTAAAGACAACAATGTGACATATACTCTATGAAGGTCCAAGCTTTGTCACTCCTCAATTGCTTCAAGATTTGAAGTCAGCACTAGCAATGAAAAGGAGAACTTGGAGCCCATCAAGACAGACATTACCTGTCTCGCATATCTTTGGTTTGGGGTGAACTAGAGCTGGAGATTTAACCATCGCTAAATAGCATGCAACAGATTGTTGTGCATTTTAGAGTACAGCACCTGAAGAAGGCGGTGGTGGGAGAGCAGGAGGTTAGGTTTTTGTCATACACACTTGACAGGCTGGATGGGTGGGCAGGGGCCAGTGGGATGAGATTTAACAAGGCCAAGTGAAGGGTTCTGCATTTTGGCCACAACAACCCCAAGCAGCGCTACAGGCTGGGGACAGAGTGGCTGAGAGCAGCCCCCAAGTCTCTTTCTTCAGAGCTAGTATGCACAGTGCACAAAATATTGCAGTTTGGTGGCACTGGGAAAACCTTAAGGAATGGATCTGTGACTCCACATTGACATGAAGTCACAGCAGTTTTGCTGAAGGTATGAAAACGGCAGTTCCATTGATATGCACTATCTCCATATGTGGAGATGGGAATTATATAGTGAGAGAATGGAGTGGGATAAACTGTACTACATTTAATAAAGCTGAGAGTAACCACACAATGAAGCCTGTTTGCGAACACAGACATCTACATTTACAGTCTGCTGCCTTATCTCCCTGAGCTTTGACCTATCTTCAGAGGAAAGAAGTGGCCAGCTTGTAGTGACTGTACAAATGGAAGATCAAGAGTGTGCACAATTTGCCTGCTCTCTGCTATTGTTTAGGATAGGAATTTTAAATGGAAAACGTCAGGATATGAAGGGGTTTTTGTTGTTGTTCAGAGGTAATAATAATGCTGCTGCTGAAGTTAAGCACCTGGGTGCTAAGTGGGTTTAGATTGCAGCACTTGTTGTAACAGACTATAGAACTGGATAAAATGTGCAGAGATTTCCAACCTTACAAGTTCTGCATGGAGCATTATGCAAACAAACCATTGCTTACTTAGATGGTAGATATCTTTGTGTCCTGACATGACAGGTGAAGTATGTTTCAATTTGTTACACCCATCTGTCATAAGCTGATAAACCTCAGCTCCACGAGTGTCTTATCTGAATGTATTTGGTAATGTCTTGCTTCGCTGGGCGCAGTGACATATGGGAGGGTGTACCCATTTGCATTGTGTGAGGAGCTGGGTTGTTGGGCTTTTTGGTCACTCGTGAGATAAGTGGAATTATTTCAGTTCTGCTCCACATAGACCCATATTGGGAAAGCATTTGATTCAACTCATCCCTCTTCTGCACACCACAGAAACAGATTTTACCAGCATATGCTTCAGAACTCATCAGTGCTATAGACAGCAAGATTGAGGCACCCTAAGCAAGTCTGCAGATGATACCAAGCTCAGCAGTGAGGTTGATAAGACTCAAGGAGGTGATAGGTGCCATCCAGAGGGATCTGGACAATCTGGAGTGGTGGGCTGAGGAGATACTTGTGAGGTTCAATAAGGCAAAGTGCAAGGTTCTGCCACCTAGCTTGGCTGAGGAACGATAAGATTGAGAGCAGCCCTGCAGAAAAGGGCTTGGGGGTGCTGGTGAATGAGAAGCTGGACATGAGCCAGCAATGGGCACTTGCAGCCTAGAAGGCAAATGGCAGCCTGAGCTGCATCAAAATAAGTGTGGCCAGAGATGGAGAGAGGGGATTCTGCTACTCTGCTCTGCTGAGACCTCACCTGCAGTGCAGTGTCTAGTGCTGGGGTCCCCAGTAAAATAGAGACGTGGAGCTGCTGGAGTGGGTCCAGAGGAGGTCCACCAAGATGATCAGAGGGCTGGGCTGAAGCACCTCTACTATGGGGGCATGCTGAAAGAATTGAGGTTGTTCAGCCTGGAGAAGAGAAGGCTTCACACAGGTCTTAGAGATACATTTCAATATCTGAGGGAGACCTACAGGAAGGACTGTTCAGAAGGGCTTGTGGTGATAGGATGAGGGGCAGTGGTTTGAAACTGGAGCAGGGGAGGTTTAGGTTGGACATCAGGAAGAAGTTCTGCACAATGAGAGTGGTGAAAAGCTGGAACAGGTTGCCCAGGGATGTGATTGAGGGCCCATCCCTGGAGACATTCAAGATCAGCCTTGACATACCCCTGGGCAGCCTGATGCAGTTGGAGGTGTCCCTGCTGAGTGCAGAGAGAGTGGACAAAATGACCTTTGAGGGTCCCTTCCAACCCAATGCAATCTATGAATCTGCTGAGTAAAGCAGCATTCCTGAATCAGAGCTCTGGTATTTTCAGTCATTTCAGATGCAATTGTATTTTGTGTTGGCTGTACTACATGAAGAGCACTAATTTCATTGGTTGCAAGATATTTTTGTCCAGCTACAGAGATTCTTTCCTGTTGAAACATGGTCTTGTTTGTTTCTGTGAATCCATTTGCTGCAGGAGAACATCTCGTTTCTTGTAGAGCCTGTGATTTCCATGTGGGTTTGGGGGCTAATTCCCTTTATTGGTTGTTTTGCAGCGGGAACAACATACATCTTCAGCAAAGGTGGTGGACAGATCACTTACACGTGGCCTCCTAACGACCGGCCAAGCACCCGTGCGGACAGGCTGGCGATAGGGTTTAGTACCGTTCAAAAGGAAGCCGTGTTGGTGCGAGTGGACAGCTCTACTGGGCTGGGAGACTATTTAGAGCTGCACATTGTAAGTATCATTAACCAATGCGTGCTGTTTCTTCTCGTCTGCATTGTTCTTCTGTTCCTGAGCTTCAGATTTGGTTTGTTTTAATGTAAACACAGCGGTTTGCTAATGAACCTTCTCGAGTCGGGAGCGAGCTAAATGATAATGGCTTGGAGCATACAGAGCCTGAGACCTTCTCGACGTGCTTTTTACTTCACACGTTGCTACTTTAGATGGCTTTTCAATTAAAAATCAGACCGTGGTACCTGCACAGATAGAGCAAGCTAATTACATAAAGCAGGATTTAACAGTGTCAGAGGAAGGTACATTAATCCTGGAAGATTTAATCTGAAATCTGCTAGGGGGAATTAGAGTGTATCGCAATTGACTGTGCTCGTTGTTAATACTAGAATTTATCCTCTGATTCCACCGTGCCTTTGTGATGATAAATCTTAAGGAGAAAGCAAGATTGTCAAGCCAGGAAGCCTTAAAAAAAAAGAGAGAGGGAGAGAAAGCAATTTCAGCTGCCTTAAAGCTAATAAGTAGCAATCAGAATGGAAAGCATCTGGATTTTTATGGCGACATAAATAAATGATCAGTTGAGATAAACATAACTAGGGCAGTATAAAATGTCGTTGTTTAGGTTAGGCTCAACTTTGTTAATGTATTCGTCTGATTTTGATTTAAGGATCTTTCAGCTTTCAGGAAGGGAAGGGTTCCTTTGGAACTTAATTACTTATTGATCTATAACCAATTACAGTTTTTTTGCCATCAGAAAACATTCAGCAGCAATCAGTTTCAAAAATCGGAGGGAATTATGGTGTTCAGTCTTCCCAGGCTCCTCATTTCAGTAAAGACATTCTTGCATTGTGGTCCAAGGTGATTCTTATTACTATTATTATGATTTATTTGCTGCTTGGAGTAAATAAACAAAGAAAAAAAATAGGCCTTAAATAAGATTTAGAGGTCATCTCAAACCCTTTTTTTTCCCCACTGAAACACGTGGTCCAAACGGCTGTTGTTGTACAGGCTTAATTTAACCACGTGGCCAAAGCAACCCCTCCCAAGTGCTAGACAAACTGGGAGCCTACATATTTCAAGGTAAATATTGTGTTGTTGAAGAGAATGAAAAAATGTTGCTTTCCAAAGCTGTATAATCAGGTCCCTAGTCAGCACTTGTCCATTTCTTTGCAATCTGAGCCCAGATTCACCCACTGTGGTCAACAGTGTCACTCTCTTCTTACAGTGTTTTCTTTTTTACTATATTAAGGAATGTTCTTTTTTCCCTTTGTAATTTGACTATACCTCGTGTCTATCAAAATAATAACAGTCTTCTGTGTGGCCTTGATTTCTATCCATTTTAAACTACATACTGGGATCATTAAGTGTGAGTTGGAGATCAAAAAATTATTCCTGCTGTGCTTTAGTTTTGTTTCGTTTAGCTTTGTTTTCCCAAACAACTTTCTTAGACCTGTGCTGTAGCAACAGAGGGCAAAGAAAAAAAAGAGTATTTGAGAGTTTTCTATGGTCGTTACCATGAAAAGTGAGAATTTTCTATGGTCACAAACACTGCCAGCTTAATAGGGATGGGGAAAATCATGAATTACACTTTACTCCTCTTAGGAAATTTCTATGAGGCAATAAAAGGGCCTCTTATCATCATGGCCACCTCTGGTGGTCTCTTCATGATTCTTCAGAAACCTTCCTGAAGCCTGCTCTGCTGCACAGCAAAATCTGTGATAACTGTGCAGAAATTCCACTGGAATGGGTTCTGACCTTCTGAGACTTGCTTCAGTGTAGTCTGTTTCTGGAGTGGAGGCACTGAGGGATTGATCAGAACTTCTAAGATGTCTGGCAAGGACATTTTAAGGGTCGCCAGTGTTAGATAAAGCTTGGAAAACTGCCAGGATAGAATTTCCTGGAATCTGTTTTACGTAAGGATAGCATTCAAAAGAAAGTTGAAAGGCAATATTTTCAGAAGCCCTCCTGGTGCCAGAGAGCATAGATCTGATAAAAGTCACTGGAACTGGGGACACTCCTGGGAATTTTACCTGAGATCTCTTTTAGCTCAGCCAGCTGTTGTGCAACGTCACCCTTATAAAAGTGAAAAACATAGAAGGAGAGAGGCTCACGTCTGTACTATGTTTGAAAAATAGAATATATTGGATTGAAGTTCTTCAGTACTGGCAGCTGCTGGATTAGACTAGCTGCAATGAAAGTAGCAGGAGGATTGTGTCATTTGTCATGTCCTCCATGCACTGATGCTGAGTTGCAGTCAGAATGTCTTGTCTACTAACTAACCAGAAATGAGCAGTGGAAGGAGGAAAAGCTGGAATCTGGGAAAAAAGTTTAATTTTATATATATTCTGTATCAAGAAGAGTGTGACCAGCAGGGTAAGAGAGATAATTCTGCCCCTTTACTTTGCTCTTGTGAAACTGCACCTTGAATACTACTTAAAGTTCTGGTCTTGGTCCAAAGCAAAGCTGGCTTGGGTTTTGGATTGTCACTTTGCAGTGACAGCTGATGCTGTAGGATGTGAGTAAGTAGCACTGCTTTTTTCTGTTCTCAGCCATGTGTAGTAGAGCATGAGTATGCATTAGTGGCAGTAAGGTGTGGTGCAATACACTCACTCGAGAGAAGAGATGCCATCCAGAAGGATCTTGACCACCTAAGGAAGTGGGCCAGTGCAAACTGCATGAGATTGAACAAGTCGAAATGCAAGCTCCTGCATCAGGGTGAGGCCAACCTCAGACACAAATCCAAGCTGAGAACAAAGTGGGTTGAGAGTAGCCCTTAAGAAAGAGACTTGGGAGTGTTGGTTGCTGAGAAGCTCCCCATGAGCCAGCAGTGCCCTCATGCAGCCCAGAAGGCAGCTGTGTGCTGGGCTGCAGCCAGAGGAGTGTGGGCAGCAGGGCAGGAGAGGGGATTCTGCCCCTTCACTCTGCTCTTCTGGGACTCTACCTCCAGTGCTACGTCCAATTCTGGTGTCCCCAGCATAAGGACACAGAGTTGCTGGAGAGAGTCCAGAGGAAGGTCACAAAGATGGCTGGAGCACCTCTGCTATGAGGATAGGCTAAGGGAGCTGAGGTTGTTTAGCCTGGAGAAGAGAAGATTAGAGCTCCTCCCAATACCTGCAGGAGTCCTACAGGAAGGCTGCAGAGGAATGTTTCCTAAGAGTGTCTAGTGACAGGAAAAGGGGAAATAGTTTGAAGCTGAGGGAGAGTAGGTTTAGACTGGATCTTAGGGAGAAGTTCTTCGGTATGAGGGTGCTGAGAGTCTGGAATAGGCTGCTCAGAGAGGTTGTGGCACTTGAGCAGCCAAGTGTAGTTTGGGAGACGGGGTTGAGAGCTTGGAGCAGCTGATCTCTGAGCTCCTTTTCAACCTAATCCGTTCTAAGATTCTTTTGCATGTACCCCCATGGCTTACCTGTTTGTAGAAAGAATGAGCATAAGCACAATTCGCCTGCATGCCTTGAGATGCACTGTGCATGGGTAACTGACCTCTCTATACCTATAGCATTGCAACAAAAATGGCATTGGATTTAATTGCACCGAGGTTCCGTTTTGCAGTACAAGAGAAACTCAGCTTCCATTCTACCCAGGATGTCATTAATCCTTCAGATCCTGCCCAGTGCCCCAGCCTGGGACAGATCTGTAAAGAGAGGTTTTGAGTGTGTTTTCAGCAGAATGATGAAAAAGAAAGTTTGGAACAATTGTTTTGAGGTGAAAAACTTGAGATCCTTGTCCTCAGTAGCATGCTGGGGAAGGTTGCTAGTTTGGGATGTTTCCAAAGAGAGCTCTGAGGTAGCTTGCACTTAACCTTCCTCATTCTAGAAATAGGAGAGGAAATTACAAGTTTGATTATGGTACTTCAGTGTGTGCTTGCCCTCTTTATTATTCTGTTTACTTAAAGATGATGTAAACCTAATAATGAAATCAAGCTCATAAGAAATTCTGATTTGGAAAATTGCTACTTGATCATCTGAATCACAGCTTTAGTGTTAGGTTAGGAACACATTTATTTAGGGTAATCATTTAACCTCCCCAAATAACCATTGTTAATAGGAGAAAGATTTAAAAATAATGTGTCATCTGCACTGCTCCCAGATGCTTTCCCCTTGCTCTGCAAATATACTGAGTTCCAAGGGAGATTCTTATGAACTCCACCTCCACTGTAGCAGCCCAGACGGGAAATATTGGTTGTGGGTATGATACAGAAGCACCCTTGTGCTTCAAGAAAGGGATGTTAGTACATGGAGACATCTGGAGATGCAGCAATTCATTTTCATAGCAACCACTTGGTGTCTTTTATAGAATCATAGAATCAATCAGGTTGGAAGAGACTTGTAAGATCATCCAGTCCAACCTATCACCCAGCCCTATCCAGTCAAGGATAGCTATCACTAAGTGCCTCATCCAGGCTTTTCTTGAACACCTCCAGGGACAGCGACTCCACCACCTCCCAGGGCAGCCCATTCCAATGCCAATCACTCTCTCTGCCAACAACTTCCTCCTAACATCCAGCCTAGACCTCCCCCGGCACAGCTTGAGGCTGTGTCCCCTTGTTCTGTTGCTGGTTGCCTGAGAGAAGAGACCAACCCCACCTGGCTACAACCTCCCTTCAGGTAGTTGTAGACAGCAATGAGGTCACCCCTGAGCCTCCTCTTCTCTAGACTAAACATCTAAACTAAACAAAACAAAACACAAACAAACAAACACAAACCCCTAAACCGAACTCACAAAAATTGGTGTTAAAGGGTTTGGTTTTTTTCACTTTGAAGTTAGTGGAAATGACATCAAAACTCCTCTCCTAACATTTTCCCTACCAATTCTTCATAAGCTTTGGCAAAATGAGCCCAACGATGATTTGCTGCTCCCCCCACTCTGCCTCTTGGTTATACCCATGCGGAATTCTTCTGCGTCAGGTTTCTGACAGCTGGAGCACCTCTGCTGTGAGGACAGGCTGAGGGAGCTGGGGTTGTTCAGCCTGGAGAAGAAAAAGAGGACCTCAGAGCTGCCTTCTCATACCTGAAGGGATCCTACAGGAAGGCTGCAGAGGGACTCTGCATAAGGGTTTCTAGAAACATGACAAGGGGGAATGCTTTGAAGCTGAGGGAGAGTGGAGTTAGAGTGAATCTTAGGGAGAAGTTCTTCAGTGTAAGGGTGGTGAGACTCTGGAATAGGTTGCCCAGGAATGCTGTAGATGCCACCTCCCTGGACGTGTTCAAGGTCAGGTTGGATGAGGCCTTGAGCAGCTGAATTTAGTTGAGAGAAGTCCCTGCCCATGGCAGGGTGTTTGGAGTAGATGATCTCTGAGGTCACTTTCATCTAAGCCATCTCTAATCCTATGATTCTGTTGAATTCTGTTGTATATATACACAGTGTATGGAGAATTTTAATTTCTGAAGGTAAAATAACCTTCCCTCAAGTGAACAGAAAGAGTAGAACTCAAGGAAGGATCAGACTTCTGTGGCTGAACGTACCAGAGGAAAAAAATTGCAGAGCCTTAAGATAAATGAATTTGCTTTTCTCTCATGAATACTTCACCTGTCTTGGGTTTAATGCTTAATGGAAAGTCAGTTGAAAGATTCTTATTGATTTAGCTGTATTTGGAGCCATGCCTAGAGAGCTGGAGGTACTTTCAGTGAGATTGATGGTAAAAATACCTTTGATTTTAGTGGCTTGTATTGGAGCTAATTAATTTTTCCCAGGAAGAGTTTAATAATCTTTAAAAAGAAAAAAAAGTATTCCCAGAATAATCTTTCTTCTAATCATCATCCTTGGACTGTAGAATTCCTTATTGTCGTGTGCCTATGTACAATGCAAAGGTTTGGTGTGGGCAGTGGTGGCTTCTGTGTGTGTGTGGAATTCCTTAAGGTTAATGTTATCTAATCCAGAGTTCTGCTAATAGACTACAAGTTGTCCTGCTGGAAAGCAGAAAAGATAAGGACCTTGGAATCCTAGTGGGCAGCAAATTATCCATGTGCTCTTGTGGCCAGGAAGGCCAAGAGTGTCCTGGGGTGCATCAGGAAAAGTGTGATCTAGGGAAATTCTCTACTCTGCCCTGGTGAGACCACACCTGGAATGCTGCATCCGGTTCTGGGCTTCCCAGTTCAGGAAAGGCAGAGAACCGCTGGAGAGAGTTTAACACAGAGCTGTGAGGATAGTTACGGGACTGGAGAATCTCTCTTATGAGGAAATACTGACAGACCCAGGGCTGTTTGGTCTGGAGGAGAGAAAGCTGAAAGGGGAACTTATCAATGCCTATAAATATCTGAGGGGTGGATATCAAGAAGAAAGTGCCAGGCTCTTTTTGGTGGTGTCCACTGATAGTTCGAGGAACAATGGGTACAAGCTGGAACACAGGAGGAGACAGTTCTTTATGGTAAGGGTGACAGAGCCCTGGAGTAGGCTGCCCAGTGAGGTTGTGAAGTCTCCTCTGGAGACATCCAAAACCCACCTGGGTATGTTCCTGTGTGACCTGTCCTAGGTGATCCTGCTTTGGCAGGGGGGTTGGATTTGATGATCTCTAGAGGTCCCTCCAACCCCTACTGTTCTGTGGTTCTGTTATTTGCTTATTGTGTGTATAGATATGTGTATATATATATATATGCATGTGTGTGTGTATCTATCTCTCTCTATATATATATATGTAGTAGAATGCAAGTAAGGACTTCTTTGGCTGAATGTACCACAGGAAAAAAAATTGCAGAGTCTTAAGATAAATTAATTTGCTTATATTATACATATAGGTGATTTTTTTTGTTGTTCTTAATGTATGTTTATGGAAAATACCATAGGAAGCTTAACTGTTGCTTTGCAGTGATTGTTCTTCCCCTTGGGAAACAAAAATACCTCAGCAACCAAACTATGTGTTAATCTTTAAACCAAGAACACGACAGTGAAAGAAGGGTTTCCAGACTTGCACATTGGTGTGAATAATGAAAAGCAGTGCATCAAAAAAGGAATCATTTATGGGATTAGACAGGCAGGTGAGAATGCAATTCAAGGTACATAAACATTAACTTAATTAGAATGGGAGCCATGAATTAATTTAGGGAATTTATGCTAAATGCAGCAATCATTTACCTTACTGATCAGGTTAAAGATCTTGGTTTGGAGGAAAGAAAAAATACATAAATCACTGAAATAGTCAAGCCATGCCCTGAAAACATTCAATTGAGTTACTCTGTTGTATTATGAGAGACATAGATTAAAAAAAAAAACCAAAGCAACACTCTGAAAATGGATTTGATGGTGTTTTATGATATATGTTATGATGTAATGTCTCATCATGACTACTCTGCATTGCCTGTTATCTCACCCTGAGCAAGTGTGGTCTCCTCTTGCCATAAGCAGGCCAAATTGCTCAGAGGTAGTTAAGGAAAAGTGCTAATTCTGGCAGACAGCAGCCTGATACCTTACTACATGGAAAATAAGAGTGGCATTTAGACAGCTGATTTAGTTCAGCAGTTTGGCTCTGACTGCCATCACAGAGTGCTGCAAGGACACATCCTGGTGCCAGCATGGAAAATCTGATCTCCCAGCTGTGAATTCCTGCTTCCCCAGCCTAGAAATATGCTGGAGGGAAGCAACTCCTGTCATCTTCCTCTGCCTTGGGATAGACAGAAATTTTCACTCGTTCCTCTAGCCAGCTAATAGCTCCAAAAGGAGCATCCTTCCATGCTTTTGAAAGGGTGACAGCTTCCTTCCCCAAAAACCTGCTGTATGATGGAGTCACCACCTGTCAGCCCCTTGGTGAGAGAAAATTGCACTTAGGACTTCAGTTCTCAGCTAAAAGACCGTGTGTCTGTCACAAATTGCTCCAGCCCTCAATACTGCTCAACCTCCTGAGGTGCTTTCTTCTAGCAACGATGCAGAACCTGGCTGAGGGTGAAGAGGTTTTTTCAACACTTCTGGAGGCCTCACATATATTAGAAACATCTTACAGCAACATGGAAAAAAACTTTCATGTGGCCATGGAATTGTATAAAATGATCTTGCAGACTGGATCTTGGGCTCCAAAATCCCTTCTGATCTTGCATATAGAATCATAGAATCACAGAATGGTCTGAGTTAGAAGGGACCTCTAAAGGTCATCCAGTCCAACCCCCTTTGCAGCCAGCAGTGGGGATCCTCAACTAGATCAGGTTGCCCAGAGCCTTGCAGAGCCTCACCTTGAATATCTCCAGGGATGGGTCACCAACCACCTCTTTGGGCAACCTGTGTTCCAGTGTTCCACAAACCTCATAGTGAAGAACCTCTTCCTAAGATCCAATCTAAATCTGCTCTTCTATAGTTTGAAGCCATTGCCCTTTGTCCCATCACTACAGGCCTTTGCAAACAGTCTCCCTCCATCCTTCTTGTAGGCTCCCTTCAGGTACTAGAGGGCTCCCTGGAGCCTCCCCTTCTCCAGGCTGAACAACCCCAGCTCCCTCAGCCTGTCCTCATAGCAGAGGTGCTCCAACTCCCTGATAATTTTTGTGGCCTACTCTGGACCAACTCCATCAGGTCCATGTCCTTTCTGTATTGAGGACTCCAGAGCTGGACACAGTACTCCAGGTGAGGTTTCACCAGAACAAAGTGGCAGGATCACCTCTCTGGATCTTCTGGCAACATGTCTTTTGATGCATCCTGGGGTGTGGTTGGCTCAAGAGCCAAAACTTTGTCACTGCATTTGAAGTCTCCCTTTGGCTATTGCAAACTGTACAGAGATGGGATTTTTTTTTCTTCCAGCACAGGAGCACAGACACGGAGCTTAGTTTTCTTTGGGCCTTGTTGAACTTTAAAAGAAGTACTGAAAAGATTAATACTAGAAGGGATTTGGAGCTGAGTCATGCTATGCCAAACCCAGTCCAATTTTTAAGAACTGAAGTGGACCAGTTTGGAGAGGCAGGCAAGAGAGCAAGCATGTTTAATTAACATAAACTAGAAGAGGCTCATGACCTCTTCATAAAGCAGCTCCTATTTTCTCCCTTGTTACTTTTAAAACTCTGAAGAACTCTGTGGATTATGTCCAATCCTGTTTTCAAGGTTTTGTTGTTTGTTTTTTTTCTCTTCCCTTTGCCTTGTTCTCTGGGTTGTTTTTCTGCCTCCTCCTCAAACACAAATCTGTGTGTTGTGCATATTCTGCAGCTCCAGTGAATCCCTGCGAAAGAAAGTGACAGCATCCAGGGGTTTCAGTGATTACATACAGACTGATTCACAGATTCACAGATTGAATGGCTTGGAAGGGACCCTTGAAGGACATCTTGTCCAAACCCCCTGTAGTCAGCAGGGACACCTTGAAATGAATCAGACTGCCCAGGGCCACAAGGAATCTGATCTTGAATGTCTCCAGGGATGGGGCTTCAACCACATCCCTGGGCAGCCTGTTCCAGTATTTCATTACTCTCATTGTGCAGAACTTGTTCCTGATGTCCAACCTAAACCTCCCCTGTTCCAGTTTCAGGCCTCCTTATCCTGTCACCACAGGCCTTTCTAAACAGTCCTTCCCCAACCATCCTGTAGGTCCCCTTCAGCTATTGAAATGCAGCCTAGAGGTGTTTCTGGGGCCTTCTCTTCTGCAGGCTGAACAGCCTCAATTCTTTCAACCTGTCTTCACAGGAGAGGTGCTCCAGTCTCTGACCATCTTGGTGGAACAGAGAAGTTGCTTTAGAAAGTGACTATATATTGTACTCACACGGAGGACTATCTTGACGAAGAAAACAGATTTAATTCTGATTTAATTCTGTTTAATTAAGCAAACAAACAAAACACCAAAAAACCCAAATGCAGCAGGAACAAAGCAAACAAACATGTGGCCAAAATCAGGAGCCATATCCTTTTGTGACTAGTTTGCTTTTTATATATAAATTCCAAATTGCTGCCTTCAGAAAACAGTAGAGAAAAAAAATTAGAGTGTACAAATGAATAAATAGCCCATCTTTTCTCCAAAGCAGCTCCTTTCCTACTTAACAGCACATTCTCTCCTTGATGTTTCAGGTCCATCTCAGTCTAATCAGCTCCCTTTAATCCAAAATTGCCTGCACTGCTTACTAGCCAGCACCCTTGCATACAAAGGTCACAGATATTTTAATAACTTGGCACCAACTCTTCCAGAACGTTGCTGTGTATAAAAAGGGCTGATGAAAAATTTAGCAGAGATTTTAGCAACCTTATTAAGATTTAAAGAACGATTTGAGATGGCAGAAGAGTTGAGATGTTCACTGAAACCTGGCTGATCACCAGAAGGAAGAAGCACTGAATCATAGGAAGTGATTGTGATTATGTGGAGAATGAGAGCTCTGGGTGATTGAAGGTCAATCCCAAGAGCTGGCCACTTCTGGCCACACATCCTACATGTGTCCTTCTGCTAATGCTTATCATATCTATTGGTTATTCTATTAAGCATACAATGTTACACTGAATCATAGAATCATAGAATGGTCTGGGTTGGAAGGGATCTCCAAAGGTCATCCAGTCCAACCCCCTCTGCATGCACCAGGGGCATCTTCAACTAGATCAGGTTCAGGTTACCCAGAGTCCTGTCAAGCCTCACCTTGAATATCTCCAGGGATGGGGCCACAACCACCACCTTGGGAAACCTGTTCCAGTGTTCCACGAACCTCATGGTGAAGAATGTGTTGCTAACATCCAATCTAAATCTGCTCTTCTCTAGTTTGAAACCATTGCCTCTTGTTCCATCACCACAGGCCTTTGTAAACAGTCTCTCTCCATCCTTCTTGTAGGCCTCCTCCAGATACTGGAAGGCTGCTATTAGTTCTCTCTGAAGCCTCCCCTTCTCCAAGTTGAACACTGCCAGCTCCCTCAGCCTGTCCTCATAGCAGAGGTGCTCCAACCCCCGATCATTTATGTGGCACTCCTTTAAATCCACTCCATCAGGTCCATGTCCTTCCTATATTGAGGGCTCCAAACCTGCATCTAGTATATCTACATCTATTAATACAATAGAGTCAGCCCTGATATTAGCTTGTTACTACCTAGTTCTGTGATCTTAGGGAAGCACAAAAAGCTTTGCACTCTCCCCAGGCACTTTGCACTCAATATCAGGCATGCCAGGCACCAAGTCCAGTGGAAGGCATGGCTACCCGGTGTGTTAGAAGCCAGTGCAGGGTGTAGGTAGGTTGTAGACACTTTGGGCTGGCAACATGTGGTTTGGAAAAAAAGCAAAAAGGCCAAGACAGGCTGAAAGAATTGGGGGTGTTCAGCCTGCAGAAGAGAAGGCACTGAGGGTTCTTTATAGCTACATTCCAATGTTTGAAGGGGACCCACAGGAAGGCTGGGGAGGGACTGTTTAGAAAAGTTTGTGGTGATAAGATGAGAGACAATGGCTTGAAACTGGAGTAGGGGAGATTTAGGTTGGACATTAGGAGAAAGTTCTGTGCAATGAGAGTGGTGAAACTCTGGAACAGGCTGCCCAGGAATGTTGTTGAAGGCCATCTCTGGAGGCATTCAAGATGAGCCTTGATGTGTTCCTGGGCAGCCTGGTCTATCTGGAAGCATCCCTGCTGAGTGCAGGGATGTTGGACAAGATGACCTTCGAGGGTCCCTTCCAACCCAATGCAGTCTATGAAGCTGTGAATCTTTGACAGAGGTGAGCTTTCAGAGCATCTTAAACTATGCTTTTCCCTCCTGATGGCAGCTTGGATAAGAGAGAGTGACTGTCAGACTGCTGTGACCCATTGAATGAGGGCCAGGTTTGTGCTGGACAGATCAAAGTTAGTTTCTTATGAATATAAACCAGAAAGCAAGATCTGGCCCATTAACTCCCTGTCTTTTAAATTTATGAGCTCTGCGTGAGGGTAAGGATACAGTGCTCACTGCAACAGAAAGCACAGTGCAGCAGTTTTTCAGTATGAACAGTATCATTTGTAAGAAAAATCAAGAGAGATTAGCCTGTGGGTGCAGAGCAAGACTAAGGGAAGAGCACACATGGCCTGAAGGAATTCTGGTCACACCTCCAAAGAATTCTCGTCCCACCACTGCAGCTCTTAATTCTGAAGAAACTGCAGGAACACAAGTATGGCTGAGGAGTGGCTCAAGAGCAGTCTGGAGGAGGACTTGGGGAAGTCGGTGACAAACTCCCCATGAGGCAGCAGTGGTTGCTGGCAGCCCAGAAGGCAGCTGTGTGCTGAGCTGCATCCAAAGCAGGGAGAGCAGCAGCACAGAGAAGTGATTTTGCCCTTCTGCTCTGCTCTGCTGAGACCCCACCTGCAGCACTGCCTCCAGTTCTGGGGTCTCCAGCACAAGAAGAGCATGGCACTATTGGTGTGGGTCCAGAGGAGGCTACAAAGATGATCAGAGGGGTGCAGAAACTCCCCTGTGGGAACAGCCTGAGGGTCAGGACTGTTTCAGCCTAGGGAAGAGAGGGCTCTGGGGAGACCCAAGAGACCACCCTTTCAGTACATGAAGGGGGCTACAAGAAAGCTGGGAAGGGAATTTTTACTATGGCTTGTAGTGATAGGATGCGAGGAAATGTGTTGAAGCTTGAGGAGGTCAGACTTAGGCTGGAGATTAGGAAGAAATTCTTTGCAGTGAGGCTGGTGAGACACTGGAACAGGTTGTCCAGGGAGGTCACGAATGCCTCCTCCCCAGAGGTGTTCAAGGTCAGGTTGGATGAGGCCTCAAGCAACCTGGTCTAGTGGAAGATGTCCCTGCCCATGGCAGCAGAGGTTGGAACTGGATGATATTCAAGGTCCTTTCCAATCCAAACCATTCAATCTATATTGTATAGGATTAGGATCAGTTTGAGGACTAGCAGGATCAGTATGAAGGCAAAAGGTGTGGGGGCAATGCTACAGAACCTGCTGCTTAGCTTCAGGCAACTGTTTAAGTAAACATTGCTATTATAGTTAATCACTTTGTGCTAATAGGAAAAGCTTGTCTTAATACTGTTCTGGTTTTGTAAGATACTGTCTTAATTAGAACTTATAATTAGTTAATGAGTTAATTCAGGTTTTGCTCTATGATACCTCAGTGTCATCACCAAAGCAGGGATTTATTTTAATGTTTAGTGCTAGTTTGCTTTTCCATTTTGTTTTCTTTCTCCTTTTAAACCTTTCTAGACTGTTGTATTATCTTGAGCCTTTCTGACTTTGCACTTATGCCATTGTGTAGCGAGGGAGTAACTATGCTCAAGTCGCTGAATTCGATCTGAGCTACAGGAGAGTAGAAGTGGCCACTCTAACCTTTGACACTAACTCATTGCCAAGGGTACAGCAAAGGCCTGCAATGGTGATTAGGGGACTAGAGCATGTGTCTTGTGAAGAGAGGCTGAGAGCCTAGGAGCTTTTAAGCCTGGAGAAAAGAAGAGTGAGGGAGGCTCTTACTAATGGTTAGAAATACTTAAAGAGTGGGTGTCAGGAGGGTGGAGGTCAGTCATTGCTTCAGTGATGCCCAGCGACATGACAAAAGGTAATGGGCACAAAACTGAGCATAGGAAGTTCCATCTAAACATGAGAAGGAACTCCTTTACTTTCAGGGTGGTGGAGCACTGGAATGAGCTGCCCAGAGAGGTTGTGGAGTCTCCTTCTCTGGAGACTTTCAAAACCCACCTGGAATCCTGTGCAACCTGCTCTAGTTGAACCTGCTCTAGTGGGAAAGTTGGATTAGATGATCTCCAGAGATCACTTTCAATTCCTACCATGCTGTTAATGTCATTATTCCTCAACATGGGCTTTTTCCCCTGACCCTGGCAATTCCAGGGAACAACAGAGATTAGTTTTTGGAGCAAGACTACTCAGCCTTTCCCTTATCCCTAGCAGATGGAGTTTTCAAGACTCCTTGTGGATTATGCAGCAGTGCCTTCTCATTTAGGGAGAGGCACAAAGAGCATTATCATACATGAAGCTAGTTTACAGTAACTTCTCCCAATTAGAATAAAAAGTGGGAAAGATTATGCCATGGAGCTTTAATAACCACTCAGCAGATTTGAAAATGCCACTGCTGTCGGTACCACGCTCACCACTGTTTAATAGCTGAACAGATGCAGCTCACTAGAGCACCACATGGGCTGCAGCAGCAGGGAGTCCCATTTTACAAGTTGGTTTTGTTTTATTTCTTTCCCAGAGAGCCTTCCCTGATGTCCCAAGTTGCTGTAATGTTTTGATTTGCTATTCAGCAAACAGGAAAAGGCAAGGGGGATTCTGCAGTGCTTGTTTTCAAAGCAAAGAGTGGGGGGGGTTGGACTTGTTAGTGGCAGGGCTGTGAAACTGAGAATAAAGCTGCTAATATAAAGCACATTTTAATGTGCAAAATTGGTCATTACTTGATCTGAAAAGGGTCAGATTTTAGTAGGTGGCCTGCAGCTGAGTGCAGAGGTTGCTCGTGGGGTAGCAGCTCTGCTGGGTTGGGATTTTTTGGGTTGTTTTGGAGGTGGCTTCCAGCTTGGGGACTTATTTGATTTTTTTCTTTTAATTGCAAGATTTTGTGTACACGTCTGCAAGTCTCTTTGCACAGCAAGCAATAACTCTTGGCTGTAGTAGTGCCATGGGATGATGCTGCAGTTGTTCAGTGCTTCTAGATTTGCTCTCCACGGAGCAATTCATAGGAGCATTTCCAATCTTCTAATTGCTTGTCTGGAAAAACACCTGAGTATATGCTCTGAGGCTAAAATAAGGTGGCTATGCACTTCATTCTGAAAAATCAGGGGGTAATATACAGAGTAGATAATGAAACCTTTGCCTGTGTCATTTGGTTATCTGTTTTCAGGAAATGTGTAATAAAGATGGGAATAAGGACAGAAACGCTGCAAGAATTATATGATCTACCCCCATATTACCTGGTTCATAAATAAACACAGAGACTCCCTTGGTTATGCTTCCCATCCCTTATTAATGCGGTTAGAGAGATAAAGATAGGTGCTGCTGAGGGCTAAACTAATGGGCAGTATCTTCCCCAGGGCTACAAACTTGTCACAGCCTTGTGCTTAGCTGATACTCACAGATTGCATTGGGTTGGAGGGGATTCACAAAGGCTGTGCTGTCCAATCCCCCTGCACTCCGCAGAGACACTTCCCTTTACGGCAGGCCGCCAAGGCCGCACGTCTCCAGGCATGAGGCCTCAACCACATCCCAGAGCATCTTGTTCCATTGTTTCACCACTCCCCCTGTGCAGAGCTTCCTCCTCCTGTCCAGCCTGAATCTCCCCTGCTCCAGTTTCAAACGGCTGCCCCTCATCTTATCACCACAAGCCTTTCTGAACAGTCCCTCCGCAGCCTTCCTGCAGGCCCCCTTCACCGGTTGAAATACAGCTCTGAGGCCTCTGTGAAGCCTTCTCTTCTCCAGGCTGAATTCTTTCAGCATGCCCCAAGAGCAGAAGTGCTGCAGGCCTCTGGTCATCTGGGTGGCCTCCTCTGGACCCACTCCAGCAGGACTGTGTCTCTCTTGTGTTGGAGGCCCCATATCTGGATATAGCACTCTACGTGAGGTCTCTCCAGAGCAGAAGGGCAGAAACTCCTCTCTCCCTCTCTGGCCAAGCTCTTTTTGGTGCAGCCTAGGCTGCCATTGGCCTTCTGGGCTACGAGTGCCCATTGCTGGCTCACATCCAGCTTCTCACCCCCCTGTACCCCCAGGCTGTTTTCTGCAGGGCCGCTCTCAGTCTCATCATACCTCAGCTCCTTTGGAAGACATTTAAGACTTCTGGGGTTTTATTCCTAATCTACTTGTAAAATATTTTGCTGGCTTTTTAAACTGGCATTCCTAAGGCCTTGATTTTCTTTTCTTCTTTCTTGCTTTCCACTGCATATTCAAACCCCCAAAACCCCACCCATCGTCCTTGTCACAGCTGTAGTGTGGTACATGATGACACCAAGCTGTGCTAGTGTGGGAGTGGGGGGAGATAGGGGTTGAAAGCACTGTGGAGAGCTGATTAAAATTCAAAATGAGCTTGATAATGTGGAGAAATAGTCTGAAATCAGAGGGATGAATTTTCACAAAGGGAAGTGCCGAGTTCTGTACCTAAGATGGGAAAAATTGAAATGCACAGCTATGAAATGAGGAATAATTGTGGCCAAGAAGCAGTTCTACAGAAAAGATTGGGAAGTTACAGCTGATTGCAACTTGCTGCGGGGGCAGGCATCTGTCTGAGATAAATTGACAACACATGGAGTGGCAGGAGTGGTGAGGAAGTTCACTCAGTGCTGCTGGGACCTTAGCCGAAGAAGTGTGTCCTGGTTGCAGTGCTCACCTTTACAAAGGAGGTAAGCAAAATAGACAGCTTGGAGGGAAAAAAATGTGTTGTACTTTAGTTTAATATCTCTCTTCAAACAAGATTGAAAGGATGGGCTCTGGCCTGTTTAGAAAAGAGAGGGAGGGAGTGGGTATGCAAACTGACTTGTAATATCTTTAGGCTGTGATGAACAGGACTGTGACTGACTTCATCTCTTTGGTAAGGGTAAGGTAAGAAGTAGTTGATTTAATTTGCAGCAGTGTTGGCAGGTCCTGGATAAAAAACTCCAGCTCTGTGTGGTGTTAAGCAGTGGAGCAGATTGTGTAGGAAGGCCTCCTCAGTTTATGCTTTGAAGATCAGATTCTGTTGCTGCTGGTGAGGGCAATGCTGTGGAGGCTTCTGCTGTGTGTTTTTGCTGAAGTTAGCCTAGATGTACTTGCTCTTGCCAGTGAGCGATGGGTGGAGTGAGGCCTTCTTAGGGGACTGGAACATCTGTCTTAAGAAAAAAGCCTTGAGGGACTTAGGGCTTTTCATCTTGGAGAGGAGAGGACTGAGAGGGGCATTTTTTAAAGGCTTAGAAGCGCTTAAAGGGTGGGTGTTAGGAGGATGGGGCCAGTGTTTTTTCAGCGGTGCCCAGTGACAAGACAAGAGGTAAAGGGCAGAGATTTGAATGTAGCAAGTTCTATGTAAACGTGAGGAGGAACGTCTTTATGTTGAGAGTGGCAGAGCACAGGAATAGGCTGCCCAGAGAGATTGTGGAGTTTTGGTCTCTGGAAACTTTCAAAACCTATCTGGAGACTGTCCTGTGCAACCTGCTCTGGTGGGGAAGTTGGTCTAGAAAACCTTCAGAGATCCTTTCCAACCCCTGTCATTCTGTGAGTGTTCAGCTCTGCAGACCCATTAATGCTGCAGTTTTGAACTGAAAGGCTCAGGTCCAGGGATGATTTAAGATGAATGCTTAGGTATAAGCACAGTGAATCACAGAATCACAGTGTGCCAGGTTGGAAGGGACCCCAAGGATCATCTGATCCAACCTTTCTAGGCAATAATGCAGCTGAAATGAGCTGGCCCAGCATCCTGTCAAGCTGAGTCTTCAAACTGTGCAGTGTAGAAGAACCCGCTGCTTCCCTTGGGAGAGTGAAGCTCTGTTTTCATTCCTAAAGACATAGAAAAGGGAGACAGTAATTTGCTGCTAAGCATTTTCATTTAATATCTGTTGGTCTTGGTGTGATCAGCAGACTCTTAAGGCTCTGTGCAGCAGCAGCTTGAACCTGCACTCCCTTTGCCATTTCAACTTCCCCTCTTGTTTAACAGGAGCCAGCTGCTCTGCTGCAATGAGCAGGGAAGAAATTTGGATCCATATGACTGAGAATTGCTCTCTGGCCAAGCAAAGACCTGTTGGTGCATTCTCCACTGACTGTTGGCATGTGCCTCCTCTTCAGCTTGTGGGGAAGGTGGTGGTGATGTAACTCACTTTGTCTCCTCACCCACCTCTCAACTGTTAGCAAGCATTTGCTTTGGGTGCTGTGTGGGAGTAGTGAAGTAATTTGAACCATCCTGATGTAAGTCCAAAATAACCTGAAGAAGCTAAATAGATAACTGAGCAAAACTCATGGATTCTAGTGCAAGGTTACCATGCAGTTGGGGTGAATTTGTCTTTCAGGGTTTTGAGCTATTTGGCCAGATGAGTGCTGCAGTGAGAGCTGCACAGCTCTGTTGTTATGTTTTCTTGTTGCGATGGTGCATGCAGATAATCTGCCAGATAATAACCACTCACAAGTAACAGGAGATAAGCTTCTGTTCCATTTTGAGAAGAGAATGTCTGCTTCCTAAGCATTAGTGACTACCTCAGATGAGGCTTTCTAATGATTTTAACAAAACAGTGATTAAAAAGATGTCCTCTAGCTGTTAGTTATCACAGTTTTGGGCTCATATCATAAAGGCTGAGTGCTCTTGAAGCATGTAAAAGATTTTTTTTATCATTTTCAGTGTTGTTCTCTGGGGCAAATCTTGCTTTTGTCAGTAGACTTGTTTTCTGAGGCTGCCTCTGGAGCAAAGGCAGGGTATTGCCCTGAGCACCAACCTTGCTGCATCTGCAGAGACTTGATCCAAGCAAAGTTGGCTTGGGTTTTGGATTGTGACTTTGCAGTGACAGCTGATGGTGGTCTGCTCAGATGGGAGTCAGTAGCACTGTGTTTTTCCTGCTCTCGGCCATGTGCAGTAGAGCATGAGCATGCATTGGTGGCACTAAAGTGTGATGCAGTAGACTCACCTGAGGGAAGAGATGCCATCCAAAAGGTTCTTGACAGGCTACAGAAGTGGGCCACTGCAAGTTGCATGAGATTTAACAAGTCTAAATGCAAGGTCCTGCATCAGGGTCAGGACAACCCCAGGCACAAATCCGAGCTGAAAGCAGAGTGGGTTGAGAATAGCTTACAAGAAAAAGATTTGGGGGTGCTGATTGCTGAGAAGTTCCCCATGAGCTGTGTGCTGGGCTGCATCCAGAGGAGTGTGGCCACCAGGTCAAAAGAGGGGATTCTACCCCTTGACTCTGCGCTGCTGAGACCCCACCTCCAATACTGCCTCTGGTTCTGGTGTCTCCAGCATAAGGACACAGAGTTGTTGGGGTGAGTCCAGAGGAGGCCACAAAGATGTTTCAAGGGCTGGGGGACCTCTGCTATGAAGACAGGCTGAGGGAGCTGGGATGGTTCAGTCTGGAGAAGAGAAGACTTCAGGGAGACCTTACAGCTGCTTTCCAATAGTTGCAGGGATCCTATAGGAAGGCTGCAGCACCCTTTGCATAAGGGTGCTTAGAGACAGACCAAGGGGGAATGGTTTGAAGCTGAGAGAGAGCAGGGCTAGATTGGAGCTTAGGAAGAAGCTGCTCAGTACGAGTGTGATGAGACTCTGGAATAGGTTTATCAGGGAGGCTGTGGGTGCCTCCTCCCTGTAGGTGTTTAAGGCCAGATGGGATTGGGCCTTGAGCATTTGAATTTAGTTGCGAGCCAACCCTGCCCCTGGCAGTTGGGTTGTGCTGGATGACTCTGACCCTTCCAACCTAAGCTATTCTGTGATTATTTCCCACTGTGCCAAGGAAGGTAAATGTCTCCTGCTACTGTCTCCCCATCCTTTAATCCCACTTTCTGACTGCCTTCTTCCCAAGTTGTATCACGTATCTTCACCAGCTACTTCACAGCTCTTCAGTTGCAAAGATAGGTCATGGATTTGCTTTATTGCCCTCCTATTAGCTGTCCTCTAGGTTGATAATCTATGCTCTCTCTCATCGACTTGGAAGCAAAGCCATGAATAAAATCCTTGCTGAGACAGTGTCAGGGCTGTCACTTTATCTGTCTCATAACAGAGATGTTGTTCAGCATTCCTAATTATGATATTAATCTTCACTCTCCCCTGACACAGGTGTAATATCAGGAATACTAGTGCATGACAGATTTATTACTTTTGACCCTTAGAGGCACCAGTCACAAACATTTTGGGTCTTCCAAAACCTAATTGGTTCCCTGTAGTCCTCCCTTTTCTCCCTGTAAAATAACTTGTGAGATTCGGGCTTCGTTTTCCCTCTAATGTAGAGTCGCATTCAAAATCAAGGCGGGGAAGCAGTCTTGCATGAATCATGTTCTCCCACACATGGTGCTACTCAGAAAGTGATTATCAGAAACTTTCTTTGCATTGTTGCTATTTTCATTTTAATTTTTTTTCTTTGGAGATTCTAATCAGGAACATTTTCTGCATCTGATTTATTCCGAAGTAAGTCTATGCTTTAGAATAGTTACTGACTTGGAGCACTTGTGGTGCTTAGGGATGTGATTAAGGTGAATCTTCTTGAATAGGGTTATAGATTGGACTTGGTGATCCTGAGAGGCTTTTCCAACCTGGATGTTTCTGTGATTCTGTGGTATTTGGTTTGTTTTTTAAGTGTTAACTTGCAAGGTTCCTAATCACAAGGAAATGACTTCCCTGTGGTGAGTTGGAGGGTGTAGAAAAGTAAAGTATATTCATGGAAGCACTTCAGGAGGTGGGGAAAGGTGGCAGAGCCCTCCCTCCATGTCACTCTGCTGAATTTCCCCTTGGACATGACAGGTTTTGAGAGCTGCTGAGTTATGGTATCAAGGGAGAAACTGGTACTCATCTGAGGCTCTCCTTCCCCTCTGCCCTGGTGAGGCCTCATCTTGAGTACTGTGTTCAGTTTTGGGGACCTCAATTTAAGAGGGAGGGGGATCTGCTGGAGAGGGTCCAGCGGAGGGCTATGAGGATGACTAAGGGGCAGGAGGGCATGGCTTATGAGGACTGGCTGAGGGACCTGGGGCTTTTTAGTTGGAGAAGAGAAGACTGAAAGGGGATTTAATCAATGTTTATAAATATCCGAAGGCAGGGGACAGGCTCTGCTCACTTGCTCTCTGGGATAGGACAAGGAGCAATGGGTGTAAGTTGCAGCACAGGAGGTTCCACCCCAACACAAGGAGGGACTTCTTTACTGTAAGGATTCCAGAGCACCGGAACAGGCTCCCCAGAGAGGCTGTGGAGTCTCCTTCTCTGGAGACTTTCAAGGCCTGTCTGGATACATTCCTGTGTGACCTGAGCTAGATTATGGTCCTGCTCTGACAGGAGGGTTGGACTCAACAATCTCCTTGGGTCCCTTTCAACCCCTAAATATCCTGTGATCCTGTGATAACACTGCTTTGAGTACTGAGGCTGACTTTTGGGAAGTTAATGGGGTCCACTGCTCCTGCTTGGCTGGCTCTTTTATAATGTTGAAGGTGTGATGCTAGTGTTTGGGGGGCTTCCTTCACTTCAAACACGTGCACCTATCTTGGGGAAATTTCTAAGGGTTTTCAAACTTAAGTTGTTTTGGTGTCATATAGGTAGGCTTTGATCTAAAAGGGTTAGGTTTTAACCTATTTAGTAACTGTCAATGTGTTTCTGTTCACTTAAAGGAACTGGATATAGGAAAAGGAGAGCATTGGTCTGCTCTAGGTTGTAGTACTGTGTGTGAGACAGAAACTGGTGGCTTTGACTCTCATTTCTCAATAGAAACTGGAATGCTGAAAAGTTTGGGATACAATGTGCAAGTCAAGGCACCACAGACTGGTTGGTGCTGATTTCAGTGGGACTGAGAAAAAATGTGGATTAACATCTCTTCTCCACCTAGTTCAATGGGACCTGTTCCAGGCTCCCTCAGAGTAGCTTGAGGATTTTTATTACCAAGTTTTGCCTTGCTGTGGTGATCAAATCTTTGTTTCATTCTATGCTTCTGGAAATGTCATATTTATTTTTAGTATTTATGGCATACACTAGGAAGGGGAGAGTTTTCAAAACTTCTTTTTCTTCACTTAATGTTTCTGAAACATTGTTTTAGAGCCAGTCTTAGTGGAAAAAACAACATCAACGTCATCTTCTATATATCAATTTTAAAGTGGTCTTATTTATTCTTTGGTCATTATAGTCCTGAGGGCTGTTGCTTGTTGTTGCTGAATTCAGAAGCAATTTAGGAAGGACTTCCTTTTGGAAGTTCAGTCAGAATTCAGGATGGAGAATTCCTTCTTGTCTTGTTAGAATGAACTAAAAATATCACTGCCTCCCTAGGATGGTTTATAAGTGCAGGAGGGCAAGGAACTTGCAGAGTGCTGCAAGAGTTCGGCAACATTAGAGACACATTAAAAGAAAAATGTCACTGTGCACCACCTCTTCAAGTGAAACGTGACACAGTTGCACTTCCCACAACCCACTGTACATTTCCAAAGGCCAGAATCTTTTTTTCTGAATCCCTTAATCCCATTGCATTTATTACACCTCCTTAGCACAACTGAATAATTGAACAAGGGATGCGATGATGAACCACCGTAGTGATGGAACAGACAGAGCAATTGGGTGAAGCAGTCTCCTTTCTGTTGCAGTGGGTATTTTCCTAGCTGTAAAAGAGGTCTCTGCATTTTTTATTGCTAATTTGAGCCACCCGAGATGTTTGCTTGATTTATTAGCACCCCCAGGATAACACAGGCAACATAATGATTTTCCATATCCATCACTTGCTATAAAACTTCTGCAATGATTTAGTAATCCCAACGAAAAATTAATGCATTGGAAACATTAAGACATACATGGAAGATGGTTTTAAAAGGGGTTTTAATGGTTTAAGAATAAGTAACCTTTTAAAAATCCAGCTGCAACTCCCCTTTTTATTTCCTGCTCATAATGAATTCCTGCTGCATAAATTTCAAGGCTCTAAAATTAGAGAGAGAGTAAAGCTGTAGGGTTTGGTTTCTATTGACTATCATGCAATTAAGAGGGTATTTGCAATGGCATGAGTGTAAATGGAGAAACATCACTGTTCATGTACAACATTTTGGTTGCTTTTGCCTCACTTCACAGCCTCCATGTAGCAGAAAATAAATAAGTATGGGTTTCAACCAAAGAGCCTCATCTGAGATCCTCTTCTAAATGAAGCCTGTGCATTGGATGCTTCAGCTAAACCAAGTGGCTTGGCAGCTTTTAAGACCTGCCCCATGACTCTTCCTAAAAAGCATAAATGAATTTTCAATTTGTACCTGTGGCTTCTGCACAAAAAAAAAAAGAAAATATCCTGAGGAAGAGGTGTCAGGCTTGATTGCTTGAAAATTTATTGTAGCTACATTGCATCTCAAAATTATTATTATTGGATGACTATTCCTATTATTTTCACAAGGTCCATTCAGTTTAATTATCATTTGCTACTCAACTATACCATTCCTTTCATGTTCCTCTTCAAATTGTTCTTGCTTTTGCTTTAGTAGCTATTTATGAGTCATAGAAAGCACACCTAATTAATACCTCTGCACATTGCTACAATTAAACATTAATCAGATTTGATTTTTGGAGTAATGTGCTACCAGTTTTCTAATCTTCTGTGTTACGACCTGATAAAAATTTCATTACCCTAGTTATAAAGTTCTCAATGGGGAAGGAATTTCCATTGAGTGCATAGTGGTGTCTCCTACACAAATGTTGCTCCTCTGACATCTCAACAGATAAATCTGTTAGAAGTAGTGGCACAAAGCAAAATGACCTACTGCAGAGAAATTCACAGAATATTAGGGGTTGGAAGGGACCTCTGGAGATCAAGTCCAACCCCCCTGCCAGAGCAGGACCGTAATCTAGATCAGGTCACACAGGAATGCCTCCAGACAGGTCTTAAAAGTCTCCAGAGAAGAGGTTTTCAAAAACAGTCATTAGCTGGAGAGGAGGATATGAGCAGTGGATGATGTGAGGGCAGTGATATGCTGGAATGGGTTGTTCAAGGAGGTCGTGGATCCATGGAGCTGTGCAAGGCCAGCTTGGATGAGGCCTTGAGCAACCCGGTCTAGTGGGAGGTGTTCCTGCCTGTGGTCAGGGGAGTTGGAACTGAATGATCCAGTGGTAAGGCACTGGAACGGGTTGCCCAGGGAGGTTGTGGATGCTTCCTCCCTGGAGGTGTTTAAGGTCAGGCTGGATGAGGCCTTGGGCGAGCTGCTCTAGTGGGAGGTGTCCCTGCCTGTGGCAGGGGGTTGGAGCTGGATGATCCTTGAGGTCCCTTCCAACCTAAACCATTCTATGATTCTATGATCTCTAAGGTCCTTTCCAACTCAAACTATTCTATGAGTCTGTTATTAACACAGGGTGACAGTTTTAGTCCATGTATTTCCTTCCTTCTCTTTGGTTTTGAAGGGGAAGTCAGTGGATGTGAGCAGGAAAAAAAATGCATGAACTTTCAAACCCCAGTGGGTTTCTTGCAGGTGATACAAGCATGTGCAAGAGTGGCCAGGCTTTGGAACAGGCTGCCCAGAGAGACAGCAGTCACATCCCTGCAGGTATTCGAGAAATGTGTGGACATAGTACTTTGGGACATAGTTTAATATCCATGGTGGTGTTTGGTTCATGGTTGGACTTGGTGATCTTAGAGGTCTTTTCCAACCGAAGCAATTCTATGGTTCTGTAAGAGAAACTGAGATGCATGTGTATGAAAAGAGTTTAAGACATAGGTAACTTCAGAAACAGAAAACCAAGTGCCATAGTTGGGTTGGGTTGATGGTTGGACTTGATGAATTTTGGAGGTCTTTTTCAAGTGAAACAATTCTATGATTCTATGTAAGCCTGGCTGATATTTCTGTAGTTTTTTGTAGAGTGTTGGTTGGAAAAAGCAACAAACAAGGCTGGCATTGAATTCCAGCATGTCAGAATGGACAAATGACTGACTTGTGGTTGCTGTTGAGTTGCTAGCTAGGAGTGTGTACCCCTCTGCTTTTGTTTGGTGCTCCACTCTGCCACCACCAGTTTCTAGACTTGCAAAGAGGCTGTTGGTAACTCAAGGGATGTGTGCAAGTGATACCAACTTGTGTGGGCAGTTGATAAGACTGAAGGATGGGGTGGCTGCCATCTGAAAGTACCTGGGTAGGCTGAGGAGAATCTCATGAGGTTTGGTAAAACAGAGTGCAGCATCCTGCATCTGAGTTGGGGAAATCCTCAATATCAGTGCAGGGTTAGAGATGATGAGGACTGAGAGCAGCCCTTCAGAAAAGGACTTGGGAGTGATGGTGGATGAGAAGCTGCACATGAGCCAGCAATGTGCACTTGCAGCCCAGAAGGCCACTGGCGGCCTGGGTTGCATCAAAAGCAGTGTGCCCAGCACAACAAGAGAGGTGATTGTGCCTCTCTACTCTGATAATACCTCACCTGCAGTGCTGTGTCCAGCTCTGAGCCCCCCAGCACAAGGGAGCACTACTGTAAACACCACACAGGCTGTGAACAGAGGAAATGCTCAAACACAGAATCTTCCAGCATCCCCATAAGCAGTATGGTTTCCTTCAAGTCTGCAGGGAACATGCTGAATGAGAGCTACACTGTGGTCCTGAATATGGCAAGAAGATGCCCTTCCTGCTGTGTTCTATTTGGAAGTTATGTCTGTTGTAGTTTGCTTTGCCTGTTCCCCCTTAAATTTCATATACTAGAGACTTATCTTTTTAAGAGGTAGCTACCAATTATTCCTTTCTGTGACATTTCTATATTAACATTCATGGTTATTTGCTTATTTTTCTGAAGGCTCAGTCTCTCTCTATTATTTTAACCTTCAGATACTACATCACTCATGATTATATTCCTACTGTACTTGCCATCAAACCTCTGCTAAGCCCTATCCATAAATTGTTTCTGTTGAGTTTTCCGAAGGTTTTAATGAAGACTAAATATCTGCTATGTTGATGAGTTCACCAAGAGATTCTGTTGCAGGATCCATCATAAGGAGGTATAAGAATGTTGTGAAGAGGGAGAGAATGAATTGATTTTATGAGTTACAGGCTATTTGGAATAAAGGAGTGAAATCTTGCTCAGAAACTAAAACTAACATTAAACCCCAATAAATTTGAACCAGACATTTGGTCTATACCTCCAAAGACAGAGCTCTGGAGTAACTTCCCTCCAGATTCCTCACCCAGAACTTTTTTTTTGTCTATACTTAACATCTACTGGTTATTACAAATAGCCATGGGAATGAGGTAGGGCTTGCAAGAAGCAAAACCCTAAGGTTGCTCTCATTTCTTAGTACTACCATTGTTCAGAGGCCCTATGCAACACTGATGATGGGCAAAAATGAGACTTGCTTTTTGCAAGGTTTGGAGCATCTCTCCTGTGGAGACAAACTAAGAGAGTCAGGGCTGTTCAGTCTGGAGAGGAGAGGGCTCTTATTGTGGCCTTCCAGTATCTGAAGGGGGCTACTAGAAAGCTGGTGAGGTACTTTTTAGAGTGTCAGGTAGTGATAGGACTGGGAGAAATGGAGCAAAACTGGAAGTAGGCAGATTCAGATTGGATGTTAGGAAGAAGTTCTTCACCATGAGGGTGATGAGACACTGGAACAGGTTGCCCAGGGAGGTGGTGGAGCCCCCATCCCTAGAGAATTTTAAGGCCAGGCTGGATGTGTCTCTGAGCAGTCTGATCTAGTGTGAGGTGTCCCTCTCCATGGCAGGGGGATTGGAACTAAGTGATCCTTGAGGTCCCTTACAGCCCTGACAATTCTATGATTCTGCGTGCCCATTTGTGGAGACCAAAACACTCTGACCTTCAACAGAAGTGATTGTGCCCTTCTGCTCTGCTGAGACCTCACCTGCAGTACTTTGTACAGCTCTGGGGCCCCCAGTGCAAAAGAAACATGGACCTGCTGGAGCGGGTCCAGAGGAGGCTGTCAAGATGGTCAGAGGGCCGGAGAAACTCTGCTGTGAAGACAGGCTGAAAGAGTCGGGCTGTTCAGCCTGCAGAAGAGAAGGCTCTGGGGAGACCTTAAAGCTGCATTTCAATATCTGAAGGGGACGTAGGGGAAGGTTGAGGAGGGACTGTTTAGAAGGGCTTGCGGTGGTAGCATAAGTGGCAATGGTTTCAAACTGGCTCGGGGGAGACTTAGGCTGGACATCAGAAGCAAGTTCTACACAATGAGAGTGGTGGAATGCTGAAACAGGCTGCCCAGGGCTGTGTTTGATACCTTGTCCCTGTAGACATTCAAGATCAGCCTTACGTGTCCCTGTGCAACCTAATCTTGTTGGAGGTGTCCCTGCTGAGTGCAGGGGGATTGGACAAGATGTCCTTTGAGGATGCCTTCCAACTTGATGCAGTCTGTGAATCTATAATTCTTTCACAAGTTTTCTTAGAAAAAACAAAACCCCTCAAACAAATAAACAGAAAATCAGCAACTGATATGAACCTGAAGAGAAATCAAGAACTGGCAACATACATTTTTAATGAATGTTTATTTTTTTCCCCTGGCAATTCCTACCATGAACCCACTGCTGTGCTTTTCTTTCTCAGTGTGTAGTTTATTGTCCTGATCAGCATTTATATCATACACTGCTACTCTTTGTTTTAAATTCTGTCAAGCTGCTCCCAAGAAAATAAATAAGTATTTAAAGAGTATTTCAAGCACCCTCAGAAAAATAATTAAAAAAAATAAAATGGGCAAGGTCAAATTCCCTTCCTTGTGTGAGCTGCCTGGAAGAACCCAAGAAAACTTTTTGCCCTCAGTTCCTCAAAAAAAAAAGAAGTGGATCCTGTTTGCCAAGTTCTCATAGACTTCTGAAATGTTCCCTGATAAATTTAGCAGTGTTTCAATAGTCAAGTGGTCCAAGCTTGCATTTTTGGCTTTACTCAAAATGCTGCTGATCTTTAGCAGCAGTTTTGAAAAGGCACTTTTAATGTAAATCAAACTTGCACAACTCTTAAACAAGATGATATTACTGCTAGGGAAGTAAAAAATATATGGTTATTGCTAAGGTGGAATTTTTGTCTTTTACTCCTGTTATCTGGTTTCAGAGCAGCTGTTCCAGTGAGGTCATAAATTTGAGGCCTTCACTCCAAGAAGGTCATTGTTAGGAGGAAGTTCTTCCCAGAGAGAGTGATTGGCATTGGAATGGGCTGCCCAGGGAGGTGGTGGAGTCACCATGCTTGGAGGTGTTCAAGCAAAGTCTGGATGAGACACTTAGTGCCATGGTCTGCTTGATTGGACAGGGTTGGGTGTTAGGTTGGACTGGATGATCTTGGAGGTCTATTCCAACCTGACTGATTCTATGATAGGGATCTACTTGAAAGAGTCTAATGAAGAGCTACAAAAGTGATTAAGGGCTGGAGCCCCTGTGATGAGAGACTAAGAGACCTGAGGCTTTATCGTCTGGTGAGGAAAAGACTGAGCAGGGATAATTTATAATTATCTGAGGGCTGGAGGTCAAGAGGGTGGGAAAAAAATCTTCTCAGTTGCACTTTGTTATAGGACATGGGGTAATGGATTGAAACCACAGCACAGGAGGTTCCACCTCAACATTAGGAAGAACTTCTTTACTGTAAGGCTCACAGAGCACTGGAACAGGCTCCTCGGAGAGGTTGTGGAGTCTTCTTCTCTGGAGACTTTGAAGACCTGTCTAGATGCATTCCTCTGTGACCTGAGCTAGATTGTATGGTCTTGCTCTAGCAAGGGGGTTGGACTCGGTGATCTCCAGAGGTCACTTCCAACCCCTAGTATCCTGTGATTACTTTTACTTTGCTGTGTGATTGAGGGGATGGAGTGTTCAGAGAAGGACAACAAAGCTGGTGAAGGATCTGGAGAACAGGGATAGTGAGGAGCAGCTGAGGGAACTGGGGGTGTTTAGCCTGGAGAAGAACAGGCTGAGTGGAGACCTCATTGCTCTCTGTATGTCCCTGAAAGGAAGTTTGAGCCAGGTGGAGGTTGGTCTCTTCCCCCTAGTAACAAGTGATAGGATGAGAGGAAATGTCCTCAACTTGAACCAGGGGAGGTTTAAGTTGGAGATTAGTAGAAACTTCTTTCCTGAAAGGGTTCTCAAAGGCTGGCACAGGCTGCCTGGTGAGATGGCTGCATCCCCATTGCTGTTTTAAAGCTGCAGAGACGGGGTGCTGAGGGACATGGTTTATCATCTTGGAAGGGTTAAAGAATGGTTGGACCTGATGATCTTGAAGGTGTTTTTCAACCCGAGCAATTCTATAGCTATGATTTTCCTCAGTTACTTGCCCTAAACTAAGATTGGCTCTTGCAAAGTAAGAGCATAGCTTTGCTGTCTGAGTTTTGAGCGCTGATTTCACTCAGGCAATGTGTAAACCTCAGAGGATCATTGAGTCTCTGGGTTTGGCTTTTTTGCTTTATTTGGTTAGTTGACTGCTTTTGGTTTACATTGGGGTTTCTCTTGGGTTTCTTGCTTGTTTGGCTTGGTGTTGGTGGTGTGGTTTAGTTTTGGTTTTTTATTTAGTCGTTTGGGGGGAGTTTTTGTGTGTTTTTTGGTTTTTGTGTTTTACTTTATTCAGGATCAGAGATTGAAGCACTGTACCTCCCATGTTCACCTGCCTGTATCTTGCAGTCTTACACAGAATATAAATTCTTTTTAAGCTGTTACCTTAGAAATTAAAGCACAGGAGGACTATTTTGTCCCTCAAATGTTAATGCAAAGTGTGACAGTAGGGTTATTGTTTTGCTTGATTTACAGCTTGCTTTATAGATAGTCCCCAAGCAGAAATCCTCTCCAGATAAAGGCAGTAATGTGACAATTTTATTATTCATTTAAATATCTCTAGGGCAGTAACTTCTTTTCCTTTTTTATTTATTAATTTCTTTAATTTCTGGAGCTAAGCCTATGTTTATGTGTTTGTCTCTCAGCTCTGAGCCTTGGGCAAGATGTTGGGCTGGGCAGAAGATGACCAGCACAATGCATCTTGATAACCATGACAGTTCCCTCTTGGCCAAGCTAAAATACAGTTCTACCTGGGTAATAGATGGAAAAGATGAAACAGTGGAGTGTTTGCTTATGCCTCTAGCAGTGAGATTCATGGAATCACAGAACGGTTTGGGTTATAAGAGACCTTAAACATTATCTAGTTCCAACACCTCTGCCATGGGCAGGGACAGGTCTAGTTTGAAGTATGTGTGGGGGTAACACCTTGTCCAGAAACAGCTTTTTGTTACTGGGATAGTTCAAAAGGTGCATTATGACTATTGGAGGCTTTCAATTTTCAAGTGAATGCTTGAACAGCATTTAAACTTTGAGACAAGTTTAGTAGAAGCCTCAGGTAGCAAAGGTACTAGATTCTTGCCTTTGTTTTTTAATTCCTTCCCCACTCCCTTTTCTCTCCTTTTATATTTCTCTTCTTTTGGTGAAAATCAGTAATAGAGGGAGACTTATTAATCTCCCACTGGAGAAAAAGGTAAGGAAAACTCAGATATTGTCTGTTCTGTTTGGCAGCAACTGAATGGTCCATCAGTACTCAAATGTTTTGGCCAGCTGGCCAGCTTCTGTGTAACTTATGCTTTATGAGGAGAGGCTGAGAGACCTGGGGCTGTTTAGTGTGGAGAAGACTGGAAGGGAATTTAATAGATGTTTTTAAACATCTGAGGGGGTGGGGGACGCACACAGGCTCTGCTCACTTGCTCCCTGTCACAGGACAAGGAACAATGGGTGTAAGTTGCAGCACAGGAGGTTCCACCTCAACACAAGGGGAAGCTTCTTGACTGTAAGGGTCCCAGAGCACTCTAACAGGCTCCCCGAATAGGTTCTGGAGTCTCCTTCTCTGGAGACTTTCAAGACCTGTCCGGATATGTTTGTGTGTGACCTGAGCTAGGTTGTATGGTCCTGCTCTGGCAGGAGGGTTGGACTCAATGATCTCCTTGGGTGCCTTCCAACCCCTAATATCCTGCATGTGAACTCCAACTTAAGGAAGACCTATCCTGTCCTTTATTAATGAAGATAATAGGAGTAACAGGAAAAACAAAATGTTTTGAGAGCCTGTGAGAGTCTTGAGAGGATGCTGTTGACATGAGAGAGAAAGAGGAATATCAGAGGTGAAGCAGTCAAAAAATAGCTCCCAGAACAGCCTGTAAGATTCCCATGAAATGTAAAGGGTAAGTCAAGAGCAGCTCTCCTTGTTTTCTTCTTTGGAGTGTGGCAGTGTTATAATTTTGGGGCCCCAGATATTCTACTAAGAATGCAGCAGACTGATAGCAGTAGAAACCCCACAGTGCAATTTGCATTATTTTATGCTGGCTTTGCAAAGCTTCGAAACAATTGTGAGCTAGCTTATTACTGAAATACAGCTGCATAAAACAGTTCTAACCCACCAGCTATACTGGATCCTTCCAAATTTTGTTTGAGGACCTCACCTAACTGCTACCAAGCTACCAGGGGAGTTTGAAAATTGGTTTACAAATGGACCAAGGCGACAATTTCTGTAATGTGTGAACCAAAAAAAAAGAGGAGAAATATGGTGAAATCTAAAAGATAAGTTGGCTAAGTTTTTGGTGTTGAACTCCAGAGAAACATAGAATAGCTTGAGTTGGAAGGGACCTTAAAGATTACCTAGTTCTGTACCCCTGCCATGGGCAGGGACACCTCCCACTAGAGAAAGCTGCTCAAAGCCTCATCCAGCCTGGTCTTGAACACTTCCAAGGAAGGGACATAAACAACCTCCCTGGGCAACCTGTTCCAGTGTTTCCTCACTCTCACTGCAAAAAATACCTTCCTAATATCCTAAATCAGTCTAAATCTGCCCTACTCAAGCTCCTATCCATTCCTTCTCATCCTACCTCTATAAGCCCTTGTAAACAGTCCCTCTCCAGCTTTCTTGTAACCCACTTCAGGTACTGGAAGGCAGCTCTAAGGTTTCTCCAAAGCCTTGTCTTCTCTGGGCTAAACAACCCAAACTCTCTCAGCCTGCCCTGGTAGGCAGTGTGCTCCAGATTTGTTCTAGCCCTCTGATCACCTTTATGGCCTCGTTCTGCCCCCTCTCCAACAATTCCAGGGGAAAAAAAGAAAAAGAGAGGTTGATAAAAGTCCATTTTACCGGGAGGAAGGGCTGACAGGAGCCTCAAGTTGTTGTACAGGCTGTTAAAAGTCTCTGGCCCTGCTTGAATCGTCAAAACAACAGCTAAACGTGAGATCTATGAAGCTGAACAGTAGTTTCCAATAGGTTAAAATAGCTTTTAGAATTCAGTGGCTTTTATAGTGTGTCCTCAATTCTTTAGTACCTTGAATTATATCCACCTGTGATTGTAATAGCTGGAATGAAGGGAAAAGTACACAGTGCTACCAGTAGTGCTCAGGTGTAAGATTTGCAGTTTAGCTGGGTCAAGACTAGGTAAGCTATAGGAATATGAACAACTGGGGAGGGGAAATTAATGAGGCAAGTTCAGTATGAGTTCAGGCAGCTGCCAAAACTGCTTTATAACTGCAAAAAGAAAACAAAAATGTAGCTAAGTTATGCATGAAACTCTCCCAACCAAACAAAACAGAATAGTTGATATAGCTTCCCAGTGAAAACATTTCTGCTAATCCTTACCATATCAATGTATATCACAGCAAAGCTTCTAAAGTGTATAGTTTATTGATGCCTACTTCTGTGGCTGAACCAAAATATTTATAGTAGTGTCTAATGAGTGGATTATTATTCATAAAGCATGCAGGCATAATAAAAGGCAGGGAGAAAAGGGGAAAGAAAAGAGAAATAGTGAGGATTATTAGCAACATTCAGCGAAAGAGAG
This sequence comes from Tricholaema leucomelas, assembly GCA_013400475.1. NCBI lineage: Eukaryota > Metazoa > Chordata > Aves > Piciformes > Lybiidae > Tricholaema lacrymosa > Tricholaema leucomelas. The sequence goes on along the minus strand of WAAF01011349.1, from coordinate 653,620 downwards.
GCTGTCTCTTAGTGGTTTCTTCTTTCTCTAGTCATTATCACTGCAGCTGTGAATTAGAGCATTACATTTCAGTGCATTCACACACAAGAATTTGTCCAGATTAAAAAAAAATAATAATAATAATTATAAATCCCCAACTTGTTATTTCATTGCTTTGTGGTTTGGTTTTGCCTTTTACCCCTTTATCCTGCCCTAGTAATTATGATTCCAATCCTGACTGAGATGTGCGGAATTTACTCTGGAATTTGAACCATGTAAGAGCTCTGCTAATATATTGCAGAAAAACTTGATGCTTGCTGAGCTGTGCAGGATTTCTTCTGGAATTTGGACTCTAGCACATGATCTGTGCTAATATATTGAAGAGAAATGGATGCTCGTATAAATCGGTTCCTAATCACTAATTTTGTAGAACCAAATTCTTCATATCTGTAGGAATAAGTAAACATTAAACATGAGCTCCTGCTGAAGTCACAGAATCAGTCAGGGTTGGAAAGGACCACAAGGATCATCTAGTTCCAACTCCCCTGCCATGAGCAGGGACATCCTACCCTAGATCAGGCTGGCCAGAGCCTCATCCATCCTGGCGTTAAACATCTCCGGAGATGGGGCCTCAATCACCTCCCTGGGCAACCCATTCCAGGCTCTCGCTACTCTCATGGTGAGGAATTTCCTCCTCAGTCAGCTCGTACTGTGGGTGGACTATTTGCATAAAGAAGTGTTTAGAGTTGGCTCTTGATGAAATGGGCACATGTGGTCAAGTGAAAGTGCATGACACACCATTGCCACTGTTACTTTATATTTGTCTCCTTTACTGGGCTTGAAATCTATTTCTGTTAGCATCTCTAGGAATCATACAATGGCTTAAGATGGAAGTGCCTTCAGAGATCATCTATTCCAACCTCCCCACCGTGGACAGGGACACCTCTTAATTAGAACAGGTTCTTTAAGGTGTCAGACAATCTGGCCTTGAACGCCCCCAGGGACGAGGCATCCACCACCACTCTGGGCAGCCTATTTCAGAGTCTCACCACCCTCCTACTGAAGATCTTCTTCCTAATATTCAGTCTAACCCTGTTCTCCCTCAGCTTCAAACCATTCCCCCTTGTCCTGTCTCTAGACACCCTTAGGAAAAGTCCCTCTGCAGCATTCCTATAGGATCCCTTCAGGTACTGGAATACAGCTCTAAGGTCCCCTCAGAGTCTTCTCCAGACTGTAGAGCCTCAGCTCTCTCAGTCTAGCCTTATAGCAGAGGTGCTCCAGCCCTTGGATCATCCTTGTAGCCTGCTCTGAACTTGCTCCAACAACTCTCTGTCCTTCTCATGATGGAGACAGAAGAACTGGATGTAGGATTAGAGGTGGTGTCTCAGCAGAGTGGAGTAAAGGGGCAGAATCCCCTCTCTCATCATGAAGTCCTAAATGATTTGTTTTCCTCACAATGATTATTGGAAAAAAAAAAAAGGAAAGAACAAAACCAAAACACCAAACCCAAAATAGATCAGCAATCAAACCCTGGCAGACAGCAATTACAAACCAACAGTGCTTTCATGTAGAGGAATAATTAATTCATTAGTAACTCTAATATCAGTTGCAAAAAGACCAAGGCTGTGTTTTATTCAAAGATTATTAGAGAGGCAGAGATCTACTAAAGAGAGTCCAGTGGAGGCTATGAGGATGTTGAAGGGACTGGAACATCTCTGCTATAAAGAATAAAATGAATGACAGTGTTAGCAGAAAGAAGAGAGTGTCACCTGGGGAACCTCACAGCTTTTTATGTCTGTGAATCAGAGAGCCATAGAATGCCCTGGGTTGGAAGGGACTTCTAGAGGTCATCTAGTCCAACCCCTCTGAGTGAGCAGGGACATCTCCAACTAGGGCATGCTGCTCAGAGCCCTGTCAGGCATGACCTTGAATGCCTTCAGGGATGTGGCATCCACTACACTCCATGCCGACCTCTTCCAGTCTTCCACCACCCTCATAGTAAAGAACTTTTTCATCACGTCCAATCTGAGTCTATCCTGCCCTGGTTTAAAACCATTGCCACTCATCCTACATGCCTTTGTAAATAAGCTCTCTGTAGCCCTCTTTCAGGTACTGGAAGGCCTCTTTGGAGCCTTAGTTTCTACAGACTGTGCAACCCCAACTCTCTGTCTTCATAGAAGAGGTGACCATTTTTTGCCGAAATAAATGAATGGAGTCCCAGTTACTGTAGAGTGCTGTGTGGTCAACCCACAGCTGCCTTTTTTGGGTCATTATAGCAGGAATGTTTTGTGCCTGAAGGTTTGAAGGCCATGTAAGCATTTTTGGTAAGTGCTACGTGTTCAATGAACAATTAGGAGAACTGGCAGATGAGCTTTAGGAGAAATGAAGAGGAGGTGATGTTCCATGCTTGACTTTCCTGTGGGAGAACAGTGGCTGATAGCAGGGACTAGGGTTCATAGGAGGGAATAAATTCTGGTGAAGGCAGAAGTGGGTAGTGATCTGGCCAGAACTGAAAGATCTCTGCAGCTGGAAGTCTTAATGGTGAAGTGATTACTTAATACACCAAGTTTGGACCATCTACATTTGTATTGATTCTTATTTTTGGTGGAACTGAGCTACCTTATTCATGGTTTTGAAAACTTCAGTGTTCCAGATGCTTTGGAGCTGGATTGAAACACCTGTGTGCCTCAGACTTAGCAGAGTGAGGCACTAGGGAACTTTAAGCCAGTACTTTAAGATGTGCCCCCAGTGGATAAGAAGTCCTTTTACAATATCTTTATTTTCATGCCATGTAACTTGGCTTGAAGTTGAAATAGATGGAGAAATGTCCAACAAAGTGTTCTAAAATAGCTTGCTTTGGAACACAGCTCACCTTAACCCTCCTTCCTTTGCTAAAATGCAGGTGGTCTTTTGCATTTTACATTTCTAATGAGGTGTTGTTGATAAGCCAAGCAGAAGTGAAGAGGATGAAATTCAAGTTGCTCCAGAATTTCCTGTTTTCTGTGCTGACTTGCTGAAGGCAGGCTTTATCCTGGGAATGTCCAGGTTTTGTCAACACCTGTAGTGAGGGTTGTTTAGGCAGTTCTATTAGAAACAATGTGGCCGAGGAGGTGATTGTCCTCCTGTGTTCAGCACTGGTGAGGCCACACCTTGAGTGTTGTGTTCAGTTCTGGGCCCCTCGCTACAGGAAGGACCTTGAGGAGCTGGAGCATGTCCAGAGAAGGAGAATGAAGCTGGAGAATGACCTGGAGCACTGGGAAGAGTGGCTGAGGGAGTTAAGATCATTGGAAAAAATCATTGCTCTTTACAACTACCTGAGGGGAGGTTGAATTGAGGAGAGGCCAGACTCTTCTCCTTGGTGTCAAGCAACAGTGCTGGAGAAAATAGTTTCAAGCTGCACCAGGAGAGGTTCAGGCTGGATGCTAGGAAATATTTCTTCACAGAGTGGTCTGCCCAGGACAGTGCTGAGTCGCAATCCCTAGACATGTTTAAGCGATGTGTGGACTTGGTGCTTAGGGATGTGGTTTAGTGTTGACCCTTCAGTGTTGGATCAGAGGTTGGGCTGGATGATTTTTGAGGTCTCTTCCAACCAGATGTTTTCTGTGACAGAGGGTGAGATCCATAGGTGTTACCAGTGAGGAAGCAGGTGCTTGCCCTGTTGAACAGCTAACAGACCCAGAGTTAGGCAGTTGCCCAATGTACTGCAGATGAAGGCTCTGTTGTTCTTTCCATCTCATTTGGACAAATAGTCCCCTTTCTCCCGCATTTAATGATAAAGAGTCCTCTCAAGTTTAAGAACAAATACTCTCCATGTTTAGACTGGAGGAGCAGTCACTAAGGGGAGACCTTCTTGCACTTTACAAACCCCTGAAAGGAGGTTGCAATGAAGTGGGCTTGGTCTCTTCTTGATACTGGGTGATAGAATGAGAGAGAATGGCCTCAAGTTGTGCTAGGGGAGGTTTACATTGGATATGAGGAGTAATTTCTTCACTAAAAGAGTGGTCAGGCCCTGGAACAGACTGCTCAGGGAGGTGGTGGAGCCACCACACCTGGAGGTGTTCCAAAAAATGTGTAGACATGGCACTTTGGGATATGGTTTAATGGTCATTGTGGTGGTGAGTTGATGGTTAGGCTTGATCATAGAGGGTTTTTCTAACCTTAATGATTCTGTGATTGATTCCTCCCAGGTAGTCTCATTGTCAGGCTAATGGCATTTCAGGATGCAGCCAGAGTTCTTATTATTTTATCTTATGAATCAATTTTTAACTTGAGAGGGATCTGAAAAATCTCTTCCTTGGACAGAGGTATTTCTCCTCTGCCTTTCTCTGCACCCACCAATTCGTGATTTGGTTCTTCTTTATCTGACAACTTTAAAACCTGAGCTATTTTTGTCATGTGGGAAGTTAAATGTTTTATTGCAGTTCCACATTTGTATGGATCAGCACTGGAAGCTGAGACTGATGAAGGCTGTGGTAAGAGACTCCTTACTATTAACATGCAAACAGCCAACGCCTGGGCACTGAAAATATCTTTGTTCTATCAGTGTTGCTCTTCCATTGGTGTGGGTTTTGGAGGGCGGGATGCTGCGTGTGCATGCCTGTAAGCTAATAAGAGTTTAGGTAGGTGCAGAGCAGCTGTGGTAGCAGCATGTCTCCTTATTTATTGATGAGAAACCTCAGGAGGAAATGGTGTGGAATGGAAAATCAGCTCAGCTGAAGTCAGAGCTGGATTTCAGGAGATGGTATGTTTTGTGATATACGCAGTGGTGAGACCCAACAGGATCTGATTCACCTCTGCCTCTGCAAGGTCGGTGGCTCTGACAGATTTAGTAGGAATTCCCCCGTTTCCAGACACATGGCCTTGTCCAAAGTTAAGTTGTAGTGGCAGTTTTGATTTAGACTGCAGATTTACACTTGGCAAAGCGGTGGGGATTTGACCAGAGGGTAGCTGTGTTCAGGCTTGGTGTGTTAGGCTCTGCTTGATGTATCGGCTACATCCGCATTAGCAAGCGGCGCATTGCGGGAAAGGCAGAGCTGTGCAGAGCAGTGGTGGGTGCAGGGGACCTGAACCAACGCTGCACATATTTCAGCAGATATTTCTTCAGGCTGGTGTTAGTTTGGTTGAGTAAACAATTGGATGTCCATTGGTGATGCTCCTCAAGGCCAGTTCAGCTTTGTCCCAAAGATGCCTACTTTGTGAAGGCTTGGACACCCTCTTTTCATTCTCATCTCGGGCAAAGTGGGAACAAAAGGGAGATTAACTTCAGTAGTGGGGCCCTGATGGAAGGTGAGACAGTAACCAGGTCCTCTGGGAACTCACAGATTCACAGACTGCGTTGGGTTGGAAGCGACTCTCACAGGTCACTGTGTCCAGCCCTGCTATGTTGGCAGAGACACCTCCAACTAGAGCAGGTCATGTCAAGTTTAACCTTGAATATATCCAAGGACAGGGCCTCAATCACATCCCTGGATGACCTGTTACAGTGCTTCATCACTCTCATTGTGGAGAGTTTCCTCCTGATGTCTAACCTAAATCTCTCCTGCTCCACTTTCAAACCATTGCATCTTATGCTATCAACACTGACCCTTCCAAACAGTCCCTCCCAACCTTGCTCTAGTTCCCTTTCAGATATTGAAATGCAGCTCTAAGATCTGCCCAGAGCCTTCTCCAGAATGAACAGCCCCATCTCTTCCACTCTGTCTCAGCAGGACTCAATGGGTCCTATTGGCACTTTAGCTGTCAATCACCCATGCTGATGGGGACATCCCTTTCTGGGCAGGAATTTGCCTTTTAGAAACAACATGCTGCAGTTTTCTAGGGCAGAAATGAATTTTGTGAATGGTTAACCTGAAGAATAGAGGCTTAAGGCTTTCCCTGGCTCTAGTGGCTCTTTATTAGCACAACTCTTGACTCCACAAGAGAATTCAGTCCTCTTCTGTTAATGAATCTCCCTTCAGTAAAGCAAGGGTGAGTCTCCCAAACGCTCGTGTTGGCATACGGAGGCTGCTGTTGTGTAATTATTTTTATGGCCAGTGGCAGCTTCCTTTCTGACATATTCTGTGTTAAGATTTTTGACAGGTGGTCAAAAGGAGGCTATAGCTACCATATGTCTTGCTATATTTTGCAGGTACTGTGGTAATGCGTGTGTTTTAAAACTCCTACAAGGATCAAGTGACATTAATGCTTCCCAAGTTTCAAGAGACCAAATTAAATTCCAACTCTTACTCAGGCAAAACTTCTTCCTCTAAGCACAGGAGTAGTGTCGGGTTTTTTTTCACTCTCTGTGCCAGCCAAAGTTGCAGAATGTTCTAGATTTTCCAGTTCTGATTGTACACTGGGGGACAACACTGAGAGCATGCATAAGGAGCCTAACAAGCTCCATGAGGATGACATCATTGCTGATAGCAGCCATGACAGGGTCTTTTCTTAAAATGAAAATTGAGTGTAACAAACAAAGAGTAAGCAAGGCTACTATAATTGAAATGTTCTAATGAAACTCTCTGCAGTTTGTTCCTATTAGGAGCAGTTGAGGGTGATGCATAATTCATGAGTGCAAATGCTAACCAGAGTCTCACAGAAGATCATTTAAATTTGTTTCTCTGGACTTGAGAAATTGATCTTTGAAGTGATCCCTGATGAGGTTCCTGCTTGGTCCCGTCAGCATCTTGGGAGGGAGAGCGTTCTGTGGTTTTCCCCTCTTGCAGCAGTGAATATTTATGGGATGTAAAATGGGAATAACTTTAATTATGTATGGAAAGGGAAAGATCTGCAGTCCTGAGCAAGATGCTTCATTGTAAAATCTACCTGAAACTCTTGACAGGTGGCAGGCTTCTGCATAATTTAAGAATGAGGTTTCACTGCCTGTTTTGTGTGTGTATGTGAACATAGGGCTGTGTGCTGGGGTGTATTGATGATTATTTTCTGTCATTCTCACTGATTGTAATAGTGATTACTCTGCCATTCCTTTTGTTATAATGTCAAGAGAGAGACCCGTGGCAGTTTGCATTCCAGACAGCTAAGATACAACAACTAGGGGGAAAAAGGGAGTACCACGAGTCTTATTTTCACATCTGGTTTGTTGTTATTATTGAGAGACTGGGATCTGATGGAGAGAGTCCAACAGAGAGCTGAAGAATGCTGAAGAGACTGGAACATCATAGCTGTGAAGAAGGGCTGAGGGAACTTGGGGTTGTTTAGTCTTGAAGTGAAGGCTGAGAGGGGATCTGATTAATCTCTAGTAATATCTGAGGGCAGGTGTCAAGAAGAAGGTGCCAGGGTCTTTTTGGTGATGCTCAGTGACGGGACAAGGGACAATGGGTGCAAGCTGGAACACGGGAGGTTCCACCTCAACGTGTGTAGACATTTCTTCATGGTGAGGGTGCTGGAGCCCTGGAGCAGGCTGCCTAGAGAGGTTGTGGAGTCTCCTTCTCTGGAGACTTTAAAAACCCACCTGGCCTTGTTCCTGTATGCCCTGCCCCAGGTGATCCTGCCGTGGCAGGGGAGTTGTACTCAGCAATCTCTGGGAGGTCCCTTCCAACCCTTAACGTTCTCTGGTTCTATGAGTATACAAAAGCTATACAGAAAAACTCTGAAGCAGTCTTACCTGTTGTCATTTTTCAAGTCAAACCTTGTTCAGAAGATCGAGCTTCTTCACAGAGAAAATACTAGGAGAGACTATACCCAAAGCTGTTTCACCCACCTTTCACTCTAAATGGCAGAAATTATTGCCTCCATCTGCTGCTTCTCGTGCAGTATTGGTTAAAATATAACGAGTTTCTCATTACAAACAGATACTTTATTCTGTGGAAATTCAAATATGCTTTTATTTTGCTTCCATGCTACGTTGTTACATGGAAATAACCCCATTTGATAGATTTCTTTTCATATGCTACATGTCAGTAAGTGACAGGACATGAACTGCACAAAGCAATTAGCAGCTGGTAAATTAAGTCAGTTGCAGGGTTGCCTGAAACTGTACCAGTGAAGGTTTAGATTGGATACTAGGTTGGCAATTCTCACCCTTTACTTTGCTCTTGTGAGGCCCCATCTCCAATACTGCATCACCTTCTGGTGTCCCCAGCATAAGGACACAGAGCTCTTGGAGTGAGTCTAGAGAAAGGCTGCAAGAATGATGCAAGGGCTGGAGCACCTCTGCTGTGACGATAGGCTGAGGGAGATGGGGGTGTTCAGCCTGGAGAAGAGAAGGCTCTAGGGGAAACATTAGAGCTGCCTTTCAATACCTGAAGAGAACCTACAGGAAAGTTGCAGAGGGACATTTCATGAGGGTGTCTAGAGACAAGAGAAGGAGGATTGGTTTGAAGCTGAGAGAGAGCAGGGTTAGACTGGATCTTAGGGAGAAATTCTTTGGTAGGAGGGTGGTGAGACTCCAGAATAGTCTGCCCAGAGGCATTGTGGGTGCCTCTTCCCTGGAGGTGTTTAAAGCCAGGTTGGATGACACCTTAAAGAACCTGTTCTGATTGATAGGTATGGGTGTCCATGGTGGGGAAGTTGGAGTAGCTGTTCACGATCTCTGAGGTCCCTTCCAACTTAAGCCAGTCCGTGATTTGGTAAACTTTCTTTACTGCAAGAGTGGTCAGGCATTGGAACAGGCTGTCCAGGGGGATGGTGGAGTCACAATCCTTGAAGGTGTTCAGTAGTATATATACACATGGCTCTTCAGGGCATGCTATAGTGGCCATGGTGGTGCTGAATTGCTGGTTGGATTCCCATCATCTTAAAGGCCTTTTTCAACAGAAGCGATTCAATGATTCTGTTTTTGGGGCCAGGCTGTATTAGAAGCACTGAAGAAGGAAAATAATTGGTGAAGAAAATTTGGTGAAAAATTGCTTGAAACTATGTCATTTGATGTGAATTTCTTAGGAGAGGTGCAGGGAGTACAAATGACTTTGAAACAAGCAGCTGTGGCTTACCTTAAATAACAAATACTGCTTTAAAGAGGAAAAAAATGTCCCCAGGTTGGGGATTTTTTTTTTTCTGATGCACAGGTTTGATATAATTTTTTTCACGTGTCAGTGCTCAGTGTGTCAGCTTTGGGTGGGTGTTGACAAGCTAGTGAGGGCTTTGCAGGTGTGTGCAGCCAATGTAGAGTGAGTGGGGAGTAAACCGAATCCACAGAGAGCCAACAAACACAACCTCCTGTCAGTGGACAAAATGTACACATCTGAAATGTGCAGTGGAAGGGAGCTGTGCTGAACAAATCTCTGTCATCATTCAGGGATGTGCCTCAAAGGAGCCCCAGCATTCATAGGATTCACAGATTGCATTGGACTCAAAAGTATCCTCAAAAACCATCTTGTCCAACCCCCTTGCGCTCAGCAGGGATGCCTCCATCTAGAGAGGGCTGCCCAGGGACATATCAAGGCTGATCTTCAATGTCTTCAGGGATGGGACCTCAAAAACATCGCTGGGCTACCTGGTCCAGTATTTCACCACTCTCATTGTGCAGGACTTCTTCCTGATATCCAGCCTAAATCTCCCCTGCTCCACTTCCAAACCGTTGGCCCTCATTCTACCACCACAGGCCTTTCTGTTCCTGTAGGTCCCCTTCAGATACTGAAATATAGCTCTAAGGTTTCCCCAGAGCCTTCTCTTCATCAGGCTGAATAGCCCCAGTTCTTTGAACCTTTATCTACAGGAGAGGTTCTCCAGCCCTCTAATCATTCTGATTGCCCTACTCTGAACCCACTGCAGCAGGTCCTCTTGTGTTGGGCATCCCATAGCTGGACAGAGCATTAGAGGTGAGGTCTCTCTGGAGCAGAGGGGCAGAATCACTTCTCTCCATCTGCTGGCCATGCTGCTTTTGGTGCAGCCCAGGATGCCACTGGCTTTGTGGAATGTGAGTGCAGCCATGTGCCTTTCGTGACCTCGTGACAATAAGTGAAATCACTTCATATTGATAATGCTCATTTGTTTTAATTGGTTGTGTGCTGATCATGAGCCATATTTGGAGTTAATTGTATACAGAAAGCATGATAACATGATCATAGTCAATACTTGATATGCCAAACTCGTATCCAGCTTCTCATCCACCAGCACCCCCAAGTCCTTTTCTTCAGGGCTGCTCTCCTGAATGCCTTGAACAAATTATTCAAGACAAGGCTGCAGAATGAAATGAGTGTTCCTCTTCCAACTGCATCTGTGGCTTCCTGAGCAATAAACATGTCTACATCCAAGCCTGGGCCAACTGGAGAGAGGTGGGTGGGGTGGGGTACCTCTCCTCTGTCTCCTCTGCATGTGGGCTGTCATGCTCTGCATAAAGCAGCAGCACACCAAGTTCACTTCTGTAGACCACCTTCAGGAACAGGCAAAGGACGTGTGCTAATTGCAGCGCTGTGATTTATCTGCTTTTCCGAGGGACGCTGAAATGCGAAGACAAAACACTGCTATAAAATGTTAATAACCAGAGACACTTTAGTGCAGTTTTATGGCCTCACTCCGCCATCAGCAGCTGAGCATTCACTTGGTTTGTTGTTTGTGTGTTTGGTTGGGATTTGGGTGGGTTTTTTTGGGTTTTGTTTTGTTCTTTTGTTTGTTTGTTTGTTTGTTTTCCTGTTCTATGCAATTTGCTTGATTAGTGGATGGAATCTTTGAGTTTCTGGGGATTGGTGTAGTCTGTTAGTCTGTATTTTGGGGAACTCCTAGCAGATGTGTGGTGAAAGCACAACTTGGCTCGCATCTAAGGCAGGGGGGGAAAAGAAACCAGGCTACTTTTTCTCTTTTTTTTTTTTTTTTTTTTTCATGAAAATCAGCAAAACTGCTGGAAGATCACAGTCTCACAGTATCACCAAGGTTGGAAGAGACCTCACAGATCATCAAGTCCAACCCTTTACCACAGAGCTCAAGGCTAGACCATGGCACCAAGTGCCACGTCCAATCCTGCCTTGAACAGCTCCAGGGACGGCGACTCCACCACCTCCCTGGGCAGCCCATTCCAGTGTCCAATGACTCTCTCAGTGAAGAATTTTCTCCTCACCTCGAGCCTAAACTTCCCCTGGCGCAGCCTGAGGCTGTGCCCTCTCGTTCTGGCGCTGGCCACCTGAGAGAAGAGAGCAACCTCCTCCTGGCTACAACCACCCCTCAGGTAGTTGTAGACAGCAATAAGGTCACCCCTGAGCCTCCTCTTCTCCAGGCTAAACAATCCCAGCTCCCTCAGCCTCTCCTCGTAGGGCTGTGCTCGAGGCCTCTCACCAGCCTCGTCGCCCTTCTCTGGATACGCTCAAGCATCTCGATGTCCCTTCTAAACTGGGGGGCCCAGAACTGAACACAGTACTCAAGGTGTGGTCTAACCAGTGCAGAGTACAGGGGCAGAATGACCTCCCTGCTCCTGCTGACCACACCATTCCTGATGCAGGCCAGGATGCCACTGGCTCTCTTGGCCACCTAAGATGAAGTGATCTGATGCTGCTTGCAACCCAAAATATCGTGTGACAGGAGTTCAGAGCAGGCAAGAAATCCTGTCCTCGTTACTCTGCAGTGCAGCCTGTGCTTTGCAGTTTCTCTGTGTAATTTGAATAGTTTTAAGCTAGTGAACTCAAAAATGAAATTATATGCAAATGAAGGGATTTTTAATAGTTACACTGAAAATGCCACGTTCACGATTTGCAGTAATGGTTCCTACTTTATGGACTTTGACACTGTAGTTGCTAACAGGGGAGTAACTTCAGCTTTTTCCATGCAAGAAATGTCTCTTTTATAACTAATAGTTGTAATAATATCGCCCTAGTTTCATAACTGATGTGCCATTATGTGCAATTAATGCTCTGAGCAGAGCCTACCTTTTGCCATGCAGTAAAAATTACTTCTCTGCTGCACATCAGGTTAGAAGGAAACTACATGGACGCTTGGGTCAGACTCGCATGCTGGTTTTAACACACAAATATTTCTGTGTGTTATGAAGTACAGCAGCTTAGGCAGTTACTGAGCAGTGTCACACAGCTAAAAGCTTTATTTGAACTGAACTACTGGAAGTTTTCCTTCTGCTAGAAGGTTTTTCTGCCTTCCAGAGTACATTCCAAGAGGACTAAAGGCTGGAATTAGGATTTTGCACAGGACTGGGATACTGAGTTCTTCATTATATGCTGAGATGTTCAGATTCTGATGCCTAAAGAGACTACAAAATCACCTCAAGTATCATTAGATAAAAACCACTAACAAAATATCAACTCATGTCAAAATATCAACCCTCAAAATGTGTGTGAGAGATCCTGATCTTGACTAGATGCTGCCGAGAGGCACACACTAAAAGAGTTTTGCCATTGGATATTTATATTGAGGCTGTTTAGGCTGGAGAAGAGATGGCTGAGTTGAGATCTGATCAATGTCTGTAAGTATCTGAGAGGTGGGCATCAAGACAAAGGTGCCAGGCTCTTTTTGGTGGTGCCCAGTGACAAGACAAGGAACAACAGGTGCAAACTGGAATACAGGAGGCTGCACCTCGACATGAGGAGACACTTCTTTATGGTGAGGTCCTGGAGCAGGCTGCCAAGAGAGGTTGTGGTCTCCTTCTCTGGAGGCTTTCAGAACACATCTGTATATGTTCCTGTGTGACCTGCTCTAGGTGATCCTGCTCTGGCAGGGAGTTGGAGTAGATGATTTCTGGTGGTCTCTTCCAACCCCTAATTCTCTGTGATTCTGTGACATGTGACTGTAGTGTTCAACTACATTGTGCTCACTGTGATGTTTCTTCCTGGTATTCTGAGCTACAGAAAGCAGTATCTTAACCTTGGACTATCTCTTCCATGGGACACCAGCTGCAAAAGATTGACATTTGCCCTGCTCTGCCTGCTGAGTCAGTGACGGAACGATGCAAAATTCAAACCAAGCTGTGCTTGTCCTCAGCTGCAAATGCTGTGCTCTCCGCAGTGCAAAGATGCTCCACTGCATCTCACATCAGTCTGGGAAATTGATCTTGTTTGTTGGTTGGCTTTTTTGGTTGGACAGGTTTAGACTGGATCTTAGGAAGATGATCTGCAGTATGAGGGTGGTGGAACTCTGGAATAGGCTGCTCAGGGAGGCTGTGAATGCCTCCTCTTGAGGCCTTGGGCAACTTGAGCTAGTTGAGAGGTACCCCTGCCCATGGTTGGGAGATCAGAGTTGATATTCCATGGTTGGTTGGATTTTTTTTCATTGCCTGGCTTGGACTTTTTGATTGGTGGGGTGCTTGGGGTCTTTTTGGTCGCTTTGGTTGGGTGCTTGGAGTCTTTTTGGTCCCTTTGGTGGGTTGGGTTTTTATACCCCCTAAAAAAGGATTTTAAAAAAAACCTACCCCAAAACCAAATAAAAAAATCCCCACCCAAGCAGAGAGAGAGAGAGAAGTTATTTTTTTTATTAAAAACATAGCTGAAAAACTGGAGACTCCAGACAGAAAGCATCTCCTGAACAAGTGTGAGCGTTCTGTTGGTTTTAGTGGTGCACAAACCATATATATGCCTGTACAATGACAATATTCAGAGACTCAGTTGGAAGGCTTGCAGTTTTCTTTCCTAAAGACTGGCTGATGATTATATAAATGCCAGAAATCTGGAATATGTACTAGCTCACATTTCAAAGCTTGTTAAAGTACTAAGTTACACACACTCTGCCTTTCTAGAAAATGGCAGAGTAGGAAATCCATCTGGAAAAAGAGGTCCTTCTAGTAAGTTTGCTTCTGAGGGGTTATGTCCTTGAGCTTTTTGGCCCTCTGTTGAAATAAAAAGGCATTTGATCACAGAATTGCAGAAATATGTCCTTTCCATGTATTCTGAGTATTTGATCAGTTATTTAGTTCAATTTCTCCCTTCTCATTTAGTTTAATTTCTCATCTTGTCATTGAGCTATTTTCAGAAACGTTTTATTTTTGCTTCAAGTGTTGCTCTGAGAACAGATCTGTTTCTATTTAGCACTTTTCTTTGGCATGAAGATGTGAGAGGGTCTTCAGCTGGCAGCTCAGTTTTGCTGCTGTGCATGAGGGTGTGTTCAGTAAACGAGGGGGCTGCAGGCTTGGAAAATCCCAGTTCATTGGACGCAATGAAGCTTGAACACAAAAGGTTACTTTTGATTTCCTTTAAGCTGTTTTGGTTTGCAGGCACATCTGTTGAAGCAGGTAGATGGCCAAGATTAAACATGAATAACCTTTGGCATATTTGCAGATGGCAAGTAGAGAATTTACCTAAAATGAAAAAAATAACCCCCCAGTATCTCTTGGCTTCTTCCTCTGCAGGATTTTGGCAATAAGAAGTGTGAGTGATTGGCATTGGAATGGGCTGCCCAGGGAGATGGTGGAGTTGCCATCCCTGGAGGTGTTCAAGCAAAGACTAGATGAGGCACTTAGTGCCATGGTCTAGTTGACTGGATAGGGCTGGGTGGTGTGTAGTGCTGGGTGATCTTGGAGGTCTCTTCCAACCTGGTTAATTGTATGAAAGCAATCACAAATTCCACTAGCTCCTTATAATTATTGTTCCTGCAGGCACTCTAGCTTATGAAATATATACATAAAGGTCTGATGGTGAAGTCAGAACTAAATCAGAGCAATGAAAGCCTCTTCAAATCAGCCATTCACAAGAAATATAATGAACCATGTCCAAAGCACCATGTGCTGTTGCTTAATGCACTCCAAGAGAACAACATGTGGACCCATCAAATGCAGCTGTACATAAATGATGAGAGGGAAGCTTGGGAATCTGCAGTCACAACATCTAAGATGCATGCATGCCAGTGGGAGACAACTGCAAGCCAGAGTGGCAAGTTCTTCTGTCCCACTGTAATACAAGCACACTATCACTTTATAATCTATGGCAACCTTGTATCTTGTTCTCTGGCTCATGGAAATGTTATGCAAGAAATCCATTGAGGAATATCAGAAATCTAATAACCATGGATTACACAAGAATTATAGAATGGCTTCAGTTGGAAGGGACCTTGGAGATCATCTACTTCAACCTCTTGCCATGGACAATGACCTCTCTCAATGCAAATTTGTTGCCCAAAGCCTCATCTAGCCTGGCTGTAAAGACTACCAAGCAAGAGACATCCACAGCCTCCCTGAGCAACCTATTCCAAAGTCTCACCACCCTCATACTGAAGAACTTCTTCCTAAGATCCAGTCTATCTCTGCTCTCCCTCAGCTTCAAACCATTCCTCCTTGTCCTGTCTCTAGACACCTTTAGGAAAAGTTCCTCTGCAGCTTTCCTGTAGGTTCCCTTCAGGTGTTGGAAGGCAGCTCTAAGGTTCTCCCAAAGTCTTTTCTTCTCCTTGCTGAACACCCTCAGCTCCCTCAGCCTATCCTCATAGCAGAGGTGCTGAAGCCCTTTCATAGTCCTAGTGGCCTCCTCTAGACTTGCTCAGCAGCTCTGTGTTGTTCTTATGATGGAGTCACCAGAACTGGGCACAGTGTTGGAGGCAGGGTCTCATTGGGGCAGAGAGGAAAAAACAGCAGCAACAACAAAACAAACTCCCACACAACAGCAACAAAAAACACCACAACACCAAAACCCTGTTAAGACAAATGTCTCTTATGGGAAAAGATATGTAAAGAAGCAGAAAATCTCTTCAGGCTCCATTTATTTAACTAGTGCATAATCACAATATTAAGGGCTATGATTTAAGGATTACTAAGGCTTAAAAGATGCTGTAAGACTCATTTTCACTACACAGAGGATTATGTTTGCAAAGATTTCAGGTTAGGGTTTTTTTTTTTCAGTTTATAATACAATTAAAAAAGTCAAAGGCAATCAAAAAGCTGGATCATCTTTCAAAGTATGTTGTGTAAGCATGGCACCACCTCCAGCCAGTCTTTGGATGCGTGAAGTGTGCCTAAGAGAGGACATCTTCTCCATCCGTTGTGAGAAATCCCATCGCTGCTTCTGAGCACTTTTCTCAGTTGATTGACTCGTTCTCTTTGCTTTCTTCAGCTATCAGCAAATGAGACAGAGAATGGCTTAGGTTGGAAGGGACCTCAAAGATCATCCAGTTCCAAACCCCCACCATAGGTAGGGACACCTCCCACTGGAACAGGTTGCTCAAGGCCTCAGCTAAACTGACCTTGAACACCTCCAGGGAAGGAACATCCACAACCTCCCTGGGCAACCAGTGCCAGTGTCTCAGCACCCTCACTGGAAAGAATCCTTTCCTAACATGCAGTTTGAATCTTCTCTCTGCCGGTTTAAACCCATTCCCCCTCATCCTGACATTACAAGACCTTGTAAATAGTCCCTCCCCAGCCTTCCTGTAGGCCCCCTTCAGATACTGGAAGGCTACTACAAGGTCTCCTCAAAGCCTTCTCTTCTCCAGGCTGAAGAGTCCCAACGCTTGTAGCCTGTCCTTGTAGCAGAGCTGTTCCAGCCCTCTATCTTTGTGGCCCTCCTCTGGACTTGCTCTAACAGTTCCATGTCCTTTTTGTGTTGGAGGCCTCAGAACTGCACACAGGACTCCAGGTGGAGTCTGATGAGAGCAGAATAAAGGGACAGAATGCCTCCATTGCCCTGCTGGTCACACTGCTTGTGCTGCAGCCCAGCACATGGTTGCTGTCTGGGCTGTACTCACACTGCAGGCTCACGTTGAACTTTTCATCAACCCAGACCCTCAAGTCCTTTTCCTCAGGGCTGCTCTCAGCCATTCTCCACCCAGCCTGGATTTGTACTTGGGACTGTGCTGACAGAGGTGCAGGACCTTACACTTGGCCTTGTTCAATGTCATGAGGTTGGCCTGGGCCCACCTTTCCAGTCTGTTCAGGTCCCTTTGAATGGCATCCTTGCTCTCTAGCAAGTCGACATCTTCAAAGTGTTTCAGTGACGCGGTAGTTCTCAACTCCTATAAGCAGATCACAGAGACCAGCAATGAAGTCTCTAACTTAGTTTCTATGAGGTGAGCATTCACCCTTCTTTTTTTCATCAGGCCTAAGCTGTTTCTGAAGGCAACGTGGTGGAAAAGGAGAGAGTTGTTCTGAATTCCCTTCTCCTGCAGAGGTTGCTGATGAGTGCGTGACAAGGCAATGTCTGCTTACAGCCCATAAGGCTGCTGTATTCTGGGATACATCAAAAGCAGTGTGTCCAGCAGGACAAAGGAGGTCACTCTACTCTAGTGAGGCTGTACCTGGAACACTGTGTCCAGTTCTGGTACCCCCAGCATAACAGGGACATGAAGCTGATGGAGCAGGTCTGGAGGAGGGCCACCAAGATCATCAGAGGACTGGAAAACCTCCCCTATGGAGTCAGGCTGCAAGAGCTGGGGCTGTTCAGTCTAGAGAAAAGAAGGCTCTGGGGAGACATTAGAGTGCCCCCCTACTCTGAAGGGGGTCTACAAGAAAGCTGAGAAGGGAATTTTTGAAAGGGTTTGTGGAGATAGGATGAGAGGGAATGGATTAAAGCTTGTGGAGGGCAGATTTAGAGTGGAGATTAGGAAGAAGTTCTTATAGGGAAGGTGGTGAGACACTGGAAGACATTGCTCAGGGATGTTGTGGATTCTCCCTCCCTGAAGGTGTTCAAGGCCAGATAGGATTAGGCTTTGAGCAACCTGGACTAGTAGAGGGTTTCCTTGCCCAAGGCAATGGGGTTGGAACTACATGATCTTTGAATCTCTGAGTAATGTCTGTAGTCTTCAGGTGTATTTTCTTATTACCTGGACAGATGTGGAAAGGGGGGGAAAATGCATGCTGTAACAAAGCTCATGGTGATGAATAAGAATGAAGGAGCATCATTTGATCCTTCAAACCATCTAATCCTTGTCCTCTGTTGTAATGTTCTTTTGTTGGCAAGGAAAGATTTTTTTTGGCATACATTTGAGTCTGAAGACCTAGAAGGACCCAGAAGTGTGCAATGGAAGCAAAAACTACTCTTCTGTCTCCTCAGATAAGCATAATCACCTGGCTTTGTTCCCTTACAATTGCTGTTAAAGAAGCACTCTGAACAGGAGAGGCTCTTGCAAGTAGGAGCAGGGCTGCTGCCTGAGGAGGGGGATAGCAGATTCCTTATAATTCTGCTGTTCTTCTTTTGCTTGGATCGGAGGAGTTGAAAATGAGGAGGTTGCACACAATCACAAAATGTTAGGGATTGGAATGGATCTCAAAAGATCATCAAGTCCAACCCTCCTGCCAGAGCAGGATCATCCAGGTTAGGTCACACAGCAACACATCCAAGTGGGTTTTGAATATCCCCAGAGAAAAAGACCCGTTGCCCCTTGTCCTGTCATTTGACATCACCGAGCAGAGCCTGGCTCTGTTCTCCCAACACTGCCCTTCACGTCTTCATAAACACGAATGAGAGCACCTCTCGGGCTCCTCCAAGCTAAAGAGCCCCAGCTTCCTCCACAGAGAGATGTTTTACATCAGCATCTTTGTGGCTCTGCACTGAACTCTCTCCAGCAGTTCCCTGAAGTCCTTATTGAATTGAGGAGCCCAGAACTGGGCACAAAATTCCAGATGTGGTTTCAGCAGGGCAGAGTAGACAAAGGAGAACTTGTCTCTCTCTCTGGACTTGCTAACTGCACCCCTTCTAATCTGTTGCAGAATGCCATTGACCTTCTTGGCCACAGGGGCATATTGCTGGCTCATGGTCATCCTTCTGTCCACCAGGGCCCCCAGTTCCCTTTCCCCTCTGCTGCTCCCCAACAAGTCAGTCCCAAACCTACCTTGGTCCACGGGGTTGTTCTTTGCCGGATGTACGATTCTACTCTTGTCCTCATTGAATTCTTCCCCGCTCAACCCTCCAGCCTGTCTAGATCTGGCTGAATGGCAGCATAGCCCCAGGGGGTGTCAGCCCTTCTACCAGAAGCAGACTTCTTGGCTAAGCATCTACCAGTAAGCCAGTCTTCCTGACTCTGCTGGCACTGCAGCCTTGAAGTTTGCTTCCTGACACTGAACTTTACCTTGAATGTAACCTTGGTAGTAGCCACTGCAGCTGTAGGCACATTGGTGAATCAAATAGGTAGACAAAGAGCATCTTTAATGCAATGAAGTAGCATCGCTCCTCTCGATTGGTCCATCTCTTTCACTTTGAGACACAGTGTTAGGAACAGATCTTGACAACTGCTGCAGCTCTGTTCAGGGTAAAGCTGATTAGTTTAGCCATATCTCAACCTATAAGTCCATGTAAATATGATTCCAGAAAGGAAATGCTGACACCACTCTGACAGCATCGGTTTGTTACCATATTTTTAGGCTGAAGCATTTGAATTTGGGTTGTTGGGGATTTTTTTTATTATTATTCTGATAATATTTAGGTTAAGAAACTACTGAGCTCCAGCTTTCTATTTTTTCTGTTGTTGTAAGGTAGTTTGGAGTACTGCAGAACAGAGAGTTCATTAAATTTTGATCTCTCTGCAATCTAGCTTCACCAAAGCTGAAAAGCAACAAATTACATCAGACTTTGAAGGGAACACAACTGTTCCTTAAAACATCTGTTTTTGAGTAGTTGCCTACTAATAAGTTCCACTGTTCTTAAACAAATCTTGGAGAAAGATTAATTGTTAATAGCCTTTGAAAGTAAATAAACAAATAACAACAGTGACAGGGAAGTCAAGCACCAGCTGGCCTTCTGGCAGGCAAAAATTCTGGTTTTTTTTCTGACTTCTGTTACCATTGTCAGTAGCATTGACAGCTGCTAAATGTAAACCCTGGGAGTGTAATAAATGCTTGCAATTAACATCTCTGCTTCAGTTGCCAACTCTTAGTCTGTTGTGTCATATGAGAAGCAGATGCTCTTAAGAAATACTCAACCCTGGGCAATAATTCATATGTTAAGAGTAATAGAAGTTTTGGTCACCATTTCTATGGTTTTGGGTTTGTTTTTTTTTAATCTATCTTGTTTTAATCCCTGTAGATATCTCTTTAAGGGATCAATTTTCACCTGGAAATGGTCACTTCTAAAATATTGCACAAGTTGTATGGCCAGCAGGGCAAAAAAGGGGATTTTACCACTTGACTCTGGTCTTGTGAGACCCACCTTGAATACTGCATCCAGTTCTGGTGTCCCCAACACAAGAAGGACACAGAACTGTTGAAGTGAGTCCAGAGAAGGGCCATAGGATGATGCAAGGGCTGAAGCACCTCTGCTGTGAGGATAGGTTGAGGGAGCTGGGATTGTTCAGCCTGGAGAAGATTCTGAGAGGACCTTAGAGCTGCTCTCCAATACCTGAAGGGATCCTGCAGAAAGGCTGCAGAGAGATGTTTCCTAAGATGTCTAGAGACGGGACAAGGGGGGATGGTTTAAAACTCAGGGAGAGCAGAGTTAAGCTGGATCTTAGGAAAAAGCTCTTCAGTATGAGGGTGATGAGACTGTGGAATAGGCTGCCCAGAGAGATTATGGATATTCTGTCTTTGGGGATGTTCAATGCCAAGTCAGGTGAAGCCTTGAGCAAAGAAATCTAGTTGAGAGGTGTCCCTACCTATGGTAGGGAGGTTGGAGTAGATGATCTCTGAGGTCCTTTCCAACCTAAGCCATTCTATGTTTCCATGATTCTGTGATATCCGGAAGTAAAGCGTTATACAAGCGAGGTAAAAGCTTTATTTATTCTTTCATAATTCAGGGAGGACTTTCCCTTTATAATTAGAAGATAGAGATAAAATCCTTCCTCATTCAAAATTAATGGCAAAACTCCCACTGTCTTTAGGAGGGCCAGGATTTCATGCTTCATCAAGTAGATGAGTTTCACACAGAGCTCTGTGTCTAGATATCGTGGCTCTTTATAGACACCTTGCTGGTAGTATTTACTTTCATGGGCTTCTAACTTCAACTGTGTTTATGTAGATGGGACATGTGAAAGTGGGAGCAACCCGTTCTGCCTTACAGCTCTTTAAGCACAAATGCTGGTTTCAGCTATGTGAGGAGTACATTTTGTTCCTTTTCTTTTCCTTTGGAAAAGAGTTAAGACCAAAGCATGTCTCAGGGTTCACTAGCCTGATTAACAGGAGCAAATCATCCCCAGTGTTCCTTCCTTCAGCTCTGGCTTGGATTCCAGTCAGTGATATTTTCATCGCTGAGGTGGCTCATATTATTAACCCTATTGCACAGAGTCATAGCCTGGTGAGGGTTGGAAGGGACCTGGAGATCATCCAGTCTAAACCCCTTGCAGGATCACCTAGAGCAGGTTGCACAGGATTCCAATGTCCAGGTGGGTTTTGAAAGTCTCCAGAGAAGGAGACTCCACAATCTCTCTGTACAGCCTGCTCCAGGGCTCTGACATCCTCACAGTAAAACAATCTTTCCTTAAGTTCAAGGGAAACCTTCTATATTCTAGTTTGTACCCACTGCCCTTTGTCCCATGACTGGGCACCACTCAAGAGTCTGATCCCATCCTCTTGTCCTCCACCCCTTAGCAATTGACCAATATTTAGAAGATCCCCTTTCAGTCACCAGGGCAGAGTAGAAGGAGAAGAGAACCTCCGTCCTGTTCTCCCTGTTGTTCACTCTGAGTATGATTCATTATATTGTGTATATGCAGCACTGGTTCAGTTGAAATCAAACTTAGCTTTTCCTGATCAGCCCAGTTTCTCCAGAGCCTGGGATACTGAGTGGGATCTTGCACCTCTGAGAGCCAGCATTTGGAGGAGCAGAGTGAGCAGGCTGTGCTGCTGTGAATCCAAGCTGCTCCTGGCTCAGATGCAGCTTTGGTAGGTGCTTCTGCATACAGAAGAACACAAGAAAGACATGGATCTGTTGGAGACCGTACAGAGGAGGATACAGAGATGATCAGAGGGCTGGAGCACCTCTTGTATAGGGACAGGCTGAGGCAGTTGGGATTGTTCAGCCTGGAGAAGAGAAAGCTCCAGAGAGACCTTCTGGTGGTCTTCAAGTACCTGATGGGGTGCAGAAAAGCTGGGGAGGGACTTTTTATAAGGGCCTATGATCATAGGACAAGAGGCAATGGCTTTAAACTAGAGCTGGGTAGGTTTAGATTGGATGTTAGGAGAAGCTCTTTGCTATGAAGGTGGTGAGGCACTGGAATGAGTGGCCCAGAGAATTTGTGGTAGTGTTTAAAACTAGGCTGGATGAGACTTCGGGCAACCCAGCTGTGCTCATGGCAGGAGGGTTAGAAGTAGATGATCTTTAAGGTCACTTCCAACTCCAATCATTCTGTGATAATTGTAAGTGATGCAGTGCAGTGGAACACCTAAAACTCCTTCTGTCAGTTTCTCAGCATATTTGCATTATCAGGTGTGCAGCTGGACAAGCTCCAAAGATGGCAGCACTTGCCTGCTGGCCTCAGTAGTGGTTGCCATATGACTGCAGTGCCTGCCTTTCATATGGCCTTGGAGTTATGTCTTTTATGCTCTTCTATAGCCATGTATAGCTCTGAAAAATGACGTTTGGAGCCTCAGTTTGTGGGTAAGATATGCTGTGTCATTCTTGGACAGGCAGTTGCTGGTGGTGGCAGCCTTTGTGTGTGTTATGAGGAAGGGTTGCCAGTTTGTGGATGGTCTGTGAGGTCTCTGATAGATGTCTCTGTGGGTCTTTGTGTACAGAGACCGTAGGCTTCATCTGATAGTTATTGCATGCTGGATTTCACAGACACACAGAATGGCTCATGCCGCAAAGGACCTCAGAGATCATCTGCTCAAACTCCCTCTCATGGGCAGGGACATCTTGCCACTAGGCTTCATTGCTCAAGGCCTCATCAAAACTGGCCTTGAGCACCCCCAAGGAGGAAACATCCACGGCCTCTCTGGCTAATCTGTTCCAAAGTTTCACCATCTTCCTACTGAAGAACTTCTTCTTAAGATCCAGTCTAACTCTCTCTCTCTCAGCTTCAACCATTCCCCCTTGTTCTGTCCCTAGTCAGCAGTTCCTCTGCAGCCTTCCTGTGGGATTCCTTCCTGGAGTGCATCTCTAAAGTTGTCTCCCTCAGAGTCTTCTTTTCTCCAGGCTGAGCAACCTCAGCTCCCTCAGACTGTTTTTATAGCAGCTGTGCTCCAGCCCTTGGATCATCCTTGTGGCCCTCCTCTGAACTCACTCCAGCAATTCACTGTCCATTCCCTTCATCATCTTTGTGGCTCTGTACTGGACTCTCTTAAGCAGTTCTATGTCTCTCAAACTGGGGGCCTCAGAACTGGACACACTACTCCAGATATGGCCTCACCAGGGCAGAGTAGAGGGGCAGGAGAACCTCTCTTGACCTACTAGCCACATTCCTCCTAATATAACCCAGAATGACTTTGGCCCTCCTAGCCACAAGAGCACATTGCTGGCTCGTGGTCAACCTCCCATCCACTAGGATCCCCAGGTCCTTTTCCCCTTCGCTATCTTCCAACTGGTCAGTCTCCAGCCTATACTGTTCCATGGGGTTGTCCTTGCCCAGGTGCAAGACTTTACACTTGCCCGTGTTTAACTTCATTCAATTTCTCCCTGGCCAACTCTCCAGCCTCTCCAAGTCTCCCTGAATGGCAGCACAACCCTCCAGTGTGGCAGCCACTCCACCCAGCTTAGTGTCATCAGCAAACTTGCTGACAGTGCTCTCTGTGCCCTCATCTGAGTCGCTGATGTTCTATTGAACAGAACTGGTCCCAGTACTGACTCCTCTGGGTCTTCACTAGTTACAGGCCTCCAACTAGACTCCATCCCATCAAACACAACTCTCTGGCTTCTTTCCAGAATATCTAGACCACAGTGCCTCAATTTAGCCAGAAGGATTCTGTGGGAGACAGTGTCAAATGCTTCACTGAAATCAAGATAAATCACATCCGCTCTTCTACCATCATCAGTCCACCTGCTTATGTCCTCCTTTTGTACTGAAGATTGAGGTATTTGGGGCTGATTTGCTTTCTGTCCATCTAGAGGCTTCCATTGACAATAACCAAATGTCACTGTATTTTTGACCACATCATTACTTGGAGGTCTGTTACAGTGTTTGTGTTGTCTTCCCTTTTCCATGCTTTCATGGTCTCTGGTAGTTGGATGCAGTTAGGAGCTGTCAGCCAGGTGAGCAGCTGGAAGATATGGCAGCTGACTCTGTGTGTGTGCACTCTTCCAGGACTTACCCGTCGTGCATGTCACACGCTCACATCTTATCCAGTCTTTATCTCCTTACTATTCTACCAGCTCTTAAATGACAGAGGATGGTTTTTTTTTTGGTCTACAGTCTGCTCTTAAACACAGGTTGAAATTCCACAGGAGACGAGGAGGAAGAGAAAAACATTCTTAGTGCAAGGAAAAGAGGCAAGAACTTCTCTGTTTTTTATATCCAGGTGTTCAATGTCCAGGGAGCTCATTCTGGCTTCACTGTCAGCACTGTATTATGCTGATTGTCCTTAGTGTGATGCTCACTTGGAGTACTTGGTTCTCACTAGCAAAGAATTGTGGCCAACAGTTTAAACCAGTAGTGGAGCAGAGCTGTTGGCTCATTACTATCCTAGATATGTGGTTATATCAATTGCAGACCAACAGTTCAGTTCTCTGAGTCTGTATCTTTCTTCTGCATTGACTAAAAGATGGAAGTAGAACTTCTGAATGGGATCATTAATAGCCTAAAGTAATATCTGAGATTCTGTCAGAGGGTTGCCTTGCCCTTCCTGCATTACTAGACAGCAGAGCTGGCTTCAGTGCTAGGTGGAGGTTGATTTGCACTTTAGTAAGGAGCTGTGAACTGGAGAACTCCACAGTTGATAGTGGATAATACATTTAAATCACTTGCTGGTCTGCCCTTACCCACACACTCCCTCTTCTCTGAGATGATACAGAGGACAGTTTTCAGTTCTCTGAAGTGAGTAGGCTTGAACCCTACAGCATTTTTGTATGCTGTGTTGTCATAATTCCATGGGATTTTGGCCCCATGGCTACCTCTACAAGGAGTTGCCTACACTGTCAATAGCTTTCTGTTGGTCAAGAGACCATCCCAAGCTGAGCATTTGACCATATATTCAGGCATGGAGGAAACACAGGGGTTTTGAGCTGACTTACATCTCACTGTAGTAGAACATGCTTCAAATGTTCTCTTTTGTGTCATGTTTGTGAACTTCACTCTTATTCTTCTGAACTGCAATCCATTCCAAAATGAAGCTAATAATAATGCAGGAACAGAAATTCAGATATTAAAGGTTAGTCTGAGGCAAAATACTCCCAAGTCTACTTTAGGATGTCTGGTTTTTGCTGGTGGCAAAAATCATGAGCTGAAAAAAAAAATCATTGAGAAAAAGCTGCATTTTTAGCCTCTTATCAGAATTTTACAGCATTTTCTCTTTTCAGGAGGATTTAATTATCTGTTCTTTATGTAAACATTTCTTTACTGACCTAGGGCAATGTCTAAGGATTGCTTTGCTAAGGGATGAGGTCTTGAGTTACCTTGTGCTAGTAAGTGACAGAGTCACAAAAGGGAAATCCGAGGGAGGCTGGAGACAAAAAAAATATGGTTGTCTAATTAATTTCCTTGTATCTTCTTTACAATGAAGAGCATGGACAAAATATCTGCATAACATAGTCTTGGTTGGTAAAAAAAAAATAGGCAGTTATCCAGCTGGCAGAGAGCTTTCAACAGATTCTGGATACAGTGGGGGAGGTTGAAAAAAATCAGTGCAGTCCTGGATTAACACAGAGTCTTGTTTGGTCAGACCACACGGAAATTTCAGGTGAGATGGTGGTGGGTTTGGTGTGGGAAAAGCTGGGAGGACAATGGAAACCCGGAATGAGTGGTAGAATGGCCTAAGTGGGAAGGGACCTCAGAAATCATCTACTCCAACCATCCTGCCATGGGCAGGGACACTTCTCAACTACACTCAGCTTCTCAAGGCCTTATCCAGCCTGGTACTGAACGCCCCCAGGGAGGAGGCATCCACAACCTCCCTGGGCAATCTGTTCTAGAGTCTCACTGCCTTCATACTAAAGAACTTCTTCCTAAGATCCAGTCTAACTCTACTCTCCCACAGTTTCAAACCATTCCTTCTTCTCCTGTCTCTAAATGTCCGCAGGAAATGTCCCTCTGCAGCCTTCCTGTAGGACCCTTTCAGATACTGGAAGGAGTTCTAAAGGACCCCTGCAGACTTCTCCAGGCCAAACACCTCTGGCTCCCTCAGCCTGTCTTTGTAGCAGAGGTGCTCCAGCCCTTGCATCATCTTTATGCGCTCCTCTGGACTGACTCCAGCAGCACTGTGTCCCCCTTATGCTGCTACACCAAAACTGAAGGCAGTATTTGAGATGTGGTCTCGGCAGATCAGAGTCAAGGGGCAGAATCTCCTCTCTTGCCCTGCTGCCCACACTCCTCTGGCTGCAGCCCAGCATACAGATGCCTTCTGGACTTCACGAGGGCACTGCTGGCTCATGGGGAGCTTCTCAGCAACCAACACCCTCAAGTCTCTTCTTTCAGAGCTTTCTCAGTCCACTCTGCACTCAGCCTGGATCTGTGTCTGGGGTTGGCTGGACCCAGATAGAGGAATGAGTGTTGTAATGGAAAAACATATTTAAATTATATGAAGAAGTAAAGTTGGATTAGTAAGAGGAGAGATCAGGATTCACTGTGTGTGTATTCTGAACAGTAACAAAACTTGGGGATGAACATCACTGATATAACCTTATGAAACCTGTTGGCTTGAAGGAGAAGTGACATTCATGAATTGCTCTGGTCTCTACAGAGCATTTATCTCTTTGTAGGAAGGAAATTGTTTTCAGAACCAACTGGGTTTCAGTTACCACTTTGTGATATTTGAAGGAGTTCATTACTGGGACTATTTGTTCAAAATTCCTGCCCAGGGCAGGGGGTTGGAACTAGATTATTTTTAAGGTCCCTTGCAACCCAAACCATTCTGTGATTGGATGAAGTGAAGTTTTATGCAGGTCTTCCCAATAGGAGCAAGCTGCTGGGAACTGATTAATGACCTTTTCCACTCTGCACCACCTTAAAAGGTCAAATGACTTCTGGCAATTAGGATGCACAGCTCTTGGTGGACTTTTTTGGTGGGGATGCTTTTGTTACAGATCAGTAAATGAAAACCTGAGGGAAAAGAGATCAAGAAGCTGCTGCAGCTGAAGAGTTATTTATCTTCTCCAAGGAAATGAATTCTACCTGTTAGCTGTCACAGGAACCACAGCTCTTGTTTAACACTTGGGAGCTGCTTATGTGCTTTCTTGAGTCAGAACTTTTAATTTCTTTGCAGGGTGAGAATAGTAACAATTATATATTTCTTTGTCTCTTCAAGTTAATGAGGATTCATGATGGAGATTTCATGACCATGTAAGAAAAATGCTAGCACGCTTACACATAGCAGACAGATTGCTCCAAGAGGCAGGGAGTTTGTGTTCTGAAGGACTGCTTAGAACAAATAGCTCTTACTTGTGCATAATCTGTCTTTGTATTGGCAGGCAAATGTCAAACTGCATAGTGGGAACTCAGGAAAATTTCAGGGTTGACATCATCTTTTTTGAGTCCTCCTAAAGCAATGAGGAAAGCAAACTGATTTGGATGCATGAGATTTCTGCAGGGGGAGAAAGGGGAGGTGGTCGTCTGAGAAACTTGATAACTTTATTTGTCAGCAAAGACAGATGCTGAAAGTTAGAAAATTTGATGGAGATTGAAGGAGGTATTTGCCAGAAGAAAAAAGTGAGTGTGAAGCATTCCAGTGACACATGATGCAGCATCTTTCCTGAGTAAAATGCAGCAGCTCTTTAAGAGCAGCTTATGAAAAGCTTAAGAACTTGAGTTATTAATAAACAGTCATGGTTTTGGCTTAGCATGGGTGTAGACTTTGCAGAATGGATCATTTGTGTAGCTGGTTTTACCACATCTGTAAGAACTTAAAATTTTCCTGCAATGAACCATGACTTGGTCTAGGGGAAAGGTTCAACAACTTGGCTCAGTGCTCAAGAAGACCTAAGGTTTGCTGCTTCTTATGGTGAAGGGCTTTTTCTTCATAATCCACTCATTGTCACATCAGCAAGACAGTGCTGATAGGTGACAGCTAGCTCCAAGCTGTTGGCTATCACAGTTTTCTGCAAACTAGATCCACTTCTGATAAGTGGTAGATGATTCCAGCTGGTGCCAAGCTCAGAACAGAGTCAGAGCTGAGATCCATACCCTCTACCTGTTATGATGGCCCTGATCGGAAGTATCTGGTGGCAGTTAGTGGGTAGCACAGAGTGCACAAATTAACAGATTGCATTGGGTTGGAAGGAACCCTCAAAGGACATCTTGTTAAACTTCCCTGCATTTGACAGGGACACCTCCAACTAGATCAGGCTGCACAGGGCCGCATGAAGTTGGACCTCTAATGTCTTCAGGGATGGGGCCTCAACCACATCCCTGGGTAACCTGTTCCAGTATTTCACTCTCATTGTTTAGAACCTGCTCCTGATGTCCAACCTAAATCTCCCCTGCTCCACTTTCAAACCTTTGTCCCTCATCCTTGCTCTAGCATTAAGGTCTCCCTGGAGCCTTCTCCTCTCTAGGCTAGACAGCCTCAGTTTTTACAGTCTGTTTTCACAGAAGAGGTTCTCCAGCCCTCTGATCATCTTGGTGGTCTCCTCTGGACCCACTCCAGCAGATGAATGTCTCTGTTGTGTTTGTAGTCCCATAGCGGAATGCAGTACTGCAGGTGAGATCTCACTAGAGCAGAGGGACAGAATCCTCTGTTTTGGCCTGCTAGCAGTGGAAGAGAAGTGATGGCGTGCTTGGCTGATTGATAGTATTGTGACGTTTAGTATGCCTCCCTTTCCTGTCACACTTTGAGGTCTGGTAACAAATCTGGATGACAGGCTGCTTTTTCATAGCTTCATCTATGACCAGGGAAGTCCTTCTGCCCCTGTACTCAGCACTGGTTAGGCCACACCTTGAGTACTGTGTCCAATTCTAGGCCTCTCCATTTAAGAAAGATGTTGAGGTTCTTGAACATGTCCAGAGAAGGGTACTAAGGCTGGTGAGGGGGCTGGAGCACAGCCCTCTGAGGAGAGGCTGAGGGAACTGGGGGTGTGCAGCCTGGAGGAGGCTCAGGGAAGACCTCATTGCTGTCTACAACTACCTGAAAGGAGGTTGTAGCCAGGTGGGTTTGGTCTCTTCTGCCAGGCAACTGACAGCTTGAGGCACAGCCTCAAGCTGCACCAGGGTAGGTTTAGGCTGGATGTTAGGAAAAAGTTCTTCACAGAAAATGTGCTTAGCATTGGAATGGGCTGCCTGGGGAGGTGGTGGAGTCACGGTTCCTGGGGTGTTTAAAAGGAGGCCTGATTAGGCACTTAGTGTTGTGATTTAGTTAATTAGAAGGGTTAGGTTGGACTCAATGATCTTAAAGGTCTTTTCTAACCTAGTTAAACCACAGTATCACAGTATCATCAGGGTTGGAAGAGACCTCACAGATCATCAAGTCCAACCCTTTACCACAGAGCTCAAAATCTGTGGTTACCACAGAGCTCACATCTGTGATTCTATGATCTCAGGCTTACCAGTCCTCAAACTGAGGTCTCACCTGATCTGGGAAACTGCACTTTGCTACTTAATAGACCTTGTTCGAGGAAAGGGGCCGCTGGACTCTGAGAGACTCAGCACCTAACCACAGATACCTAATGCCATCTGTACTCCATGCTGGACTGTCCTGCCTGGCCTCGGGCTGTGGCTTCAGAAGCCCACAGATGTCTCTGGATCCAGTGTCAAATGTGGCAGAGCCAGGCAGATGTCTCAGACAGCAGCCTGTCCGAAAGGCATATGTTTAGTGTCGTGACTCACCCTTTGATAGGTACGTTGCAAGGCAGAACTCAAATATTAATACACAGATAGTTTCTCCTTCACTCTAATGCAATGAAGAGACACAAAGTTGATGCAAGGACTTTCATTTTCTGTAAGAAACACATTTGCCTGTTGAATTAGCTGGATGATCCCCTATTGACTGTTGCTATTAAGGAATAACAGGACTCATTTGTAATTAATAATGGGAAATGGCTTCTTTTGTAGTAAGATATTTTCCTAGTGTGATAGAAATACTTGGCCAGCTGTGCACCTTCTCTTTATGTGATGAGATGAAAAGTAGAATGACAATGAGTGAACATTTGCCCAAGAAATTGGTCGAAGCTGCAATCCCTGGTAGACAAGAGAAGTCATTTGGATGTGAGAAATGAGTTTATTGTTATTCTGTGGCAAACAGCCCCCGATGTTCACATCCATATCC
Organism: Tricholaema leucomelas; assembly: GCA_013400475.1. Classification (NCBI taxonomy): domain Eukaryota; kingdom Metazoa; phylum Chordata; class Aves; order Piciformes; family Lybiidae; genus Tricholaema lacrymosa; species Tricholaema leucomelas. The sequence continues at coordinate 623,577 of WAAF01011349.1, read as the reverse complement.
TTTGTATTGCATTAGTCAGCTTTAATTTCCATCATTTTTGCACTTGTGGATAGTGCTTATGACTAATTTGTAGATTATATGGTGCCATATTGACTTAAACAGGCTGTGTTTTAATGCTATTGTGAGCATTTCATAGTAAAATCATTTCATTACATTGATGTTTAATGCTGTTACGGTGGATAATTGACTCCGGATCAAACCCATAATATGTAAGAGCTACCTGGAAGGTGCACAAAATCAGATGGCTCAGCATTAAACTTGATCACTGTACCTCATTTTAAAAGAGAGAGACATGGCTGGGAGAGGAGCTGGGGAGGGGTAAGTGTCTCTGTGTGTGTGTGTGTATATATATATGCCCTATGAGGAGAGGCTGAGGGAGCTGGGGTTGTTTAGCCTGGAGAAGAGGAGGCTCAAGGGTGACCTCATTGCTGTCTACAGCTATTTAAAGTGAGTCTTCAATAAACCTGGGTCAGTGTAAATTGGGTAAAAACATCATCAGTAAGCTTTACATGAAGTTGAAAGTGAAGTTGAAAGCTAATATTCTGGAATCAGAACTGGTTTGACCTGAATACATCACTCTTGTTACCTTGAGTGTGTGTTACAGAATCATTATTCAAGATGTTCCTGATCAAAATGTTTACAATTCAGAGAGATTTTTCCCTGCCAGAGCAAATAATTGACCAGTAAGTACTTCCACTTTGGACTGCATCCATTGGTGCTTTGACCTCTCTGAACTTTCAGCAAGTCTGAAAGGCAGCAAAAAAGTTCATTAATAATTATGTTGGTAAAAATGGGACCTTTCTAAGAACTTAAAGTGGTGGTTTGTTTTTTTTTAGTATGTAGATCAATTATTTTTTCTAGGAGGTGATCTAATGCTTATTTCAGCATTTGAGAACAAAAGAAGAAAATACAGGCCACAATGGGAATGAATTTGGCCCATCAAAGGGCAAAAATGCATCTTTTGTCTAGTTAAGACAGGGGTTACTTCTAAAGTTAAAAGATGAGACATGCAGTGCTCTGGTTTTGTTCTTTACACAATCTTCTTGGCCATATCCATAGATTTATAAAATGGTTTGGGTTGATAGAGAAAGTAAAGTTCATCCAGTTCCAACTCCTTTGCCATGAGCATGGACACCTCCCACTAGACCATGTCACTCAAGGTCTCATCCAACCTGGCCTTTAATTCTTCCAGGAAGGGAGCACCCACAGCCTCCCTGGGCGATCTGTTCCAGTGTCTCACCACCCTCACTGTCAAGAATTTCTTCCTAATCTCCAGTCTAAATCTGCCCTCAAGCTTCGTTCTATTCCTTCTCACCCTATTGCTACCAAATAAGCTATGGAAAGACCTCTCTCTAGACAGGGAGACAGTCTGAAGATAACAAATCTTCCTAGATTGACATCTCTCTACAATCGTCTTAGTCCTGTAAGTCTGGCTGCCAAAATGCCTGGGAGGAGGCATTGTCTGATTTCTGCCTGTCTTCAGAAGGAGCTTTTTTTCTTGCAGATAGATACTTTCCTGAAGGGTCAGAAATGTCAGGAAGTTTTTTAGGACTGAGAGGGTGTTCTTTTTATTTTCTCTGTGTTCTGCTGTGTGGAGAGGACTTAATGGGATAAAATTGGCATTGCTTTACTAATACTACAGTGTCAGTCTATTTGGGATACAGCTACGATTGAGTTGGGGGTAGGAGGACATCTTGGCAGCTCTTTTTTGTTCAATAGTCTAGCAATGTGTCAGGCTGACTGATCAAAATCAGATAGAAAAGAGACTGGAATGCTTATTGTAACCACTGGATGTAGAGGAGACTGAAAGGAGTGAGCAAAGGGGCTGCTCTCTGCAATATCGTTGGGAATGAGAGGCAAATGCTATTTACATCAAAATAGAATACCTGAAAGCATTTGAGATCAGCTTGGGCAGAGCTCTGAGGAACCTGATCTAGCTGAAGATGGCCTTGCTTACTGTAGGGAGCTGGACTAGATGACTGTGCTAGTTTGAAGCTAGCTAGAATGTTTTGGTGAGAAGAACTAGATTACAGGCTGTGAAGGGGAAACAGTGATGAGGTCTACTTCGCTCATAGGCTTGCTGAGATGCATAAGAACAAGAATCCAAACATAGATAAGGCACTTCTGCTGGGGACGTTGCCTGAGCTGCACTTCTCTCTAGCCTCTCTGCCATCTCTCTGATTAATCTACTTGGCTTCCTAACCCCCTGACCAGAACTCCATTCTTCCTTCTATGATTCTCTGGTAGGTGAGTGGCCATGATGTGTCTGAGCAAGCAGCAGCCTGCTTCATCTGGGAGCACCTGTGACAATGGCACTGCAGCAGCGCATCAGCCACCCATCTAAGTAGTTGAGGTGCTTGCTGGGCTTGTGCAGATCATGTTGAAGCTTACATGGACATGATTTCTTCGCTGCTGCAATGTCAGTCAGAGCTGGCTCAAGCCTACTTGTCTGTACTGCCTATGGTCCTTGTCCATGATGTGCCCCATTGATAGCTTGTGAAGGAGTCTCTAGGTCTTGCCATAGGCTTGCTTTTCCAGTGGAAGAAGTAAAAGTTCTTTACATTTCTATGCTAGCTGCCATGCAGATACCTAAACAGTGATTATATTGATGAGTTGTGTCAAAAAAGGTTTTGCATGAGTACCTCAGTCTGTGCTCTTCCAGGCGTGGGAGCTGAGTTGCTTGTACACATTTACACTGAAGCTGTGGCTGAGAACTCTTTGTTTTTTGAGGGTGTTTTGGTCACAACAACCACAAGCAATGCTACAGGCATAGTGGATGAAAAGCAGCTCAGTGGAAAAGGATCTAGGGATGCTGGTGGATGGCAGTTGAAGATGAGCCAGCAGTGTGCCCAGGTGGCCAAGAAGGCCAACAGCAGCCTGATCTGGATCAAAACCAGTGTGTTCAGCAGGAGAAGGGGATTGTGATCTGTACTCAGCACTGGTGAGGCCATAGTCTGAGTAGTGTGTTTATTTCTGGGAGCCAGCATATAGAAAAGACACTCAGGTCCTGGAGGCTGTCTAGAGAAGAGCAAAGAGGCTGGGGAGGTGTTTGGAGGGTGTCATATGAGGAGCATCTGAGAGAGCTGAGGTTGTTTAGTCTGGAGAAGAGAAGGCTGAGGGAAAATCTTATTGCTATTTACAACTGCTTGAAAGCAGGTTGGTGTGAGGTGGGGATTGGTGTCTTCTCCCAAGTAACCAGTGACAGAATAAGAGGAAACGAGCTTAAGTTGTGCCGGGGGAGGTTTAGGTTGGATATTGGGGAAAAAAATCTTTACTGAGAGAGTGGTGAGGTGTTGAAACAGAATGAGCAGGGAGGTGGTGGAGTCTCCATCCCTGGAGGAATTCAAGAAGCTGCAGATGTGATGCTTCAGGATATAGTTTAATGGCCATGATAGCTAGGTTCCAGTTGGATGCGATCATAAAGATCAATTCCAGCCTTAATGATTCTCTGATCTCTGAGACAATCTTTCTCCTTTCATGGAGGAAAAATATTAAGTAAAGGAAAAGAAGACAAAGGGCTGCTTCTTCCCTATATGCAGGGTTTCACTTCTCTCTGATCAGCATTGGCAGCTGTTTGTTTTCTGCCTCAGTGACTTCAGAAGTTGTCGTTTACCTTAGAAGTGATGAATGCTGCATGACACTTGCTTGTCTATATCTTACTAGGGTTTACTCTCAGCTTGACAAAGCTCCTTTATTTCTTTTCTATTCCCAGGAATATTTCATTGAACTAATAATTTATCATGTTTCTGAACTGGGTTGGAAACCAAATCACCTAACAGAGACAGCATCTTTGTTCTGCTACTCTTAGAGGAATTCATAAGGGCCAGTGGCAGGCTGGGGTGAATCAAAAAAAGTGTGTTAAAGACATCTGTAGAGTCCTGCACCTGGGGATGAACAACACCAGGCACTGGTACAGACCAGGGGTTGTCCTTCTGGAATGCAGATCCAAAGAGGAAGACCTTGGAGTCCTGATGGATAGCAAGTTTGCCATGGGACAGCAATGTGTCCTGCTGGCCGAGAAAGCTAATGGTAGTCTAGGGTGCATCAAGAAATATCTGTCCAGCAGGTCTAGAGAGGTTCTCCTGCCCATCTACTCTGCCCTGCTGAGGCCACAACAGCAATATTATATCCAGTTTTAGGCTCCAATTCAGGAGAGACAGGGATCTGCTGAAGAAAGTTCATCAGAGAGCTATGAGGATGACTGGGAGACTGAAACATCTCTATGATGAAAGATTGAGAGACTTGGGGCTGCTCAGTCTGGAGAGGAGAAAGCTGAGAAGGGATCTGATCAGTGTCTATAAATACCTGAGGGGTGGGTGTCAGTATGAAGGTGCCAGGCTCTTTTTTGGTGATGCCCAATGACAGGACAAGTTACAACAGCTACGTGAGGTTCCACCTCAACACGAGGACAAGCTTTACTGTGAGAGTACTGGAGCTCTGGATCAGGCTGCCCAGAGAGCTTGTGGAATCCCCTTCTCTGGAGACTTTCAAACCTGCCTGGTTGTGTTCCTGTGTGGCCTGCCCTGGGTGATCCTATTTTGGCAGGGCGGTTGGACTCAATGATCTGCAAATGTGCCTTCCAACACTTAGCATCCTGTGATTCAGTGGAAGAATGACCTAAGTGGCAATGTTTAGTGTGGAAGAATAACCTAAGTGGCGATGTTTAGTGTGACCACCTCAGGAATTTCAGATTTGAGCAGCAATTCATATTAGACAGCAGATTGTCTTCACTGAAACAGATTAACTTTCATTGTGTGCAGTTTGCCCACTTAGCATCTTATTTTAAATGTATTCCTCTGCCCATAAGGATGCACTTTTTTTTCTATTCCTTTTGGGCTCAACAAAGAGAAATCAAACACAGGAATTTTAAGAGAGGGGGGAAAAAGGGTTGGTGCTTATGTAAAAATTAAGGAGAATACTGGTTTGTGGGGATTTTTTTTGCTGTTTTAAGTGCAAATTTGCAAGGCTGGATGGAAGCATTTGAACATAATTTCATTTTGATAGCAGCTTTGTGTAAGACTCTATTACAGAGTGGTGAGTGTTAGTTACCAAAGCAATAACGAGCAGTGTCTCTATTGAAAGCTTTGCACATGGATGGATTGAAAATGTGCATATTCAGTTTTGCACTTAGTAATTACTGCACTAATCTGGGGTGCTTTAGAAGGGAGTGTGCTGGGATCAGTGCTACTCAATACCTTCATCAATGCTATAGAGAGATTGAGGCACCCTCAGCAAGTTATGAGATGATACAAAGCTGAGTGGTGCAGCTGATGAGACTGAAAGGTGCCATCCAGAGGGACCTGGACAGGCTGGAGAGGTGGGCTAAGAAGAAGCTCATGAGGTAAAGGCTAAGTGCAGGACCATGCACCTAGGTCAGGGCAATTGTCTATCAATCCAGGCTGAGGGATGATGTAATAGGGAACAGCCCTACAGAAAAGGACTTCAAGGTTCTGGTAGCTGTGAAGCTGGACCTGAGCCAGCAATGGGCACTTGCAGCCCAGAAGGGCAATGGCAGCCTGCACTGCATCAGAAGAAGCATGGCCAGCAAGTGAGAGGTGATTCTGCCTCTCTGCTCTGGTGAGACCTCCCCTACAGTGATGTGTCCAGCTGTGGGACTCCCAGCATAAGAGAGAAATGAACCTGCTGGAGTGGGTCTAGGGGAGGGCCACCTAGGTGATCAGGGCTGGAGCACCTCTGCTGTGGGGACAGTTTGAAAGAATTGGGGCTGTTTATCATGGAGAAGAAAAGGCTCCAGGGAGACCTTAGATCTACATTTCAGTATCTGAAAGCAACCTACGAGAAGTTTAGAAGGGCCTGTGGTGACAGCATGAAGGCTAATGGTTTGAAACTGGAGCAGGGGAGATTTAGGTTGGACTTCAGGAGGAAGTTGTGCACAATGAGAGTGGTGAAATACTGCAACGGGCTGCCCAGGGATGTGGCTGAGGTCCTGTCCCTGGAGACATTCAAGATCAGCCTTGTTTTGTCCTTGGGCAGCCTGATGTAGTTGGAGATGTTCCTGCTGAGTGTAGGGGATTGGACAAGGTGGTCTCTGAGGATCCCTTCCAATCTGATGCAGTCCATGAAGCTGCACAGGGAGGCTGTGTTGCAGTCACTACAAGAGGGGTGGTTTTTATTATGAGTGGATTTTAGCTTCAGCAGTGACTTTAGATGCACATAAAATTGATTCTAGCTGAAGGTGTTTCTTTTTTCCCCTCTGCCAAGTGAAAAAGGTTTTATTCATATAGAATCCTTAGTGTAGCAATCAAGTCCAGTGTCTTTTAGCCTCTGCAGGAAATTTAGCTCACAAGCTGAATTTTAAAGGAGATAGAAGTCAGGTTTTTTGCGTGTTCTGAGCCACAAACCAGTAAGGATCTGATCAAGCATATGGCCTGGCATTCTTCAGGACATGTTTCTCATTGAAAGGTGAGGAGCAGTGTGCTAGTCTGATAGGTGAAAGAATTTCACAGGCAGGCTCTTGCCAGGTGTGCCTCAGCCCAATTTGAAGCAGTTGCTTTAGGGAAGTCTCACCTGTGGACTAAGTCTGCAACTTTCAAAACAACTTTTTTGGTTCCTGCTAGAAATCAGTAGCTTCAGGAAGGAGGTGTTGTTCCAGCCTTTGCTCCCCTCAATATGTGCATTATAACCAGCAGAAGAAATGCATTTGCATAGTGCCAGGCTTGCAGGATGTTGGAGTTCTGTGATGGGTAGCACAGGCTTGGAGACAGCACAAAGTTTGGGTTCTTCTCCCAGATATCCATCTATGGACACACAAGCTTCAGTCTTGGGTTAGAATTTGTGGTTGGTTTGTTTGTTTCCTGAACCTTTAGCTTATTTTAACCCTTCAGTGTAGGGAAAGCTAGCATTTTTAGGCCTCTACAAACAAGAAAACAACAGTGGTGTTAAAGGTCTTTTCTAACCTTAATGACACTATGATTCCCTCATGACCAGGATTCAAAAGGTTCATTAATTACAAAAAGAACTTGGGAATTTTTAGCCTGAAGAAGAGAAGACTGAAAGGAGCAGAGCTTATAAATGCTTGTAAGTACTTTTCACTCTCTACAGCTCCTTAAAAGGAGGTGGGAGTTGGACAACAGGATGTCCCTGAGCCAGCAATCTGCCCTCATGGACCAGAAAGTAAAGATATGTTAGTGTGCATCAAAAGAGTGTGCTCAGCAGGTTGAGGGAGATTCTCTATCTGCCCTGGTGAGGCCTCATCTGGAGCACTGTGCCCAGTTCTGTGCTGCCTCATTCAAGGAACCACTTGAGAAGGTCCAGCAAAGGGTTACAGAGATAATTAGGAGTGAAGAGTGGCTGAGAGACTTGGGGCTTTTCACTGAAGAGAAGACTTGAGTGGGATCTTATCAATGCTTATGAATACTTGAAACGTGGGTGTCAGGAGGACGGGAGCGGTCTTTTTCCAGCAGCGCCCTATGACAGGACAAGAGGGAATGGGCACAAACTTGAACATAGGAAGCGTCTTCTAAACATGAGGAGCAGCTTCTTTATGCTGAGGGTGGTGGAGCACTGGAAGAGGCTGCTCAGAGAAGTGGTAGAGTCTGCTTCTCTGGAGTTATCTAGAGCATGTGGACACTGTACTGTACAGCCTACTCTAGGTGAGCTTGCTCTGGTAGAAGGTTTAGACTAGATGATCTCCAGAGGTCCCTTCCCATCCCTATCATTGTGTGGTTCCTTGGTAGGTGAGGCTATATATGACAGATTTGTGTGATGTGCAGCAGCATTAAAAGGGTTAAAAAGGCATTGAAAGGGGAAGTAGAATTTCGGTTGCTTCCTCAGGGAATTTTCTCCCTTTGTGGAGCTCTGTCAGATGGCAGAAGTGGGCAGATGGACGCATTTGTAGCAAATAGGTGTTTGCAGGAGGTGCAAACCAAAGAGCTGTGCTCCTGTTGTCAGACTGATTATTCCCAACCTAAGAATCAAGCACTCCTGTGTTGGTTGTTGGGTTCTTTCAATGATGCTTTCATGGATATTTAGGTCTTGAGATTTATGGGAAGATTTGGGGATTGAATGAAGGAACAGCTTTTGGATTTCTTGCTCCTGCTAAAATGTGTCTTGCTGGGGATGGTTTGCAGGCTCAACCAGTGTGCTTGGGTTTAAGTCAGCTCATTCTGGGTGCTGGAAGCCATTTGTGCAGAGGAAGAACAGCCATGTGTGCTAGTTTGAAGCTAGCTAGAATGTTTTGGTGAGAAGAACTAGATCATAGGCTGGGAAATGAAAACAATGGTGATGTCTACTTTGCTCACAGTCTTGCTGAGATGTGTAAAGGAAGAGAAGCAAAACAAAAGATAAAGTCACTTTTGCTCTGCACTTTGCTCTGCACTTCGTGCTGGGCTGTTCTCTTCTGCTTTGCCTGCTGGGGAGAGCTGAGGCTGCTGGCTGAACTCCATCTTGCTTTCTAACCTCACCCTCCATTTGCTTCAGCTGATTTCATCTTGGCTTCTTAATCCTCTTGGCTGAACCTCCATTCTTCCTTGGGACTGGGGTAAGGTTGAGAGGGTTAGGGGGAAGGTGAGGGAGTAGTTGAGAGCCCCTCCTGGGGACTCAGGTTTCTGGGAGGGGAGTTGTGTTTCTGTATTACCCTTTTTACCTTGTGTATTTCTGTCTATAACTGTATATACTGTAAATATCTGCTTGTAAATTGTGCCAGCTGTAAATATAAGCTTCATTCAAATTTCCAGAGCCAACTGAGTTTAGTCTGGGTGATTTCTAAAGTGTGGAGGGGCAGGGAACACCCTAACCATCACACCATGGTTGATATCTTGATTATTGAAGGTAGTATTTTCTGCTTAGATTTTCTATGTATTTCAGATTTCTCTGGGTTTTTGGTGGCTGCAGTGGCTTTTCCCAACTCCTTTAGCACATCACACAGGGGATCTTGGTCAATTGTTACCATCTTGAGGTTACACAGAGTTAGGATATCAGAACATACCCAAAAAGCTCTTTATCACCATTGTACCTGCCTTCTACCGTGCTTACGTTTTTACTCTGAAGTAATTTAGATTTCCCCATTAATTTCTCTTTGCTTAATGTAGTTAAGTTTGTGCTGTTGAGTGTAGCCTATAATCTTCTTGTCCATTTCAGAGCTCAAATAGTTTAAAAAAAAAGGTGTATTTGACCATATTGATCACTGAAATTACTCTCTGTTGAGTCATCTTCTTTCTAAAAGGCAGACATTAATTATGCCCTTTTCCTCTTCCTTAGGTTGTTAATTAATTCAGAACTCATTATCCTTTTTCTCCTTTCTCTCCAAATAATGTCTCAGAAAAGGTCTTGACCACCATTAAATAAAGCTAAATAAATACATCCATTCTGGATGTAGCCACAGGCTCACACTTGTTTACCAAAGGACTCTTTAAATGAATAGGTTACAAACTTGCTACCCGTGAGGGTGATAACAAGTGGTAGGACAAGAGGGAATGGTCTCAAGTTGTACCTTCTGGGTACAAGCTGGGACACAGGAAGTTCCACCTCAGTCTAAGGAGACACTACTCTGAGCATGACAGAGCACTGGAACAGGCTGCTCAGATTGGTTTTGGAGTCTCCTTCTCTGGAGTTTTACAAAGCCTGCTTGGATGTGTCCCTTTATGTCCTGCCCTAGATGATCCTGCTCTGGCAGGCAGGTTGGAGTCGATTTCTGGAGGTCCCTTCCAACCCCTAACATTCTGTGATTTCTGTGGTTGTGATTCTTCGCTGAAAGGGTTCTTACAAACTGGAAGAGGCTCCCCAGGGAGGTGTTTGTATCTCTATCCCTGCAGGTGTTTCAGAGAGGCAGAGAAATAGAACTGAAAGACATGGTTTAGCACCAGCCTTGGATGGGGTAGAGAAGGGTTGGATTGGATGATCTTAAAGGGCTTTGGCAAGCAAAGCAATTATGTGATTCTGTGACTGTACTGGCATGTTGCCAGTCCTGGTGGGGCACTGACATTTACTATTATTTTTGGTTTGGAAGAGGATTTATCTGGGAGTAGCTTGTCTCACTCCTGATGATTAACAGCTTTTTCTCTTGGCTCTCTGCTCCTTTTCCTTTATGGTCTTCAGGCACTCAGCAAACTGTCTGGCCCTGGGCATTTAATTTTTCAAGCTGTTGTGTAGATTTGTGTTTCTGACATCATGCTGTAATTTCCTCCTAAGTTTGGACAGTCCTCTTATAAATAAAATATCTTATAAATTGTTTAACTCTTTATCATCTTGGTGCTCTTCATTTTTGCTTTGATCCTTTAGTAGCTCATCTACAAAGGACTGATTTATTTTTTTTTTTCCCTCAGGCTTTTCTCCTTCCTATACTGACAGGGACTCAGACCCACAAGCCATACACCAACCTTGATACCAAGCAATCATTTATGATTTCTGTAATAAAATAATATGATGTTATTAACACCAAAATGCACAAGAAAGTGATAGCATCCTGCTGCTTAGGCTTGGATGGGGTCCTGCTGAGATTTGGCTGCCGTGAATTGGAGTCCCAAGTTGGAGTTATCTGCAGTTTTGGTGCTGAAGGAGATTTGGCTGCCATGGAGTTATCTGAAGCACTCTTAAAATCAAGTGTATCCCAGAACATAATCAATGGACTAAGAAATCTGATCATTCTCATCCTGTCAGGCATCAGTAGATATCTCCTATGATATCATTGACTTACCATGTCAAAAGCTACAAGAAGATGTGCCTCTGTGTGTTTTATACATTCATGGGATGGTTTGGGTTGAAAGGGACCTTGAAGATCAACCAGTTCCAACCCATCTGCCACGAACAGGGACAGCTTTCATTAGAGCATGTTGCACAAGGCCTCATCCAATCTGGCCTTAAACATCTCTGGGGAGGGAGCAACCAAAACCTCCCTGAGGAACCTGTTCCAGTATCTCACCACCATCTCTGTCAAGAACTCCTTCCTAATCTCCAGTCTCAATCTGTCATCATCAATATTCAATCCATTCCCTCTCATCCTATTTCTGAAAGGCGACTAGATCTCAGGTCTCTCCAAAGCCTTCTTTTCTCTATGCTCAAGAACCCCAACTCTGTCAGCCTGTCCTCAAAAGGGAGACACTCCAGTCATTTGATCATCCTAATGTCCTCAACAAGGGACTCTGTCCCTTTCTGTAGTAGGGGGAAATGTGGTTAAAAACATTTTGTGTTTCCCACTGACTTTGGTGTGTGTTCTTCAGTGACCCTTCGTTGTCATTCTCAAGATGTGCTCTGGCTAACTCAGTCACAGAAGTGGAGAAGCTGACACCTAAACCTGGGCAAATTCTGCCCTGTCGAGGAAAAGGTCACAAGAGGTCATCTCTACCTCTTCCTCAATTGCTGGCTATTTCTGTCTGGAGAGGAGAGAGTAGGGATGCCTCAGAGAGCAAGCAGAGTGCTTATGCCAACTGCAAGTGGAGTATGTGTATGAACATAGGAATTATCAGATTTGCTGACAGACTGGAAAGCCTTTTTCCTAATCAATAGGTGTCACATCATCATTCCCCACCTGCCCAGCGTTATTTCTAGCCCACAGCTCTCATCTGCCTTTTGTTTCCATTCCTCTCTGCTTTAAGAAACATCTCTTCTGTAACTATGGGTTAGGATTTCGATGTTCAGAGAACCTGTTGTAGCCCTTGTGATTTTTACTGTCATACTTTGACATCCCTTGTAGTTTTACTGATGAGATTAATCAGCAGTAGCTTCCATTGCTGGGTATGTTATAGGTATTTATGGCAGCTCTGGCTATCTCTCCTTTGTTTAGCTCCTTTTAACTGACCTCCTGGAAGCTTTAGAGGTTTTAAATGTATACATTTGAAATTCATCACAGCTACTTGTTCTTGATGATTGTTGTCTGTTCGTTTTTCATGCACAATTGCATACTCATGGCAATTGCAACACAATGCTTGCCCCACATTATCTTACAAAGAAAATGCAGCACTTTCTGCTTATTGCACAAGATGTAACTGAGAGCAGTTTCCTTACTTCTGTGCTGTAGAATTCTCATACAGATTCAATATTTCTTTTTCTTTCCATTGCATTTTGTACCTTCTTTCAATATCTGATTCTGGAGAAGATGCCGTAAGAGAGGTTTAATAAGGTTTATTCTGTCAACAGTTCATCTGTCAATAGTGCCTGGACATGGTTTCCTGGAGAAGTTGCTGGTTGTTAAATCAGAAGGGCCAAAAGATGGTCCAAGGGCTGGAACACCTCTGCTGTGAAGATAGGCTGAGGGAGCTGGGGTTGTTCAGCTTGGAGATGCGACCACTCTGGGGGACCTTAGAGCTGCCTTTCAGTACTAGAGGGGCTCCTATAGGAAGGCTGCAGAGGGACTTTTTATGAGCGTGATGGTTTGGGTGTTACCCACCCCCTCACACAGCCAGCTGGAGCAAAGGAATGAAGCTATACAGTTATATACAAGTTAGAAGTAATACAGAAACACAATACCCTTCCCAGAAATCAGAGTCGCCAGGAGGGCTCCAGACCCAAACCCCCTTCCCCCACCCTCTTTCCCTCCCTTCAGAAATAACCAGATAAACTCATGTATATCTGAAGTGATAAATCTAGTGAGATGTCAAAAAGATAACCAAGAGGTTAGAGGAAAAAAAGGTTAGGTCAGATTAGAGTTAAAGCAGAGGCAACCACAGAGACCAGACCCCCAGAAAGAAGGAACAGAAGTGCGAGAGCCAACTAAGCAGTGTGTGAAAAGTGAGTGTCTTCTCTGTATTTTCACTAGCTATGTTTCTCAGCAGAAGAATGGGTCATATAGGGTACTGTTGGTTTTTTTCTTTCACAGATAAGGATTTAATTTCTCTCAGTAAAATATTCCAGTTAGCCTCAAGCCAGCACAATGAGGGTGTCTAGAGACAGGACATGGAGTAATGGTTTGAAGCTGAGGGAGAGCAGAGTTACACTGGAACTTAGGAAGAAGTCCTTCAGTAGGAGAGTGGTGAGACTCTGGAACAGGTTTTTCAGAGAGGTTGTGGATGCCTCCTCCCTGGGACTGTTGAAGGATAGGTTGGATGAGGCCTTGAGTAGCCAAGTCTGGTTGAGAAGTGTCCCTGCTGATGGCATGGGAGTTGAGGTCCCTTCCAAGCTGAACCATTCTATTATATCTTTCCAACAAGGTAAGAAATAAAGGCTCTTCAACCTGTCTCTGAATTGTAGAATGGTTTAGATTGGAAGGGACCTCAAGGATCATTCAGTTCCAACTCCCTGCCATAGGCGGGGACACCTCCCACTAGAACAAGTTGGTCAAGGCCTCATCCAGCCTGGCCTTGAACACCTCCAGGCAGGGAGTATCCACAGCCTCCCTGGGCAACCTGTTCCACTGTCTCACTGGCCTAGCTGTAAGGAATTTCTTTCTAGTAACAAATCTAAATCTTCTTTCCAACCAGAATGGTTCTGTTTCACTTAGGCCATGAACTTAAAACTGACCAGTTGTTGCCTTCTGTTGCTTAGTAGTTACTTTTTTTATTATTACTACTTAAAATTCCTTCATATACTCAGAATAAGCTTCTCTACTAATTGTTCAAATGACTGAAACATTCACTTTTAACTAATTTGTAGTTCCCTCTTGATACAAATTTTAGAAAGAGTTTTCAAAAGTGACAAAAAAAAAATCACAAAGAAAGAGATGAAAACTTCAATTCTTTAATAAGAAAAGCTGCTGTGCTCAGCTCTGCATTCCTGATAGCAGCCTGTAAACCAAATCCTATCTTGCAAAGATTTGATTTGACACATGCAAATTATCTGCTGGCTGCTCTGCATTACAGTCATCTACCCTTTGCTTAGAAACACAGCGCTGTCCTAATCAAATCTCTGGACTAGTTCTGTTCTTGAGTTGGTCAGCTGCAAACAAGAACCAAAGAGAAACACTTTGAAGCTGCTGATGCCTGTTTAATTAACTTAAGATTCATTGCTTTTTCTCTCCTTAATTAAGCTAAGGTAATAATGAAATCTGTTTGACAACTGTACTCTATAAGTCATCAGTTTGTTACTCATCTCTTTGATAAATGGGCAGGTAGAGGATAATTAGCTTCAGTTCTTCTGCTAATACTCAGGAATGAAAAGAGGAAGATAGAGGCCATTTGGAAAGATATTTTAAAGCCTCTCTTGCCCAAAACCTGTGGTAGAGATAGAAAGAATGTGTAGAATGGAATTTGAAAGGTTCGTCCAACCACTCAGCAAAAGGGAACATAAAGTCATAGAATCGGTCAGGGTTGGAAGGGACCACAAGGATCATCTAGTTCCAACCCCTTTGCATGGGCGGGGACACCCTACCCTAGATCAGGCTGCCCACAGCCTTGTTCAGCCTGATTTTAAGCATCTCAAGGGATGGGGCCTCAACCACCTCCCTGGGTAACTCAATCCAGGCTCTCACAGCAAAGAACTTCCTCCTTACATTCAGTCTGAATCCCCATAACTTGACAAATCATCTGAATTTCCTACAAGACATCAGAATGTTTTTTACAGGCTGAGAACTTCAGCTCCTATAGGGGTGTAAAATGAGCCCTTGAATGAAGTCAGCAGAGGAGGAAACCCAGAGTTTCCCAGTGGTTTAATTTTAGTTGGTATGAGGCTGCCAGTTCGGTGTGATTATGATATGCACATGCTACTAAATGTCACTATGTGGTGATTAATCTAAATATTAATGTCTGAAGAAAGTCTTTAATCAAGCCAGATCAAACAATTTCCTTTCAAAGTGTGAGTGCAGCATCCAGCTTCTGCCTTGTGTTAATGAGAAGGTGCCTCTTATGCCAGCTTCCTGATAGGCAGACACTCGGCAAAACTGTGCCTGATACAGGATGGTGTTAGATGGCTAAGCAAAGGCAGAGCATCCCATCTGTAACTCAGTAAAGAAGTGTCTCCTTACGTGGAGGTGTAACCTCCTGCGTGCTGGCTTGTACCTTGTCCTATCGCTGGGCACCACTGAAAATAGCCTGGTTCCTTCAAGCTTGACATCCACCCCTCAGATATTTATAGACATTGGTCAGATCCCCTCCTAGCTTTATCTTCTCCAGGCTAAACAGCCTCAGGTCTCTCAGTTTTTCTCCATAGCAGAGATGCTTCAGTCCCCTCAGTCATCCTTGTAGCCTACATTGTCTCTCCTGAATTAAAGAGCCTAAAACTGAGCACAGCATTCCAGGTGTGGTCTCAGCAGGGCAGAATAGAAGGGCAGGAGAACCTCCCTAAACCTGCTGGCCACCCTGTTCTTGATGCACCTCAGGATGCCATTGTCTCTCTTGGCCACAAGGGCACATTGCTGTCCCATGGAGAACTTGCTGTCCCTCAGGATTCCAAGGTCTTTCTCTTTGGAGATGCTTTCCAGCAGGATGACCCCTTAGGTGAGTGTTTTCCCTCCCCAGATGCAGGACTCTACACTCAATCCTTGTGGAACTTGCTGAGCCTTGCCTTCACCCAGCCCTCCAGCCTGTCCAGATCTTGTTGAATGGCAGCACAGCCTCCACAAATGTAGTATTGGACAAAACAAATACAAAAGGAGGTGTCTAGTAAAACCCATGGCAATCCTTACTGTGAAGGAAGGCTCTCTGAGCAGCCTATTGTGGGTAGGATTTTGCAGCTCTTGTCTGTGGCATAGGATCAGTGTTTTAGGCTTCTGCAAGATGAAAGGGCAGGATGA
This sequence comes from Tricholaema leucomelas, assembly GCA_013400475.1. Classification (NCBI taxonomy): domain Eukaryota; kingdom Metazoa; phylum Chordata; class Aves; order Piciformes; family Lybiidae; genus Tricholaema lacrymosa; species Tricholaema leucomelas. The sequence continues at coordinate 607,958 of WAAF01011349.1, read as the reverse complement.
TTCTAATTGTGATTCGTTTATAAGTAATAATAAATACAGTATCAGCTGCCAGAGTCATGCTGATTTCTGTAGCTGATCTTACTAAACCTGTGCTGGCTGTTTTTAAGGAACAGACACTTAGAAAACTGACCTTGTCCTCTCTTTATTCTGCTGGTTAGCTGTTTGCTAGGTGCCTACGATGGCATTGTGGGTCACCTAGGTTAGGTAACTGTTAATGGGTCTGGAGTTTCACAAGTTCTAGCTAATTTGGCAGTGGCAAACAGACTAATAATGTTTTCTGGGCTAAAGAAAGGTGCATTGGACCTGAGAAAATCTGGAAGCAGAGAGGAGAGAAAAGCATGACAGATCTGAGATCCTGTTGCATAGCTCCTTTGCTTTTGCTCCAGCCTTTTTCCAGCTTTGAAGCACCTGCTAAGGGCTGTTCTCTGCCTCGTGTTGCTGATAGCAGTGAAGACAGGCTCTTCCATTGCTAGGGTTAACTTTCCTGATCACATCATACTGGGTGTGATTTGGCCTTAGGTAAATAGATGTCCATGAAATGGTTTAGGTTGAAAGGAACCTTGAAGATCATCTGATTCCAACTCCCCTGCCATGGGCAGGGACTCCTCCCACTATCCCAGGTTGCTCAAAGTCTCATCCAACCTGGCCTTGAACACCTCCAGGGAGGAGATATCCAGGGCCTCTCTGGGCAATCTGTTCCAGTGTCTCACCACTCTCACTGTCAAGAATTTCTTCCTTCAGTCTAAATCTGCTCTTCTAAAGCTTCAGTCCTTTGCTCCTCATCCTCTCGCAACAAGCCATTGTAAAAAGTTCCTTCCCAGCTTTCCCACAGCCCCCTTCAGGTACTGGAAGGCTGTATAAGGTTTCCTTGAAGTCTTTTCCAGGCTGAACAACCACAACTCTCACAGCAACACATTCATGTTTGCATGATTGTGTTCTGAAGACAGAACTAATGACATTTGTCAGCACAGAAATTAAATCCAACTGATTTGACCTGTTTGGAGCAAAATGCCTACCTCCACAGGTTATAGAACTTCAGCCCCTGTGCCACGTTTTCAAGACCTCAGCCACACCAAAAGGAAAATAAATGTAAATCATCTCCTGTGTCACGTCCATTATTTCGAAGATCCTCTCCTATCTTGCTCTTGGATATCTGATTTCACTGGGTTTGAAAGACTACACTTCTTTTTTTGCTTCCACTGGGCTTTCAAAAACATCCAAGTGACCCTGGAATCCTGCTGGGAGAAAAATGGCTTTTTCCCAGCAAGGTACAGAGTTCCTAAGGGACCTGCATGATACATGATCTTTCATTTCTCTCTTAAGAAATTCAGACCTATAATTTATAGAGCTAGTTTGGGGGGAGTTATTTTTCTCTTCTTTTTTTTCTTTCCTTTTTCCTCCTCACAGCATACATCTCCTTCTGAGAGAACAGAACATTGTCTTGATTCTTTCTGCTTCAGCAGAGCAAGCCTGTCTTTTCAAGGACAGATCATTAATTCTTGGTGTAGCCTGTTAAATTTTGCATGCCAACATTATCGAACCCTCCAACAGAGATGTTTTGGAATCCTTTTCCCAGCTACCTCTGTAGCCCTCAGGAATCATTTTCTTCTCTATGATTCATTTGTCGTTGCTGGGTTGTGGCTGTTTGGGTTTGCTTCTTTGGTGGTGAAGTGATTTTGTTTTCTGCTATCGTGGTATGTGTTTTGGAGCTAGCAGTGTGCCCAGGTGACAAAGAAAGCCAGTGGCATCCTGGCTTGTATTAGAAATGCTGTGTCCAGCAGGAGTTGGGTGGTGATTTGATTGTCCCCTTGTACTGTCCTCTGGTGAGGCCAAAGCATGAGTATCGTGTTTGGTTTTGGACACCTTATTGCAAGAGAGATGTGGAGGTGCTGGAACAAGTGCAGAGGAGGGCAGTGAAGCTGGGAAAGGGCCTGGAGAATAAATCTTATGAGGAACAACTGAAGGAGCTGGGGATGGTTAGTGTGAAAAAGAGGAGGCTGAGGGGAGACCTTATGGCTGTTTACAGCTACCTGAAATGATATTGTGGGTAAGCTGCTGCTGGGCTCGTCTCACAGGTAATTAGTGATAGAACAAGAGGGAATGGCCTTAAGCTGCAACTGGGTAGGTTTAGACTGGATGTTAGCGAAAAAAATGTTCACAGGAAGAGTGGTCAGAGATTGGAATGTGCTGCCCAGGGAGGTGGTTGAGTCACTAACCCTGGGTGTGTTTAGAAGTCGTTTGGATGTGGTGCTTGGGGATATGGTTTAAGGTGAACCTTGTGGGTAGGGTTGTTGGTTGGACTTGGTGATGATCCTGAGGGTCTTTTCCAACCTGAATGTTTCTGTGATTTCTGCGGTTCTGTAATTTAATCAGTCTTGTTTCTCTAGAGAATCATAGCTCCCATTCCTCTGCAGGTTTAGCTACCTAGAAACCTTCAACAGGTTTTTGATTCCTAGAGCAGGCTATTTTATAGCTGTAACTCTCCCAGTCGTAATTTGTGTGAGTGATTTCCCAGATATAGCTACCAAACAAAAATGTTCTTGATGCTGAAGGCACATGGCATTTCCAGCTGGCTGGTGATGAGGGGAGCAGGTAACCAGTTCAGTAGCTTGAACCATGAGGTCATGCTGTAGAGAGCCTGATGTAATCCTTTTTTAGCAGTTGATACCTTTTGGAGAGAAGCAAAGAATAATCAAAGGCAAACACTGAAGCAGCTGTTCCTGGAAAGTTCTGGGTTGTCTTCCCATCATTCTGTTTTTCCTTTCCTCTTTATGTGCTGGCTTCAGAGTGAGAAGAGTTGTTTAAATGCTTCATGCGTGCCTTTGTTCACAGTTCTCTTACTGAAACAACTCGAGATCTGTGGTTTTGAGTGTTTGGATTCCCAGGGAATCTGAACACCCACAGTTGGTGCTGCTTCCAGTTTTGTAGTTGGAAGCACTGAACTTGAACCAGGCAATTGTTTAGGACTGCTGTAGTTTTTGTTTCCCCTATGCCCCATCCTCTTTGTGCTCTGTTTCACTGAAAGTGGTAAAGACTAATGAATATTTTTTACAACAAATGATTTCTTTTAGCATATTTGAAGTATTTTATTATCGTCACTTGAAGCCAAATGCTTCTTTCTGCAAAGAGCCAATGAAACATGCTAATGCTGTTTAAATGATTTTCTATCATGTTCAGAGGGGTGTGGATTTCAGCTTCATTTCTGCACAAAGGGGAATTTAATCTCTCAAAATGCAGAAGACAAGCTTATTTCATCTATGGATGTCATGTGTCTCAACTCTGTGTAAAGCCTTCAACACAGTTCTCCACATCATCCTCTTGGACACTGTGGCTACCCACGGTCTGAACAGGCACAGTCTTTGCTGGGTCAAAAACTTGCTGATGGCCAAGCCCACAGAGTGGTGGTGAATGGAGTTAAATCCAGTTGGTGGCTGGTCACCAGTGGTGTTCTCTGTGGCTCAGTGCTAGGGCCACTTCCATTTAATATCTTTGACCTCAATGAGGGAATTGAGTGCACCCTCAGTAAGTTTGCAGATGACAGCAAGCTGGAATGGAGTGGCAATCTGCTGGAGGCAAGGGGAATGCTCTTCAGAGGGACCTGGCCGGGCCAGGTCTATGGGCTGAGGCTGACTGGTATTCAACAAGGCTGCCGAGTGTTGTGTCCTGCACTTGGTTCATAGAACCTCCATAGAACACTACAGACTTGAAGAAGAATGGTGTGCAAGTTGCTTGGCAGAAAGGGATCTGGGGGAATGGGTTGACATCCAGCAAAAAGTAAGCCAGCATTGTCCCAGATGGCTAAGAAGGCCAAAGGCATGCTGGTCTGGCACAGCAACAGTATGGCCAGCGGGACCAGGGAAGTGACTGTCCCTCGGTACTAAGCAGTGGTGAGACCACATTTTGAGGTCTGGGTTCAGTTTTGGGTCTCTTACTACAAGAAAGACCTTGCTGAAGCATGTCCAGAGAAAGGTAAGGAGGCTGGTGAGGGGTCCAGAGAACAGGTCTGGTGAGGAGTAACTGAGGAACCTGGGCTTCTTCAGCCTAGAGAAGAGGAGGCTGAGGGGAGACCACATTGCTTTCTACAACTGTCTTAAAGGAGGTCATAGTGAGGTGAGGGATGGCCTCTTCTGCCACTTAACAAGTGACAAGATGGGAGGAAATGGACTGAAATTGCACCAGGAAAGGTTTAGATTGGATAGGAGAAGAAATTTCTTCACTGAAAGCATCATCAGGCTTTGGAACAGACTGCCCAGGGAAGTGGTGGAGTCACCATCCCTGGAGGTGTTTAAAAGACTTCTGGATGAGGTGCTTCAGAATGTGGTCTAACAGTTGCGTACAAGGAGATGTTAGGATATAGACTATGGACTCTATAAGGTCTTTTCCAAGCAAGCAATTCTATGTCTCTGCTATGCTTTGCTATGAGTAGTCTGAGCATGTGTTGGATGCATCTTTCCTGGGTTCTGTGAGAGGTCAGTGTTGGAAGCATTTGCTCATTTCCCGTGCTCAGTCTTGCCATGGCTCTTACAGAAAGTGAAGCTTCTCTGAAGTCCTACTTCCTATACATATGTGCCCGCATGAGACTCTGGGCTGTTATTTAAAGGGGGGTGTTTGTATATCGCTGTCATTATGTTGGCAGCAAATTTGGAAACAAGAGCCCTGCTGTCCAGAAAACTGCAAACAAACACAGAAATAGATTTTTTAACCCAGCCTTGTAATTGGGAGGTGTGGTTCGTGGTTCCTGAGTGAGTTAGAATAATGTTTCTGCGTTGTAAACAGAGCCTAAATGCTGAAGAATCTGTGTTGCTGCATTTCTGCTCTCAGAGACAGAGTTCTAAAGGATGGTCAGAGTCCAAAACACAATTTTTGCTTACTGGTGTAACTTTCTACAATCAGCCACTGAATGAGGTTATGAATAGGTGCTAATTGCAGTGGCACTAGGAGTACTACCAAGAGTGACGAACTTACTCTTCTCTCTGGTTCCATACATAGGCCAAAATAAGAATGCTGCTGGTTTCAAGGATTGCATCTTGGTTGCATAATTGATGCCTTGGTCCAGCAATGTAAAATGGTGCTTTCAATTCCTTCAGTCTGAACAAAAAGATGAATATTTATAGAAGAAGTTGTGGGACTACAGTCTGAAAAAAGCTAGATAGTTGATGTCTAATTTAGTCTTTACCTTATGTGCTGCCAGAATTTTGCAGCCATTGCTTTTATAGGCTCACAGAATGCTAGGGATTGCAAGGGACCTCCAGAGATCATCAAGTCCAACCCCTCTTGCAGGGCACTACTTAGGAATGCATCCAGGAGGGTTTTGAAGAGCCCTACCGTGTCCAGTGAAGGGCAGTGAAGCTAGTGAAGGGTCCTAGAGAACAGGTCTGCTGCTGGGTTTGTTTAGCCTGGAGAGAGGAGGCTGATGGAAAGTCTTCTCATTCTTTACAGCTCCCTGAAACGAGGTTGGAGTGAGGTGGGACTTGGTCTCTACTCCTTAATATCAAGTGATAGGATGAGAGAAAACAGCCTAAAGTTGTGCTAGGGGAGAGTTAGGTTGGACATTAGGAAAATTTTCTTTACCAGAAGAGTGATCAGGGGTTGGAACAGGCTGCCCAGGGAGGTGGTAGAGTCGCCATCCCTGGAGGTGTTCAAGAAATATGTGGACATGGTTTAATGTGTTAGGACAACCGTTGGACTCAATGATCTTGGAGGTCTCTTCCAATTGAAGCATTTCTCTAATCTTTTCAATACCTCAACATCTCTCTCCTCAATCCAAGAGAGATGCTGAGGTGTTGGAACATGTNTGGTCTAGTTGATTGGACAGGGCTGGGTGCTAGGTTGGACTGGATGATCTTGGAGGTCTCTTCCAACCTGTTTGATTCTATGAGTCTATATTTGGCATTGTTTCTCTTCAGACACCTTTTCTTCTGACTGATTGTGGGTAGGGCTCCCACTATTTTTCTTACAGAGACCTCTGGGTTTATACCTTTTGGTAAACTCTTAATTTCCTAAATTTCCATCTCCTCTATTCTTTGTCCATAAAAAAAAATCTTTAAATATGGTGCCCAGAAATACAGCAAAACATCTGTGCTTCTGTTTTTATTGCAGCTTCTCTCAGCAGCACAAACATCTAGACACTTAAAGATAGTGAAATGAGGGCTCTGAGTCTGCAGCTAATGACAAAGTTGCAGAATTTGCAATTGATTTTTCCCACACACACACTTTTGCCCAACATCCTAGATTTTTTGTCTCAAGTCCCAGTTTGGATGACTTCTGGCCTGACATAAAATATTCATTTAGCAGTGTCAAAAAGGTTGTCTTAAATACAAAAGAGCTCTTCAGAAATTCAGTGGATTTATTTTTTTCTTAGGTTTTCCCCTCAGCCCTGTGAGAATGCAAGCAGATCATTTTTGATTTCATGGAAAAGGAATCTAAATCTCCTGTTGCATGTTCTGTAGTCTTGCAGTAGAACCACCAGTAGGGTAGTGCAGAGTACTGGATCTAGGGAGGATAACTGCCTGCACCAATAATCCCCTGACCTTGGTGCAAAGATGCTTCCCCAGAGGTCCCTTCCGACCTTTCTTTGGTTCTGTGATACCTTAAGCCCAGGACCCAGCCATACTGATACAACCCACAGGGATGCTGCAGACACAGAGCAACTGTTACAGCAGATCAGAACAACAGGATGAAGGATTGATATCAGAATCTGTGTCACTGTCATCTTTTCACCCAGACTGTAAACACCTTGCCCTTATTTGCTCTGCTTTGTTATTGGCAGAGAGGAAACCTAGCTGGGGAATGGGGATGATTTGCTTGGGGAATGCCTGCTCATCACCCACTAAGCCAGTCTTAATTATTGGTTACCCAGGTGGGCCCACAACAGTTATTTCTCAGCCCAGAGACTCAGCCTGCTCTGTCTTGGTTCAAGCTATAAAATTGCTCAGCATTAATCAAGGCGTGCATGGACTTCATCTGGAAAGAGCATTAACTTTTCTTCTTCAAACACATGTTGTATCTAGCATGAAAGGCAGATTTGCCTAGAGCTTGACTGGTACCAATAGAAATAGCACAGCTAATTAATGTCAGCTTATTAAACTAATGACTGTGTTCTTTCCAAGTGGTAGCATCAGATCCTTGGCTGGCACGGACGGCGTCTGTGCTTTCAGTCACTTGGCTTTCAATTTTTGCTCTCTCAAAAGTCTTGACCAGAGACTCTGCTCTATGTTCTTCATTTGCCAATCTCAGAAAGCATATTCATAGATTCATGGAATGGTTTAAGTTGAAATGGACTTCAAAGATCTTCCAGTTCCAAACCTCTACCATGGGCAGGGACACCTTCTGCTAGACCAGGTTGCTCAAAGCCTCAACCAGTCTGGCCTTGAACATCTCCAGGGAAGAGGCATCCTCAGCCTCCCTGGGCAACCTGCTCCAGTGCCTCGTCACCCTCTCAATACATTTCATATGCATTTTTTTCTTGGGGGAAAAACAAGCAAACAAAATCAACCAAACATTTCATGATAAATGCTATGTGTGAATTTAATTCTGAGCAAAAAGCCCTGTGCAATAAATTGCATTTATTTCTTGGGCAGGGGGAAACCATGATGAAGGATATGTATGATTCTTTTTCTGGTGGGAAAAATACTTTGCAGTGCAAGAAATAAGTGAATCTATTTCTTTGTGAGGAAAAAAAACCACTTTGCTATGAATCATAGAATCCTTTTGGTTGGAAAAGACCTCTAAGATCATCAAGTCCAACTGTAGACCTAATACTGTCATGGCCATTAAACCACATCCTTAAATGTTGTGTCCACATGTTTCTTGAACACATCAGGAGACAATGACTCTACCACCTCTCTTGGCAACCTATTCTAAGACCTGACCATTCTTTTCATAAGGGTAGATGTGCATTTATTTCTAACAGTGGGGGATAAAAAGGGAACTGGGAAGTTTTTCAAGGCATCTTATTTTGAAACTTCAGCATTAATGCAAGTGATTCTTGCCTCTTGGGATGAACTGTGTTAAATCAATTGAGTTCCTGTAAAGCTAAGAATACTCTTTATTTTGCTGGGGGGCAAATAATGATGTTCAAGTTTCAGGCTCCTGGCTATACAGTTGCCAAAAGCAAAATTCCAGCTGAGCTGAGTGATGTTATCCTACTCGAAGCCTAAAACTACTGTTCAGTTAGCTGCTGAATATCACCGGATAAGCAGATGAGAAGGGAAGCAGGCAAGAACTTGTAGTAAGAGAGGGAGGAAGGAGGAAGAAGAAAGACTGTTCCTAAAAAAACTTGAGACTTGCAAGTGAAGCTGTATTAAAGCATTTATCTGTCTGCAGAATTGGAATGTGTGGTCTTTGCAGACGTGCCAAGCGTTTGGCTGCTGCAGTTTGAACCACCGCAATCACATCAAGTGATTTCCTCATCTGAAAGACCTGATGTAAAGTGGCTGTGAGAACTGGAATTCCCTGCTAGGACAATGGCACATAAAGGAAAAAATATGGAAGGTTGGACTAGATGATCTCCAGAGGTCTCTTGCAAACCCTCCCACTCTGTGATTCTGTAAATAAGGACGTTTAATTCAGTTAGAATGGATCATCCCTGCTGCTTCTGTCAGATATCGATTGAGGAACAGCATTGCCTTATTACAAATCCTAACCAGAAATACACCCATGCAAAAAAATCTGCTCTGTGAAAGAGTAGGAGTGCTTTTAACCCCTTCTGAGGGACTCAGCAGAAGGAACACATCAGAGCTTTGCTCGCCAGCCAGCTTTGTAGCTGCTGTGTATTAGCAGTAGCCACTCTATCCATAGTACATGTGTCGTTTGCAGTGTCGCTGAGCTCGCTTAAGCCTTTGGGGATTTTGAAGCTGTCTGTTGTTTTCTAGTTTGGCTTTCTTTGCTTTTTTTTTTCTTTTCCTGGAGCAGTAGCACAGCTGTGTGCCCCTGCTACAGTATTTTTCAAGTGCTAGTGTGTATGTTAGCTGCTTTTAATAGCTGCACAAAAATCAAAGGTAAGAGGTCCACAAAATACCACAGATGCAAGGGAGTTAGGCTTGATGATCTCTGGAGATCTCTTCCAACCCCTGGCGCTCTGTGATCCTGCGATTTATTAGCTGGAGATTAGGAACACATTCTTGACAGTGAGAGTGGTGAGACATAGTGTGGTGGTTTGGGTGTTACCCACCCACACACACTTTGGAAATCACCCAGACTAGACTCAGCTGGCTCCAGAAATTGAATGAAGCTTATTATTTAGAGCTGACACAATATATAAGCAGATATTTACAATATAGACAGTTATATACAGAAATATACAAGGTAAAAGGCAATATGGAAACACAACAGCCCTCCCAGAACCCTGAGTCCCCAGGAGGGGCTCCCAACCACCCTTCCACCTTCTTCCACCCCTCTACCTTACCCTAGACGTTGCCTTGTGCCCCAAGGAAGCATGGAGGGTCGGCCAGGGCAGTTAGGAAGCAAGTGGATTAATCAGAGACACAGCAACTGAGGTTAGAGAGAAAAATGCCCAGAGCTCAGGCAGTGCCCCGAGTGCGAATACCTTATCTATGTTTATACTCTTGTTCTTATACATCTGAGCAAGCCTGTGAGTGAAGTAGACATCACCATTGTTTCTCTTTCACAGCCTGTGATCTAATCTTTCTCACCAAAACATTATAGCTAGCTTCAAACTAGTACACAGAGGAACAGATTGCCCAGGAAGGTTGTGGATGCCCATTTCCTGGCTGTGTTCAATGCTGGGTTGGACGAGGCCTTGAACAACTTGGTCTAGTGGAAAGTATCCCTGCCTATTGCAGAGGGGTTGGAACTGGATGATCTTTAAGGTCATTTCCAATGCAAACCATTCTTTGACTCACTGAAAGACCAGGTCTGCTTCTTACGTAGATTTGTATCCAGGTATTTCACTAGCAGCCAGCTCAACCTGAGTTAATTGCTGTAGGTTTCAAAAATTAGCTTGAGTATGCAGTCTAAAATTGTTCTTCTGAGAGCCACAGCTGCAAGTTTAGCTGTAAAGGAGAAAAGGTGGATAGGCTTTGGGCACTGATATATGAGAAAGGAGACTTAAAAAGCTGCCTTTGGTAGATGCAGTGCTGAGCACTGATGATGGATAGTCCAGTGCCATGAGTTTTAACAGGGCCAAGTGCAGGGTTCTGCACTTCGCCCACAACAACCCCATGCTGTGCTACAGGCTGGGGGCAGAGTGGCTGGAGAGCAGCCAGGCAGAAAGGGACCTGGGTATATTGATCGACAGGTGACTAAACATGAGCCAGCAATGTGCCCAGGTGGCCAAGAAGACCAGTGACATCCTGGCCTATATCAGAAATAGTGTGGCCAACAGGACCAGGGAAGTCCTTCTGCCCCTGTACTCAGCACTGGTTAGGCCACACCTTGAGTACTGTGTCCAGTTCTGGGCTCTTCCATTTAAGAAAGATGTTGAGGTGCTTGAACGTGTCCAGAGAAGGGCACCAAGGCTGGTGAGGGGGCTGGAGCACAGCTCTGTGAGGAGAGGCTGAGGGATCTGGGGGTGTTTAGCCTGGAGAAGAGAAGGCTCAGGGAAGACCTCATTGCTGTCTACAACTACCTGAAAGGAAGTTGTAGCCAGGTGGGGTTGGTCTCTTCTGCCAGGCAACGAGTGACAGAAGAAGAGGACACAGCCTCAAGCTGCACCAGGGCCGGTATAGGCTGGATGTTAGGAAGAAGTTCTTCACAGAAAATGCGATTAGCATTGGAATGGGCTGACCAAAGAGATGATGGAGTCCCCATCCCTGGAGGTATTTAAGAGGCCTGATGAGACACTTAGTGCTACGGTTTAGTTAATTAGGAGGGTTAGGTGTCATTAGGGCTCCAAGGTCTTTCTCCACTGAGCTATCCTCCAGTAGGACGACCCCTAATCTGTAGTGGTGCCTGGTGCTGTTCTTCCCTTGGTGCAGGACTTGTGCTTAGTGAACTCTGTGAGGTTCTCTTTAGACCAGCTCTCCAGCCTGTCCAGATGTCAGTGATTAATAGTTGATTTACTATTGAGAAAGAAGCAAAACTGGTAAAAGGGAAGGAGAAGGAGCTGTTGATGTGTTCAGAAAAGCACTACCTTTTCAAAAGGGAACTGTGTGGCTGCCAGTCATTTTTCATTTCTGTCCCTCAAACCTTGATGCCTTGTTTTCATCTCACTGAATATTTCAGTAAAGTCACCTTTTGCCACCAGCATTTATCATCTGCATTTTCCTCCTTGCATCACATGTAAATCCCTTTCTCATTTGGTTTTGTGGTTGGGCACATATTTATTTATTAATGTGTTTACCTAAAGCCCCGTGCCTGTTAAGCAGCCTGCCACCAAGCCAGAAAGCAGGTAAAGAAATCAATGTGTTAAAAGAAACTCTCTGCACTCCAATTTATGCAGAAGCAGCTGAACTCTTTCAGGTTCTGAAGAGCAGCACAGTAGCTTTGAAAGCGACAGACTTGAACAGTGCATTGAGTTTCCTTGATGGAGCTGACCTCCAAGAATCTCTTCCTTTTCAACTGCCAGAAGAAAAAACTTTCCCTAGTTTCAAAGTTTGTCTCTTTCTTTAGCTTTCTTTTCTTTTCCTAAAGCACTCTTGATAATGTTAGAAGGCTGGGACCTTAGACAAGTTGTTTTTTTGACGATTCTACTGCTTTGCTGTTCCTTCTGCTTCGACTTGGACAGATTTGCTGAGGAACTGAAACTACCCAAGCTCTCTCACTCCATGAATCACTTCACTCTTTTGGATCTCTAGCTCTGTTGTGCTCTGTCCCTAATCATTCTGTTCAGGAATGAAGAATATGGCAGTAAAGATGCCTTAAAAGCATGATTCTTAAATTTCCTCTGTAATAAAGTGTATGTAAAGCTGTACTCCAGTTGTGCCTGAATGAGCAATGACCCAAAGATACTCCGTAACGCTGAGCTATGCCTTTCACAAAAGGGGCTGTGAGGAGAAGTGGGAAAATAAAATTGAGGGCCACTTCATTTCCACTTGCTTCTTTCCTTGCATTCATGAAGGAGAATAGCCCTCTACTTTATTTATTCAACTTTTGGGCAATTTGGAGGCAACATAAATAAAAGGGAATTGCTGTAAGTAGAGCCTCATTCAACCATTATGCAGTTATGAAACAAGTAGGAGCTGAGGAAGCATTCAGAATGCAGGTGCGAAGAAGTGGAGAGCCAGAGTAGCATTTCCATTACCCAGTCTAGCTCCCCAGGCCCCTGCAAGTGCTCCGAGCTTACTCTCACTGGAATGATTTGACTGAAAACCAATTAGAAAGATCACAGATGTGCCACACTCCTACACTGAGGTGCAAAGCACTGCCAATACCAGGTAACTACAGATATTGCTCTGTGATTAGACTTTTCTCTCCCAAGTCTCTTGATGTTCTCTACAAGATAGTTTTCTCCTTTCACTGCCTTTTAGACAGGAGTTTCTTCAGGGGACAGCACTCCAGCTGAGCCATTTTGAGAGCAGTCTACTAGGGACAGAAGAAGGATAGGGGTAATATTTGGAGTGTTGCTAGTCGGGCAGCATCACCAGTCTGTGCTCTGAGAGGCTGTGAGCTTTCACAGTCACCCCTGAAGGAACAGGCTGTCAGGAGCAGCCAGTGAGAGCTCTCACATGGTAGTGCAGTCCATAGCAACATGAACTCAGTGCAGTTCTGACCAGCACAGGGAGCAAGAGCTTTGTAACACGTTAGCTCAGACTGTAGTGATGTTGAATTCAGATACTCAAAAGTGAGACAGATGAGAGATACTCAGGAGAATTAGGGAACTACTACAGAGAATCCATTGGAGAGCCACAGAGATGCTGAAATTGTGTCAGGAGAGGCTTAGGTATTAATTGCTGAAAGAGCAGTCGGGCATTGAAACAAGCTGCCCAGGGAGGTGGTGGAGTGTCACCATCCTTGGAGGTGTTGAAAAAGCAGGTAGACGTGGCACTCTGAGACATGGTCTAATGGCCATAGTGCTATTGGGTTGAAGGTTGGATTTGATGGTCATAGGGGTCTTTTCCACGTGAAACAAGTGACATCTCAAAGTCAAAATTAGTAGCAGATGTGGTAGTCACTGTGCAACTGCGCTGAGATTACCAATACCCGAATCTTCTCCTGTGAAGAGCCAAAAAAAAGGTGGGGGAGGAGGGGAAAAAGATATACTGTTGTTGTTTCCCTTTCTAATTTTTCTCCTCTGGGTAACCCAGAAGCCAAGAGTAGAAGACATTTTGTATTCAGTGTGTATTCCACAGTCAATTGCTGTAGTCATTGGGTTCCAAATGAGAGCAGGTTTTAATGGCTTTATTGTATCTGGCTTTCTTATCTAATATAACCGTCTGGCTCTTAATGCTTTTGATAAGCTTTCAAGGATTATATCAACTTTCACAACTGCAGCATGGGATACAAAGCCTGTTCAAACTCACTAAAATGTATTGCTTGGAGGTCAGGAGAAATGTGTTACAGCACTGGGGATCTTTCTTGATGTTGATTTACTAATCTGAGAAGTCATGGGTGGGATGCTTGCTGAAAGCCAGCAGAGGTTTCTCTGCATTGCACTGCAGTTTGTGGATGCATCACCTGAGCATGGGAAGTGACTTCTGCAGGGTTTGAAGGTTTGTTTAGTTTACCTACTTCTAATGAGTCATTCTCTTTTTTCTTTCTTTTCTTTTTCTTTTTTTTTAACATCAATGTCATAGAAAAGTGGATTGACCTTGCAGTAAAATGGCTCACGTCACAAACTGATTTTAGAGAGGGACCTGGGGATATTGGTTGACAGACAACTGAATGTGAGCCAGCAGTGTGCTCAGGTGGCCAAGAAAGCCAGTGGCATCTTGGCTTATATTAGGAACACTGTGACCAGCAGGAACAGGGAGGTAATCATCCCCCTGTGCTCAGCATTGGTGAGCCCACACCTTGATACTGAAGTGTGAGGTGTGCTCAGTGCTGTGTTCAGTTCTGGGCACCTCGCTACAGGCAGGATATTGAGGGGCTGGAACACATCCAAAGAAGGGTGATGAAGTTGGTAAAGGGCCTGGAGCACATAGCCTATGAGGAGAGTCTGAGGGAGTTGGGTTTGTTCAGTCTGGAGGAGAGGAGGCTGAAGGGAGACCTTGAGACCTCATTGCTCTTTACAACTACCTGAAGGGAGGTTGGAGCAAGGAGGGGGCAGCCTCTTCTCCTTGGTGGCAAGTGACAGCACCCAAGGAAATGGCTTCAAGCTGCACCAGAGGAGGTTCTGGCTGCATGCTAGAAAATGTTTCTTTACTGGTGTGGTCTGCCCAAGGCAGTGCTGGAGCCACCATCCCTGAGGGTGTTTAAGCCGTGTGTGGATCTGGTGCTTAGCGACATGGTTTAGTGGTGACCCTTCAGCACTGGATCTGAGGTTGGACTGAATGATCTTGGAGGTCTCTTCCAGCCAGGTGTATTCTGTGAGTTTGCTGTGGGCTTCCCGTAGGAAAATGAACGTCACCTTACCACTTGCATTTGTTTACAATGGAAGCACATCCACAACACAACACCGAAAAAGAAATAAATAATAGGAAGTGTATTTTTGTGCCTGAAGGATACATTTTGAATAAGTGTAGGACATTCAACTGCTTTGTGGCCAGAGTCTCTGAATGTATAAATGACTAATGTATATTCATGCTGTCAGCAGCAATTGAAAGCCTCCTACTTCCCTGACCACAAGAAATTACATTCTGCTTTTTGTTCTCCCCCCGTCATTGTGGCTGTTCCACTCTACCCATGGGGAAAATAGCCTTAAGACCTAGTGAAACAGAAAGGATTGCTAGAGAGTGTTCAGAACAATGTCTCTCTTCATCCTTTTATCTGTCTTTTTGTCCTAAGCTGGCTCAACTTGTCCTCCACTGTAAGGATAAATGCTGTGATAGGGTAAGCTCTTCATGCACAAGGACAATCCTGGCTGTGGTTTCATACTCAAGGATGCCAGTCCTGTTGCAGTTACCTCTGACCATCATTTTAATTGTGCTTCCAGTGCTGCATACTCCAAAAAGTTGTCCTCCAGTTTTGATCAGTTTGATCATGGTGCATATAAGAATTACGTAAGATTATAATTAGCGAAGCAAACCTCATAGAATCATGGAATCAACCAGGCTGGAAGAGACCTCCAAGCTCATTCAGTCCAACCTATCTCCCAGCCCTATCCAGTCAACTAGACCATGGCACTAAGTGCCTCATCCAGGCTTTGCTTGAACACCTCCAGGGATGGTGACTTCGCCACCTCCCTGGGCAGCCCATTCCAATGCCAATCACTTTCTCTGTGAAGAACTTCCTCCTAACATCCAGCCTAGACCTCCCCTGACACAACTTGAGACTGTGTCCCCTTGTTCTGTTGCTGGTTGCCTGGGAGAAGAGACCAACAGCACCTGGGTACAGCCTCCCTTCAGGTAGCTGTAGACAGCAATGAGTCCTCTCCACATGTTTCTCTTTGCACGTACATTTGGCTCAGAAGGGACTTTAAATTATTTACTTCCAACCTCCCTACTAGAGGCGAGGACACTTTCTACCACACCATGTTGATCAAGACCTCATCTAACCCGAGTTTAAACGCTTTCAGGGAGAGGCCATCCACAAGCTCCCTGGACAAGTTGCTCCAGTGTCTTACCACCACACCAATGGTAAAATCTCAAAGCCCCTTGGAAGCTATGATTTGACCATGAGTGATTTGGTGAGATCAGAAAAAAATTGTGTGTTAGCAGTGGCTTTAAGTTGAAAATGCTTCCTTCATCTTACATTCCTACTTTAGCAAATGCTTGCAAAGGCTCTGTAGCATCTAGGAAAGGAGGTGCATTGGAAGAAAAAGAGGAAAAAGATGAGGTGGCATAAACTAGTAGGAATTTTGGACAATGAAGACCAAGTTTTCCATGCTCGAACTGGCACATTCACAGCGCCAGTTGTGACATGTGGGGCGAGAGTGAAATAACCTCTAATTCATGCAGCTTGCAGGCTAAACTCCATTAAAGTGAAAACAGACAGTAAAGAACTAAGCAGCTGGGCAGCTGATGGGTTAGATGGGGACAGTGGAATGGTGATGAAAAGTATCAGCACTGCAACAGGGTTAAAAAGTCTTAGTCTCAAAGTACTAAAAGTCTCCACAGGAGCCCTGACCGGTTTCAGGGATGAAGTGGACTCAAAGGCTGAGCTAAAGAGAGATGTTCATCTCAAGTGTCACATCGCTTTTGCCAGCAAAAAGAGTGGCAGAACACTTGAGAGAGACTTAACCTAGGAGAAGTATTTGACTGGGATGAAGACAGCAGAAAAAAACCCAAAAGGTTGGAGTCTGAACTTGCCTTTGTGTAGCACCAGTCAGGTTGTTGCAAGTGGAGATAATAAAGCTTTCGTTTAGGCTAGATTAAAACTTTGAAGTTCAAAGGTACATTTGAAGATTTATAGGAGTCACATCAAGCGTCATTTTTTAACATGAACTGCCTCTTGACATCTGCTTCAGTAACAATAGTCATGTTGGTTGACTTCCAGGAGGGATTTTGTGTGTGTGTGTGCTGGTCTCTTTTTATTCCCCTCTACAAGTTTGTCCTGTTCCTAACATCTAGATGAAGTCTATGTTCAGATATATTTGGGTCGGGATGGCTGCTTCAGGTTGTCCTCCTTGAATCGTGACTGCAGATGAGTTTTTTTTCTCAGTCTCTTCCATCTTGTGCTGACAACATGCTGCAATAACTCTTTTCCTCTCTTTCACTTTAAAAACAGTAGCATTCAATTTGTGGCAGTGATTTTTCTGGTGTGTTTTTTGGTTGTTTTTGTTTGTATGTTTGTTTCGGTTTGCTGTTTTTGTTTGGTTTTACAGAGGCACAGAATTGTAGGGGCTAGAATGGACCTCTCTGCAGATCATCTTTTCCAACGCTCCTGCTAGAGCAGCTTTTTTGGTTGTCCTTGGTAATTTTAAAGCCTTGGGGGGGGGGTTGTTTTGGGTGTTGGGTTTTTTTTGACAATAGAATGTTGTTTGTCATAACAGTGTTCTATGTTTGATTGTGAAAGAGTCCATGTCATTTTTCAAGAAGAGCTAACCAGAGAGTTATAATAAGACTTTACTCAGACAGTTTGTGGGAGGGGGGAAAAAAAGTAGAGATAGCAGAAAGCAATAACGTGCTTCTCAAGTACAATCAGTTCTGCACTTGGTTGCAGTGTGTTTGACTGGTTGAAAGCTGCTTTTATATGAAAGATGCAGGAGACACTGAGTGTGGCTGCATGTTCAGCAAGTTCTTTTCCCTTGCACTGGTTTTGATTACCTGTTTAACCATGAAACCCCTTGAGTGAAGTCCTGGTATGTGACACACCACCTTGATGCATCTGGTTGTCAGTGATGAGAAGCAAAAAAGACATGCAAAGCCCTAAGAATTAGGTTTGTGTATTTATAGGATTATAGAATGGTTTGTGTTGGAAGGGATCTTGAAGATCATCTAGTTCCAAGCCCTCTGCCATAACCAGGGACACCTTCTGTTAGACCAGACTGCTCATGTCTTGAACATTTCCAGGGAGGAGGCATCCATGACCTCCCTGGGCAACCTGTTCCATTGTCTCACTACCCTCACTGTCAAGAACTTCTTTCTAATCTTCAGTGTCAATCTGCCTCCTCAAGCTTCAATCCATCCCTTCTCATCCTATCACTATAGGCTCTTGTGTGAAGACTCTCCCCAGCTTCTAAACAGTCCCTCCTCAGCTTTCTTTTCACCCCCTTGAGGTACAGAGAGGAAGGTTTAACATCTCCCTGAAGCCTTCTCTTTTCCAGGCTGAACAGCCCCAACTTTCTCAGCCTGACCCCATAAGTGAGGTGCTGCATCCCTCTGATCATTATGGCCTCCTCTGGATCTGCTCCACTAGCTCCATGTCCCTCTTATGCTTGGAGAACCAGATTCAGGTGCAGTACTGTTCCCTTGTACTCTGCTCTGCTGTGGCCACCTCAAGTATTGTGTTCAGTCTTGGACACATCATTATAAGAGGGATGTTGAAGTGCTGGAGCACGTGCAGAGGAGAGCAACAAAGCTGGGGATGGGCCTGGAGAATAAATCTAATGAGGAGCAACTGAAGGAGCTGGGGATGGTTAGTTTGAAAAAGAGGAGGCTGAGGGGAGACTTCATTGCTGTCTACAGCTACCTGAAAGGATGTTGTGGAGAGTTTGGTGCTGGTCTCTTCTCACAGGTAATTAGTGATAGAAGAGGGAATGGCCTCCAGCTGCAACTGGGTAGGTTTAGACTGGACATTAGGAAAAATGTTTTCATAGGAAGAGTGGTCAGAGATTGGAATGTGCTGCCCAGGGAGGTGGTTGAGTCACTAACCCTGGGTGTGTTTAGAAGTCATTTGGATGTAGTGATTGGGGATACGGTTTAGGGTGCACCTTGTAGAGATATTGGTTGAACTTGGTGATCCTGAGGGTCTTTTCCAACCTGAATGTTTCTATGATTCTGTGATACTGCAGGGAGGTCTCACAAGAGCAGGGTAGAAGGGGAGTTTGACTTTCCTGACAGAGACATAAAACCTCCATGGTGATTAATATGATAAAGGTTACATTTGCTATCACTGCCATTTTTTTTTAATCCCCCATCCATCTTTGATTTCACTGTAGATGGGATTATTTCAATTCAATATTTCAATGTGACTACCAGAGGTATGGTATGTAAGGAGGACTTTCTTCGATGCACTAGGAAGCTAAGAGAGGTGATTGAATGTGTAGCAGATGTATCCTGTGACTTAAAGAGAAGAAAAGATCATTCCTGAGTGTGTGATCTAATGCATCCATTCCCCTCATGTCTGGAGAAGAGACTCACAATTTTAGGAGGTATGAGAACTTTAATGCTAGAAGATAAAAATGACAAATGAGAACATCTGTTTGTTTATTGCATAAGAGAATATAATGTCTGGAGCTTAGGCAGGAACATCATTTTCTGTAACCTCTTTTCAAAGCGGCAGTAAGAGAGCCATGTGCACACGACTGTCTTGGAAGTTCATCTGGCAGCTCTATAAACATTTTTCCATGGATAAATTATAGCTAATTTTGGTGAGTGACTTTATAGTCACTGAAACTTTATCCCCTTTCAGCTTTTTTTCAGCCTTCTAGAATAAGCCAACACTCTGTCAACATGAGCACATGTCCTTCTTCACTTCACATTGGAATTCATTTTGGCCATTAACAAATTTTCCCGTTAAAAATAAGGTAGCTCTTCACTTTTATGTCCCTCATAGCAGGAAATTGCTGAGCAATGTGGGGTTGTTAAGCCTGAGGTGGGTAGAGATTGAGACTGGAGATTAGGAAGAAATTCTTTGCAGTGAGGATGGTGAGATGCTGGAATAGGTTGTCCAGGGAGGTTGTGGATGCTTCCTCCTTGGAGGTGTTGAAGGCCAGGTTAGGTGAGACCTTGAGCAACCTGGACTAGCAGATGATGTCCCTGCCTGTGGTGGGGGGTTGGAACTAGATGATCTTTAAGGTCCCTTCCAACCCAACCCATTCTGTGTGAATCCTGGAGAAGAAGAGGCTCAGAGGTGACCTCATTGCTATCTACAACTACCTGAAGGGAGGCTGTAGCCAGGTGGGGGTTGGTCTCTTCTCCCAGACAACCAGCAACAGAACAAGGGGACACAGTCTCAAGTTGTGCTGGGGGAGGTATGGGCTGGATGTTAGCAGGAAGTTGTTGCCAGAAAGAGTGATTGGCATTGGAATGGGTTGCCCAGGGAAGTGGTGGAGTCACCATCCCTGAGGTGTTCAAGCAAAGCCTGGATGAGGCACTTAGTGCCATGATCTAGTTGATTGGACAGGGCTGGGTGCTAGGTTGGACTGGATGATCTTGGAGGTCTCTTCAAACCTGTTTGATTCTATTCTATGAATCATTTTGTGGTGTACATTAGCACTGTTTCACCTTGGTGCTCATTGGCTCTCAGCAACACTGGCCAGGACATTTAAACACTATGATGATGGTGATGATATTATTAGCAGTATGATTATACAATAATAACAACAATAATAATGATTATTATGCAGTATTATTATACTATTGTACTCTTTGATATTACAGCTAACTGGAAAAAAGGTTAATATAATAATTTTCTCTTTGGAAAATGCTGTGCTCTCAACCTGCTTTTAATGTATTAGATATATTTTCTCTCTGAAGATTTAAAAATTCACAGGTTTTGTGCTGCTTTAAACAATGCTGTAAATCCAAACTTCTTTGCCAAACTGAATTCCCATTCTCTGCATATCTTAGCTTCAGTTATGGGCAAGGACTTCTAATTTCCTGCAGGCTCATGGCAGGAGGCTAAAGATCATCAGCTGCACTAATGTCCGCTGCTGGTTAATCCATTATTATTATTTGCATCACAGCAGTATTTAAATGCTTCAATCAAGAATGTGATCTGTGTGTGCCTTTGCACATGTGTATAGATAGTATGAAATCATTCAGATCAAATGCCTGATGGAGCAACCAAGAGAAGAGCAGAAGTTTGGTAGGCAACAGCGAGTACCATGGGATGTGACACTAATAAAAGGGATGTGACAAAAATCCCTGGTGCTGCTTTGAAATAAATCTCATTAAAAAGAAGTTGAGTTTAGGTTTAACCTTCTCACACTGACCTTACAAAGCCCCCTTAAAGTTTCCTTCTTTCTGTTTTTTCTTCACCTGTTTTTTATGGTGTACCCAAGGGTCAAGGGAACCAGGCTGGCTAAAGAGACTGTAAAAGCAGAGCTATTGCATTTCTTTTTATTGCTGATCATTTCAGCTCCTGGCAGATGGCCTAATTGCCAGAACAAAAGGAAGCTCATGAGATGGGTGGCCATGGAACTGGCCCAGTGCCTTTCAGTAAGATGTATGAGTTCTGAGGTCTCACAGTACACTGGGACAGTAAAACATCACTGCCCGAATGTCCCCAGAAGACTGAAAAAATGGGTTTATTAAATGTCATTTACAGCCAGCTATAACTTAAAGAAATGAAGCAAACATGTTTAGCCATTTCATTTCATACTTTCTTTGGTGCAGCCAGGAGAGTAGCCTATGTATTTGAACCAGAAGCTTCCTCAACTGATGCATTCCTTTCTCTCTTCAGATGCATAATTCTCGCTAATGTTAATCAGCTACTTGCAGATGTGAAACACACAATCACATAATCCAAAGAAGGGGAGTTGTGCATATTGACTCCAGTTGGCTTGTTCTGTGAATATTCTATCAACTGAGTTCTGTCAGGGGGCTGGAAATGGTTTTCTGTAGCAAGGCAGGGAACTGCACTCTTCCTAGGCTTTATTTATTTCTTTGAATTAAACCCCTCCTCTTCTCCTAACTCACTGCAGTGCTTTGTTTTTTTTTTCCTTCCTGTTGTTTGAGTTGCATCTGCAGCCTCGAGTAATGATCCAAAAATGAACCAGCAGTAGAGGCAGCTCTGCTAGATATACAGTAACATAAATTACCAAAGCAAAAGGGAAAAAAAGAAGGCAAATAAGCTTGACATGATCTTTTTTCTGGAGGTCAGCAGCGGGGCAGAAAGATTACTGTTTGATTGCTCAGCTTGTCTACTTGCCAAGTTTTGTATCGAAGTCATATGAGGAAAAGGCATATATTTAAAATGTTGTTAGATGCCAAACATGAGCCAGCAGTGTGCACTTGCAGCCCAGGATCTGCATGGCTTTCAGGGCTGCATCAGGAGAAGTGTGGCCAACAGGTCGAGAGAGGTGACTCCCCCCCCCCTACTGTGCTANGAGGAAGTTGTTCAGCATGAGAGTGGTGAGAGGCTGGAATGGGTTGCCCAGGAAGGTGGTTGAGGTCCCATCCCTGGAGATGTTTGAGGCCAGGCTGGATGAGGCTCTGGCCAGCCTGCTCCTAGGGTAGGGTGTCCCTGCCCATGGCAGGAGCATTGGAACTAGATGATCCTTGTGGTCCCTTCCAACCCTGACTGATTCTATGGTTCTATGAATTGGTGTTTATTTCTCATACTGCCTTTAGCCAACCCCCTGCTTCCCCACCCTTTGCTGCTCTTGTTTCTACAGCTTTGTTCTTGCTGTCCCTTGAAGAAAGCTGCAGTTCTCTCTAACTCCAGTGGCAATGCAGAAGGAAAAAAAAAATCCACAACATTGTTTTTCCCTTCTGCTGTGTTCTGTTCTGTTGTATCAGACACAGCCCTGGCTGCGCTGAGGCTCTCCCTGGTGTAGCAGCCCCTGAGGGTTTCTGTCCCCGTAGCCATATCTGGGTAAGTGGATCCGTGCAGCCGTTACTGAACAATAAGATTATTGATAGGGTTGCAGGGGAGAGCTGCTCTGATAGCAGCTCCAGCCAGGGGTTTAATAAGGCCAGTGAGCACAACAGAGGGATAAAAGTTACCAGTCTGTGTTTTTATTTGGTTGCCTCAATGTTATTTCCTGCTGATTTCCAGCGCACATTCAGCTGAGTGTTCTCTTCCTTTTTCAAGAGTATAAATGAGGATCTCATTAAATTTACAGCTCAGCTGTGCTGGAAAATATTACTGAAGTCAGAATCTTTGCTAATATCTTAACATAAGAGGAAACATCAATGCTGCCTTTGCCTGCTTGCCTTGGAGCTGCCCCAATTTAATCAAAGCATTTTATGTCTAGCAGACCTGCTTATTGTGCAGAGGGCTGTACTCTCTGAAGTTTGGGATTTGTTTTCAGCCTGGCACAGTTGCTCTTTGCGTTCAGGCACCTGTTTGCTATAGCCTGGGCACAGGTTAAAGTGAAAGAAAGAGTTGGACATGAACCAACAACAGGCACTTGCAGCCCAGAAGGCTAATAGCAGCCTGTGCTGCACCAAAACAAGTGCTTGTGCTCCTCTGCTGTGCTGAGACTTCACCTGCTTTCACAGCCTTTAGGCAGGAGTTTCTTCAGGGGCCAGCCCTATGCTCACCCCTCTAGCTGAGCTACTTTGAGAGCAGTGTACTACGGGCGGAAGAACAATGCTGGCCAGCCAGCACCACCAGTCTGTGCTCTGAGAGGCTGTGAGCTTTCACAGTCACCCCTGAAGGAACAGGCTGTCAGGAGCAGCCAGTGAGAGCTCTCACACAGTAGTGCAGGTCATAGCAACATGAAGCCCCATTGAAGTTCTGAACAGCTCATGGAACAAGAGCTTTGTAACATAGGGAGGGAAAGAGAACTTTAGTTCAGACTGTAGGGATGTTGAATTCAGATACTCGAGTAAGATGGAGAGAGATACTCAAGAGAGTCAGGGAACTACTACAGAGAGTCCATGGGAGAGCCACAGAGATGCTGAGGGAACTGGAGCATCTCTCTGGGAGAGGCTCAGTGAGGCCTAGGGTTCTTTAGCCTGGAAGAGAGCAGACTGAGAGGGGATCTTCTCAATGCTGATCAGTATGTAAGGGCTGGAGGTCATGACAGTGGACCTAGAGTCTCTGAAGTGATAGGACAAGGTGCAACAGACACAAACTAGAACCCAGGAGGTTTCACTTAAATATGAGGAAAAAAATTCCTTCCTGTGAGGAAGGCAGAATACTGGAGCAGGCTGCCCTAAGAGGTTGTGGAGTCTTCTCTGGAGCCATTCAAAACCTGCCTGGACATGCTCCTGTGTGGCCTGCTCTAGGCAAACCTGCTCTGGCAGGGAAGTTGGGCTAGGTGATATCTTGAGGTGCCTTCCAACCCTCACCATCCGGTCATGCTATGATTTTAGTTCAGATTCCTATCCTGAGCCAAAGAATTCCCACGACACTAACAGCACTGCAGTGGGAGGTAAAAAACATGCTCCCAGCTTACAGGCAGAGCAGCTAATTTGGATAGGTGGTTCCTAGACCTGCCCTAGATTTAGAACCTCTCCTTCATTTGAATAACTAAAGACCAAACTGATCTCCTCAGCTTCTACTAATGAGACTCCTCACTGCTTCGTTCTTCCCTCTCACCAACAAAGACTCTTGCAAAAAGAAGAGGTTCATGACCATGAATGTACTGTGGGGAAATTCCTAATAGAATGAAGTCTGACAGCACTGAGAAAATGTTCCAGGAGCATGCTTTGAAAGTAGGAAAACAAATGGTGTCTGTCTGGAGGTGATGCAATGCAGATGCTTCTTCCCCTGTGCTGAGTAGGAGGATGGAAAGGACAATTTTTCCCCTTCACTTTCCCATTTCCAAAGTAGTGTCACTTCTACAGACATGCCTGGTGCAGTATTTTCCAGGCTTCCTATTAAAAGCTGCAGCTGCATAGCTGCATAGCTGCTTGAGAGAGCTGTGAAGGGTAGCAAGGGGACTGAATCCATTTGCTGATTCAGAAAGAGATTTATTTCACACACACACACAAACTGCACACATTTCTGGCTATTACAAATGGTGTTTTATATTCTGCACTCATCAGTGGTGTGGTTTTTTTTTTTTCTTCATAGATAATTCTGGATTTTGTTGGATTTTTGGTGTTTTGTTGTTCTTTTCTCAGACATACCATATTTTATTGCATTTCAGCATGTGAACTGAGGTACTTGCATCATTTCTTTTATCATGCATCCCCTAATGTGAACTTTTAAACCCTTCAAGTGGATTGAATTCCAAGATCTGTTGTTTTGGTTTTTTTTTTCACAACCTAAAATGTAACTTTTAAATAACAGAATCACTGAATGTGAGGGGTTGGAAGGGACCTCTAGAGATAATTGAGTGCAATTCCCCTGCCAGAGCAGAATCACATAGAGCAGGTTGAACAGGAACACATCCAGGTGGGTTTTGGAGGTCTCCAAAGAAGGAGACTCCACAACCTCTCTGCATAGCCGGCTCCAGCACTCCACCACCCTCAACCTAAAGAAGTTCTTCCTTATGTTTAATGCAGCATCCCACGTTCAAGTTTGTACCTGTTCCCTCTTGTTCTGTTGCTGGGCACCACTGAAAAAAAGTCTGGCCTCATCTTCTTGACATCAACCCTTAAAGTATTTTTAAGCACTGATAAGATCAAGGCTGATCCTGAATGTCTCCAGGGATAGATCCTTAGTCACATCCCTGAGTAACCTGTGCCGATGTTTCACCACTCTCATTGTGCA
Organism: Tricholaema leucomelas; assembly: GCA_013400475.1. Taxonomy (NCBI): domain Eukaryota; kingdom Metazoa; phylum Chordata; class Aves; order Piciformes; family Lybiidae; genus Tricholaema lacrymosa; species Tricholaema leucomelas. The sequence goes on along the minus strand of WAAF01011349.1, from coordinate 582,965 downwards.
GACCTTCCTCCTGATGTCCAACCTGAATCTCTCCTTCTCCAGTTTCAAACCATTGTCCCTCCTCTTATCACCAAAAGCCCTTCTAAACAGTCCCTCCCCAGCCTTCCTCTAGGTCCCCTTCAAATATTGAAATGGAGCTCTAAGGTCTCCTTGGAGCCTTCTCTTCTCCAGACTGAAGAGTCACAATTCTTTTAGCCTGTCTTCACAGCAGAGGTGCTCCAGCCCTCTGATCATCTTGGAGGCCTCCTGTGCTCCCACTCTGGCAGGTCCCTATCTGTCCTATGTTAGTGGCCCCAAAGCTGGATACAGTACTCCAGGTGAGGTCTCACCAGAGCAGGGTAGAGTGGCAGAATCACCTTTTACGACCTGCTGGCCACTGTTTTCTGGCCTGCTCTCATCCTGTGCTTTATGCAGTTGCTGTCTCCATCTCCTACAACCAAATGAGTCACCTGTAGATTTTTCATATGAATTCCAGGAACTATTCAGAGGCAAATGCCCATAGTCTGTTATCATGCACTTGCCAACAGCCTAGAGTCTGCTTGAAACAGTCACCAGGAAGCCATAGTTCATTTTGCTGTCACCTAATTGCATGCACCTGCTGGTGACAGCAGTAAAATTTGATATCTGTGACATGATGGCAGCAGATGGGGTGCTCAGAAGAGCTGCTTCCATTTTTCTTCCTAATGAGCATCGTCTTTTCTCTCCTTTTTTGCCTTTTCACCATGCTAGGGTGATGCAGAGATACGCTGGGAAAGATAATGGCTGCTGCAGCAAAGCTCAATGGGACATTGCTGCTTTTTTCCCTACTTCTCTTAAGAATGTGTCAGTCAAATATCCATGGATGAAACTTCCTTGTTAATGGAATTAGTGGAAGAAATTACTTTTACAAAGGAAAAGGCCTCACAGAAAGTTTGTAACAGTGCTGCTGTGGTCAGCCTCTGGAAAGCTGCAAAAGGAGCAAGACTTATAGGAAGAGCCATTTCCCTTCTTGTCATCATTTTTTGATGTTCACACCTAGACAGGGGCTTCTCACTATGAAAGTTTGTCCTTTTTCCTCCTTTTTTGTTTTGGGTTGGATTAATGGGGAGAGATTTTTCTCCTCCCTACAAGCCTTGCCTCTCTGCACTCTGGCACTCACTGGCTCTTGTGCTAATGTTTTAAAAAGTGTACCCTGGTGAGCAGTAATGCACAAAGGATTCGCACTTTCCAAGCAGATAAAAACACCATTGCCAGCTTGATACTTTCCAGCTGCAAATGTGCTCAAGCATAAGGAAAAACAAAAGTGGAGGGAAAAAAAAAGAGAGAGAATCATTAATTTTCTGACAGACTGCTTTGGGGGAGTTAAAATGCTTCTACATCAGAAACTGATTTGCCTTGGAGTTGAGTCCCTTTTGTGAACCATAGAATCACAGAACGCTAGGGTTTGAAAGGCAGCTCATCAAGTCCAACCCTCCTGCAAAGCAGGACCACTTAGGGTAGGTCACAAAGGAACGGAGTTTGAAGATCTCCAGAGAAGGAGACTCTACAACCTCTCTTGGCAGCCTGTTCCAGGACTCCAAGACCCTCACAGTGAAAAAGTTGTTTGTTGTGTTGAAGTGGAGTCTCCTGTGATTTCAGTTCACATCCATTGCCCTCTGGCCTATCCCTGAGTATCACTGGAAAGAGCCTAGCTCTATCCTCCTGACAGCCACCCCTCAGATATTTGTAGACATTGATAAGATCCCCTCTCATCCTTCTCCAGACTAAACAGCTCCACATCTCTCAGCTTTTCCTTATCAGACGGATGCTCCAGTCCTTCCATCATCATCATAGCCTTCAATTGAACCCAGTGGAAAGGAGAAGGCTTGGGGGAGAACTTACATTTCAGTATCTAAAGGAGAACTACAGGAGGGCTGAGCAGGGACTGTTTAGAAGGGCTTGAAATGATAAGGGGCTAACTGGAGCAGGGGAGGTTGAGGATGGACATCAGGAGAAAGTTCTGCACAGTGAGTGGTGAAATACTGGAAAAAGCTGTCCAGGGATATGCTTGAGGCCCCATCTCTGAAGACATTAAGATCAGCCTTGGTGTAGCCCTGGGCAACCTGTTCTAATTTGAAGGGTCCCTGCTGAGTGCAGGGATGTTGGACAAGATGACTTCTAATGGTCCCTTCCAACCCTGTGTAAACTCTGAATCAGTAAACTGAGAGTTCATCAGTGTGATAGTTTGGGTGTTTCCCCCCCACACACACCCCCTTTGGAAATCACCCAGACTAGACTCAGCCTGCTCTGGAAATTTGAATGAAGCTTATATTTACAGCTGGCACGATATGCAAGCAGATAGTTAAAGTATATACAGTTATAGACAGACGTATACAAGGTAAAAGGTAATACTGAAACACAACTCCTCTCCCAGAAATCTGAGTCCCCAGGAGGGGCTCCCAAACGCCCTTCCACCTTCTCCCACCCCTCTCAACCTTACCTCAGTCCCAAGAAAGAATAGAGGTCTGGCCAGAGGGTTAGGAAGCAAAGTGGATTAATCAGAGAGACGGCAGAGAGGCTAGAGAGAGAGATGCAGCCCAGAGCTCCTAAGCAGAAGTGCCTTATCTATGTTTGGGTTCTTGTTCTTATACATCTCAGCAAGCCTATGAGTGAAGTAGACATCACCCCTGTTTCTCCTTTACAGCCTGTAATCTAGTTCTTCTCACCAAAACATTCTAGCTAGCTTCAGGCTAGCACAGTCAAGTCCACTGGTGTAGTGCAGCTGGAACCGCAGTGGCATTGAAGGCATTTCAGCTCATGTAAATAGATGATGCTAGGACATCATTCTGCTGCACAATGCTTTAATCAGTTGTTTGCTGGTGTGAACACAGAAACCTTCCATTTTTGCTGATTTTGCTTCTATCTTATTGGTTTTGCAATAAGAAAAAAACGTTCAGCTGGTGATTCCCATTGCTGAGCCGTTTGGCTTGGGCCTTTTAAAAGCCCTTCTCCTAGGAGCACAGCGTCCACCAGTAGTCATTTAAGCACTTTGGAAGTGTCTTCTCAACGTTCTGTCCATAACTCTCCCAGAGGAATGACTTGGGTAATGTTGGCTATATAAAGCTTTTGCAGCCTGGGCTTAGAACTCTTTAATAAGTAGGGGGTTTATTTAAAGCATTCGGTGGACTGGATGACTCCATGCTGCTCCACGCAGTCGGGGGTGCAGACAAATACATTGTGCAAATGAGCAAATATGGGCCTCATCAAAGCCTACCCACAGCCATCCAAAATCTCCCACTGTGAGAAGCCTTGGCTCAGACCCATAACAAATAAACACAAGGGGGAGGGAAAGAAGCAAAGAGATTGCAGCACTGATTGTTCTTTATTCTTGTAGTTGAGTAACAGCGTTGTTTTAAAGTGTTAATTAGTTTGTTGCCTAACTCTCTACCTCTTGTCTGGACATACCTGCGCTTCGCTCTCGCCAGCTGTCCCCACTCCTCGGTAGAAAGTGGCCTTGCTGTCCCAGTGTATTGACAGCACTATGTACAGCCTTGTTCAGTGCAGTTGATACAACTGGCACTTAAATTCACAGCCAGAGCCCAAACTAAAACCTACCCCCAGCCCTGCTTCTGCCCTGCAGATCCCTCTCCTGGGAGCTGCACTATATGGATTTGGGTTAGCTCTTTCTTTATTATTCCTCCTTCAGACCCAGATTTCCCTGTCCGCTTCATGGGAGAGAGGAAGTCTGCTGGTCCCACTCCATCTCCTCTTTCCACCCCTTTTCATCTTCATCCCAGCTGCACTCTCCCCAGCTCAGCTAAGTTTTATTGAAATGCAGTGCAGCCATCAGTTGAGATGCATCTTCAAGCTATATCATTTTTGTTTTCTCTTTAATCAGGCTCTGAGTCTAAATAAATATGCAGCGGTAAATGCTCAGTGGTATGTTTGGTAAGATTAACAGCCTTCTGGTAACGTAGCAGTTCATGATAGTCTTTGCTGTTTAGGTTCCTGCTGAGAGGAGAGGAAAAGCAGATAGTTAGGTGAGCAAATTATTAAGTGTGGGGGTTAATGAAGTGCCCCCCCACACTTTATAATGGAGAGCTGGGTCTTGCTTCTTCACATCCTCTTTGCTTTCTGGCTAACAAAGCTCTTAATTTTCCAAAGCTTGGAAGACTGAACCTTCCCTTTTCATTTGCAGTGCACACCTATGTTATAAGCAAGATAAACCCTGACAACCCTCCCCCCACCAAATCTGAGTGAAATATTTCTCAGCCCAAGTAGGTGCTGTGAATAAGTGAATGTATTGAGGCAATAGAACGACTTACTGAGGTGTGCAAACCTTCAGTTTTCTTTTGGATCCCATTTCTACTAACAAGGTATTTTTAAGCTTGGATTACTGCAGATTTTCATGATACTTTCATCTTATAACCTCTACTTCTTCTTGATAGGAGCAATTTTACTTTCTTCAAATACAAGCAAGAGGAAAAGGATGAAATGCACCTTTCCTCATCTTCATGCTCACTGTTTTATGTAGCTGCCTAAATCTGTACACTTGTTCAGAAGATTATTTAGATGGTTCTTATATGAACAATGAGCTTGTGATTTAGTTTTGTGATTTAGTTTTGCTCATTGCTGTCTACAACTACCTGAAGGGAATCTGTAGCCAGGTGGGGGTTGGTCTTTTCTCCTAGGCAACCAGCAACAGAAAAAGGGGACACAGTCTCAAGTTGTGCTGGGGGAGGTCTAGGCTGGATGTTAGGAGGAAGTGCTTCCCAAAGAGTGTTATTGGCATTGGAATGGGCTGCCCAGTGAGGTGGTGGAGTCGCCATCCCTGGAGGTGCTGGATGAGGCACTTAGTGCCATGGTCTAGTTGACTGGCTAGGGCTGGGTGCTAGGTTGGACTGGATGATCTTGGAGGTCTCTTCCAACCTGGTTGATTCTATGATTCTAGTTGTCGCTGTGGTCCCCCCGCCTTGCACAGTAGGAGGGGTTTGTGCCTGGAGTTGTGACCTACACTTACAGCAGAGGAATAAAAATAAAACCAAGCCAGCTCATACCTGTGAAGCCTGTTAGTGACTTGCAAAGAGGAGAGGATGGGGATGAGTTATTAGTGAAGGCATTTACTGCTCCATATTTGCCCGTAGCAATAAGACAGGCAGCACTCTGCTAAGATCAGCTCAGCAAATGTGACTGCAGGTGCAGACTCCTGTGTATTTTCCCTTCCATCTAAATATGCTCCTACCTTACCTCTCAAAATAGCATCTCAAGAAGGAGATGGCAGAGAAGTTTTTTGAATATAATAATAATGTGATTCATTGTACTGGCTTAAATTTCCTTTGGAAAAAGACTTAGGATATTCAGAGATTCATAGAATAGTTTGGGTGGGAAGGGACCTTCAAGATTATCTAGTTCCAGCCTCCCTGCCATGGGCAGGGACACTTTCCACTAGATCTGCTTGATAAGTATTAGCAATTAGCTAAGTATTTTCATAGATTCATGGAATGTTTTAGGTTGGAGGAGACCATTAAGATCATTATATTCCAACTCCCCTCCCAGGACGGGCAGGGACACCTTCCACTAACCCAGGTTGCTCAAGGTCTCATCTAGCCTGGCTTTGAACACCTCTAGGGAGGGGACATCCAGGATCTCCTTGGGCAACCTGTTCCAGTGTCTCACCACCCTCACTGGAAAGAATTTCTTCCTAATAGCTAATCTAAATCTATCTTCTCAAGTGAGAAAAGAGGTGGATTTCTTTGTGTGCCCTTTGCAGTTTTTGCCTTTGTTCAGCAAAATCGAAGTGTCCTGGCTTGCACTTTGCAGACCAAGGTGAATAATTGGAAGATCTTCATCTCTGTGGCTTTTGTTGTGGTGTTTTGGGGGAGCAGCACCATGTCCTCACTATTTCCCTGGCATCATAGGTGTTCTCCCTGTTGTATAAAAGATTAACTGAAGCAAGGAGAGATTGAAATTACTCTGGAAGTTGATGGCACTAAAAAAGTATTAACCTGGGAGTTTCCTAACCCTGAGACTTTTTTGTTTTGGTTTGTTGTTTAAATTTTTTTCTATATCCTCTGTGAGAGTGAGAGAAGCATCAGCAGGTGTAGGCAAGTACTTCATATATCTCCTATCTGTCTTTTTTTCATGAGAGTTTGTTGCTTCTCTTGCATGTAATAATAAACACTACCAGATTTCTGTTTTACAGAAGCTGTACTGGGAAGCTGGCAATAGTGTAGTTGAAGGCTGAGGAAGTTGTGGGATTTTTTCAAATGCACAAAGCCATTCTGTATTTTTACTTCTAATATGAAGCACAGCAAAAAGCAGTGAGACCTGCACGAGTCACAGAATCACAGAATGTTAGGGGTTGGAAGGGACCTCCAGAGATTGAGTCCAACCACTCTGCCAAAGCAGGATCACCTAGGGCAGGTCACACAGGAATGCATCAAGGTGGGTTTTGAAAGTGTCCAGAGAATGAGACTCCACAACCTCTCTGGCAGCCTGCTCCAGGGCTCTGGCACCCTCACCATAAAGAAGTGTCTACTCATGTTGAGGCAGAACCTCCTGTCTTTCAGCTTGTACCCATTGTTCCTTGTCCTATCGCTGGGCACTACCAAAAAGAGCCTGGCACCTTCATCTTGGCACCCACCCTTCAGATACCTATAGCCACTGATCATATACCCTCTCAGCTTTCTATGCTTCAGGCTAAACAGCCCCAGGTCTCTTAGCCTTTCTTCATAGAAGGGATGTTATAGTCCCCCAGTCATCATTGTAGCTCCTCAGTGGACTCTCTCCAGTAGATCCCTGACTCTTTTGAACTGGGGAGCCCCAAACTAGATGCAGTATTGCAGGTGTGGTCTCAGCTGGGTGGAATAGAAGGGGAAGATAACCTCCCTAGACCTGCTGAATGCACTGTTCTTGATGCTATTAAGCATCAGGATGCCATTGGCCTTCTTGGCCACAGGAACACATTGCTGCCCTATAGATCACAATGGCAGGGATTGGAAGGGACCTCTGGATATCATCCAGTCCAACCCCTCTGCCAGAGCAGGATAACTTACTGCCCACTAGGACTCCAAGGTCTTTCCACATGGGGCTGCTTTCTACAGTGCACTTTCCTCTGTTAGCCCAATTCACTGCTTTGCTGCTGGTGATGAACCTGGAGGAACTCTCCAGTGAGTGATTCTGGAAGGTGAAAGAGTTCACAGCTGTTTCCAAGAATTACATTGTTAAATGAAGCATGGGTTATGGTCCATCCCAGCATCAGAAAGTGGTGCAAGCAGCAGCTGAGAAACGCAGCAATATGCAACCTCTCCAGGCACCAGGGCGAGCAGTACAAAGCTCAAGGAATCTTTGGAGCTTCCCATCTCTATTCTTTTCTTAAGTACTGGCAGAATCTCCTCTCTCATACTGTTGGTCACAGTTTTCCCTCCTTGTAATTTTAGAAACTGCAGTGACTTTTGCACTCCCAGGACCTCCCCAACCTTTGTTTTCTCAACAGTGTATTTAAGGTGAGAGACTGAGTTCAAGCTATGGGTACGGGCAGAAAGGTGAGTGTGTTATGGCCAGATGTAATCAAACTGCTTTAGCTTAGGTTTCAGTGTTGTGTGCAACACCAGTAGCTGGTAGCTCTGTATTTGAGTACCCAAGCCATTGTTCAAAGTTATCACCCTATCTTCATAGCTTTTTGTTTGCAGAAGAGGGTGGTCCAGTGACACCTTTTCAGCCTGGAAAGGTTGATATCATTGCAGAGGCACTGGCAGAGGCTGATTGATGGTTTGGCCTACCTGATGGCTACTAGAGGACTCCAGCTTTGATGGACTGACCTCTTTTTTCCCCTGTTAGGAGGAGGAAAAATGAATAAAATGCTGTTTAGAGAAGGGAAGGGCAACACATATCTCATCCTTGTGTCATGCTTTCTTAGCATGTCCTAGCCCAAGCTTTTGAAATGTGGCTGCTTGCAGGGAAGGGGAAGGGCCAGGGTGCAAACCTTATTGAGTACTTAAAGGAACAACCTTTGAGTACTTAAATGGGCACGTAAGAAAGATGGGTACAGATGTTTTAGCAGGGCCTGTTGTGTTGTGACAAGGGGCGATGGTTTGAAGCTAAAAGAAGAGGATTTACATGAGGTAGGAGGGAGATTTTTATTTTTTTTCCACTGAGGATGGTGAGGCACTGGCAGAGGCTGGCTAAAGAGGTGGGAGATGCCCCATCTCTGAAGCCATTTCAGGTTGTTGGGAGCTCTAAGCAATTTGCTGCAGTTGAAAATTGCCTGTTTCCTGCAGGGGCGGTGTGGCCGTTCTGCCACGATGCCCTGGTTCAGTAATGGCGGCACGTGGTCATCAGCATGCAAACACCAATGTGGTGGACAGCAAAATGGCATTTATTAACGTGTAGCATGGGATTATATAGGATAGGTAGCAAAGTCACTTCCATCTGCATGCATCACAGACAGGAAGCTAAGTCAAACAAAGGAATCACAGAGGAGAGCACAGAGAGGAGCCCTATCTTTCCGTGACATCGCGCCATCTTCCGGTCGCCAGACCCTAACTGCAACAGGGTGGTATGAACTGGATGACCTCGAACGGTCCCTTCCAACCCAAATCAGTCTGTGGTTCCAGGATTTCATGAATGAGCACTCAGCAGTCAAAGCAAGCAGGGATCACCTCCCTGAGTGATGCTCAGGAGAGAGGAATCAAGTATCAGTCATGCCTAAGGCCATACATCCTGGAAAAGAGAAAATAAAGCTCTGAAGAGACCTTAGAGTTGACATTCAATATCTGAAGGGGACCTAGAGCAAGGCTGGGGAGGGACTGTTTTGAAGGGCCTGTGCTGATAGGATGAGGGGCAATGGCTTGACACTGGAGGAGGGGATGTTTAGATTGGAGATAAGGAAGAAGTTCTGCACATCGAGAGTGGTGAGATACTGGAACAGGTTGCCCAGGCATGTGGTTAAGGCCCTGTCATTGGAGACATTCAAGATGAGACTTGATGTGTCCCTGGTGAGCCTACTCTAGTTGGAGGTGTCCCTGCTGACTGCAGGAGAGTTGGACAAGATGGCCTTTGGGGGTCTCTTCCAACCCAATGCAATCTGTGAGTCAGCATGGGATAGATGAGCTAACTTCAAAAAGCAAACCAAAAACCCCTCAAACCGTAAACCCCCATGGTTGCCTGGTAGGAATCTGCTTCTCAGCAATAAAACAAAATATCCAGCCCATTTCTTCTTGCTGTAATTTTGTTTCCAGCAAAACCTGAACACCTCAGTTTGGATTATTGCTGTTGGGAAGCATATGTGTTGTGTTTTATTTGATCTGAGATGGGCTGGAACAGTCTGAAGCTGCCCACATTATACTTCCGAGAGGCTTAACCAGAGAAGTTTCAATTTCAGCTTTTCCCACAATGGCTATACTAGCAAATGCCACTTGCACATTTTTGTCACACATCAATAGAAATTTACAGCTGAGGGAAGGTTTTCAAAGTAATAATAAAAAAAAAAAAAAGGGGGAAAAAAATAAAGAAAAAAAAATCAATATTTTTTCATGACTGCCTGAAGCTTCATGATTTGGCTCACTGGGTTGGTTAGAAAGACTTGCAGGAGCTCTTCTGCTGGTAGCAAGAAGGTACAAAATACTATTTTTTTTTTTTCACAGTTAATATCTGCATTGAGTTGTTCTTTTAAGCTTATAAACTATACAATTATTTTGGAAGCCTCTACATTCATCCAGTGCATGTTTCTGCAGGAGACTTTTTTCCCCATGCATGCATTTGTTTTTTTACACTTAATTGCTTTTTAAAGCAAAGCAAATTCTAATAGTGTCCTTAAAAGGATTGCTCAAGGGGGTAGAAAATCAGCATTCAGAGATAGTACTTTTTATGTCCATATGTTTTACTATATGCTCTCTGGAAAATACGTTTGGAGGTGCTTTGGGAGATAGGAGGGGTAGGTGGATCACAATATAAATTAATAAAGAATGAGGGCAAGCAGAAAGCAAATTTTAATTCTTCCTTTACTCCCTGAATGTTTCAAGTGAATTTCCATACTGTGTGAATTCATAGAACCATAGAATGGCTTAGGCTGGAAGGGACCCCAGAGATTTTGAGTCCAACTCCCCTGCCAGCGGCAGGGACACCTTTCAACTGAACTTGGTTGCCCAAAGCCTCATCCAGCCTGGTGTTGAACACCACCAGGCAGGAGGCATCCACAACCTCCCTGGGCAACCTATTCCAGTGTCTCACCTCCCTCCTACTGAAGAACTTCTTTCAAAGATCCAGTTTAACCCTACTCTCCCTCAGCTTCAAACCATTCTCCCTTGTCCTGCCTTTAGACACAGTTATGAAAAGTCCCTTTCCACCTTTCCCGCAGGATCACGGAAACATTCAGGTTGGAAAAAAACCTTGGGATCATCAAGCCCAACCGATGACCCTGCTCTACAAAGCTCACCCCTAAACCATACCTGCAAGCACCACATCTAAGTGAACTTTGGACACATCCAGAGGTGGTTACTCAACCACCCCTCTGGGCAGCCCATTCCAAAGCCTGACCACTCTAGCTGTGAAAATTTTTATCCTCATAGGATTCTAAATAGGAGTCTAAACCTCCCTTGTTGCAGCTTGAGGTTATTCCCTCTTGTCCTATCACTAATTTCCTGTGAGAAGACACCAGCACCAGCCAGGTATTGGAGTGGTGGTACCCCACTCTTGCACTGGTATCAGGTCATAAAGCAGGTACTATAAGGATAGTGGTGAGTCTGTGAACTTTCCAGATCCCACTGGTTGTGCTCTGAAAGAACTGTTTCAGCAGGATAACAGGAGTGAAAACCTGGAAACACTCATTTTAGTTCCTTAAGGCAGCTGAGTCTTAGTCAGAACAGCTATGCTGCTTTCCAAAGGTAGCATTAGTTATTTTTTTTCCTTGAAAAAATAAGAGTGCAATTGAAGAGTTTGAGCTGAGCCATGAATCAGTCATTCTGTGCAGAGAAATGTGTTCACACACAGAAATTAAAGAATAAATTAAGCTGCCTGCCAGAGAAGTTGACCCTAATTAAGGTCAATTCTCCTCGATAAGTAATTAATCAGGAATCCTTATTATAGTTTAGTCTCTTTGTTAACAATAAACAGAACATTATTTTATTTTTATGGTGTGAATAGGGCTTTTAATTGATAGCATTCTGCAGGAGGTAAACATTCATCAGCACCGCAACTGAGGCGCTAAAGCCATTTTAAATTAGAGCAGCGTTCGTTAAATCAGGCAAAGTAGAGAACTGCAAAGCTGAAGAATACACAACTGCAAATTCACAGACCTTCTATGATTTGTTGCTTATCAAGTGAACGAAGGGCATTGAGGTGCTGGAGCATGTCCAGAGAAGGGCAACAACACTGGTGAAGGGTCTGGAGAACAGGGCTGGTGAGGAGCAGCTGAGGGAACTGGGGGTGTTTAGTCTGGGGAAGAGGAAGCGGAGGGGAGACTTCATTGCTTTCTATAGCTCCCTGAAAGGAGCTTGCAGTGAGGTGGGGTTGGTCTCTCCTCCCTAGTGTCAGCTGACAGAATGAAAAGAAATGGCCTCAAATTGTGTTAGGGAAATCATAGAATGGTTTAGGTTGGAAGAGACCTTCAAGATCATCCAGTTCCAACCCCCCACCATAGGTAGGGACACCTCCCGCTAGAACAGGATGCTCAAGGCCTTATCCAACCTGGCCTTGAGCACCTCCAGGGAGGAGGCAGCCACAGCCTCCCTGGACAACCTGTTCCAGTGTCTCACCACCCTCACTGTAAAGAATTTCTTCTTAACTTCTAGTCTACGTCTTCCCTCTTCCAGTTTAAACCCATCACTCTGTGTCCTGTCATGACAAGACCTTGCAAATAGGTCCTCCCCAGCCTTCCTGTAGACCCACTTCAGATACTGGAAGGCTACTTTGTTGGTCACTGTCAGGGTGGCTGCATCTGCTATAGTCACCTATCTCTGCCTTTAAGCGCTTACAGATGTTACTGTATGATGCTACAGTTCCCCTAGTATCCAGTCTTCCATGGCTGTTCTGCTCTGGCATTTTAGGATCTCAACATTTGTTGCTAAACAGTAATGGCGAATATTCTTTCTGCTGGTTTGTGTTTCTGTTTCACCCTGTGAGGTGTGTGTGCAGCAGAATGCTCTGTTTCACCTTCTCAGTCATCTCTAAGTAATGCATATGTAAAACATAAAGATACACAAACATGCAGGGTGACAGAGCCCTGGAGCAGACTGCCCAGAGACATTGTGGAGTCTTCTTCTCTGGATCTTCAAAACCCACCTGGATGCTTTCCTCTGTGACCTGCTCTAGGTGATCTCATTTTGACATGGAGGCTGGGCTAGATGATTTCTCAAGGTCACTTCCAACCCCTAACATTTTGATGACTCCATGATACAGAGAGGCATCTGCATACATGTATAGATCACACTGGTTTTATACTGATGAAAGAAGGTGACAAAGGTTTTGATTGTCAGTACTTCCCTATAATTCAGTTTTAATTTCTGAGTGTGGGATGCAGCATAGAAAAAAAGTCATGATTATCAGTTGAAGTATGCCCAGAGGACAGCCACAGAGGTGATCAGAGGGCTGGAGCACCTCTCCTGTGAAGACAGACTGAGAGAGTTTGGGCTGTTCTGCCTGCACGAGAGAAGGTTTCAAGGAGACCTAAGAGATGCATTTCAGTGACTAAAGGAGACTTACAGGCAGTCTGAGGAGGGGTTGTTTAGAAGGGCTTGTGGTGATAGGATGAGGGGCAATGGTTTGAAAATGGAGTAGGGGGAATTTAGGTTAGACATCAGGAAGTTCTGCACAATGAGAGTGGTGAAATACTGGAACAGGATTTCTCAGGTATGTAGTTGAGGCCTCATCCCTGGAGACATTCAAGATCAGCCTTGCTGTGTCCTTGTGCGGTCTGCTCTATTTGGTGGTGTTCCCACGGAGTGGAGAGGGAGTGGAGACTTTGAGTGCCTTTTCCAACCCAGTGTAATCTTTGAATATGTAATGTAAGAATCAGATCTTGTTTGGAAGGGCAACCTCAGTGAATTCCTTGTTGGTGGTGTGTGCTTTATGCTGGAGTTAGTGGAGTTTTTCCACAGCAGGCTGGGCACAGTATTTGCACAGCGCTCTACCTGAGCGGTCCTCAGGATCTGCAGAGCTGAACAAGGAAATGGGAGAATGCTTACTGGGGAGATCTGTCAATCACAAATGCCCTTTGCAGTGGTGAATGAACCAAGAAATCTGTGAGCCAGTTGCATAAAAGCCAGTAGCTAAAAGCTAACTTCACTTGAAAAACTTCTGGGCATGATGTCCTCTAATGATGCTACCACTTAATGAAGCTGTTTTTGGGCAAAGAACAATTTGGAAAAACAAGAGAGGGAAAATAAATAGTCTTTGCTTTGTATAGCCCTAAAGTTACCACATATAATGCAGGAAAAGGTCTAAAAGGCTATCTGCTTGCTTAGCCACACACACAGAGCTGCCTTACCTGATGCTAGACCAAAGCTCTACTGAGTCTAATGCTCTAGAATAATTTGCTCAGGAGCGGAGCTCACTCATGTGGAAACCTCACCTCTGTGATTCAAGCAAAGTCAGCAAGACATTGGGTCATCTGCTGCAGAGCACAAGGCATTTCAAACATAAGCTAGCCAGAAGGCTGTGCAAGATGCAGCGTTCTTTCCCCTGATCTGGTTTTAGGAAGTCTTAAGGGAGGGACTTGATCCAACAAGTCCATGAATCCCTTTCTCCTTGACTATGCTTTTCCATTTTTATTTCCCTTTCAGAGATGTGATAGGACAAAAGCAAATGACCTTAGGTACTACCAGGGGAGAGTTAGATTGGATGTTAGGAAACATTTCTTTATTGAAGGAGCGGTCAGATGTTAGAACAGGCTGCTCAGGAAGGTGCTGGAGTCATCCTCCCTGGAGGTGTTTAAAAAGCATGTAGACATGGCACTTTGGGACATGATTTGGTGGCCATGCTGGTGTTGGGCTGCCAGTTGGACTTGATGATCTTAGAGTTCTTTTCCAACCTTAATGATTCTGTTATTCTCTTCCCTGCTACCCTGATGTATTTGTAAAGGCTTATCAGATCAAGTAGCCTCCAGGGTGCTTACAGCCTTCAAGCAATCAAAGATTTGTATGTCACAAGTCAAAGACCTGCCAGCCAGCTAGGTTGCAATTTGGATTGGCTGAGCTAAAAGCAGGAGGTGTATTTGTAGGGTATCTACAGATCTGGGGCTGTTTAGTCTTAAGAAGACTGAGAGGGGATCTCATCGTTGTCTACAAATATCTGAGGGGTGTCAAATCAGTGTGGCCAATCTCTTCTTGGTGGTGTGCAGTAGTGAGACGAGACGCAGTGGCTACAAACTGGAACACAGAAGATTTCACTTCAGCATGAGGAGAAACATAACAGTGAGGGTGCCAGAGCCCTGGAGCAGGCTGCCCAGAGAGATTGTGAAGTCTGCTTCTCTGGAGACTTTCAAAACCCACCTGGATGCATTCCTGTGCAAACTACCCTAGGAGATCCTACTTGGCCCTGGGGTTGGACACAATGACCTCTGAGGGTCCTTTTCCTACCTCTAATGTTCCATGATGCTGTGATCTACTTAGAGTGAGAGTCTTCTGGGGTATGAAATCTTGTCCCTTTTATTTTTTTTGTTGTTGTTTGGATTTTTTTTTGTTTTGTTTTTCTCTTTTCTTTTTTCTTAATTTTCAAATAGTCCCTTACTCATGTTAGTGCTGTAGAAGTATGAAAATGAGGAGTGATGTGTCTTGTTTCCACTAAGTTGGTTTTTTTTTCCTGGGAAAACCTTGATCTTAGCAAAGCCAGATTTTTACTAAAAATAGGGAAAGCACATCATTTACATCAGATATCTGTCAGATATTTCACCCTCACACCTCTTCCACCCTGCAATACATGAGAATAGCTGTAAGAAGCAGGAGCTCTGAAAAAAGTGAGAACTAATGAGAGGTGCCCTGGTTTTACCACATTACCATTAATAAAGTGACCTTGACTTCAGTGGAGCTCCTTCAGCCTTTTAAGTTCTAGAGGTAAATATCTGCCAGATATATATATATATAAAGCATAAAGAGAAGGAAGTAGATGCACTATGGACAAAAATCTCTAGTGAGGTTAGAATAATGCCCTAAGAAGTTGATTGTTGGTTGCCTAAGAGAGCTCATTTGCAAAGTGGTGGCTTCCCAAAGTTGTGGAATTGTAAAGTACAGAAGAAGTGAAGAATTTGTAGCTAAAAGGATGAGATTGTTCCATTTTCTGGTGCAGTTTGAAGATAATGATGTATTTTGCAATTATGGCTGTTGCACTATGTCTTGTGAAGCAAGTCTTTATAATACTGTTAGAGGGGGTTCTAATTACCATTGTGTTCACGAACACAAGTGATGGATTTGGACATCATTCAAGCCTGATGCTGATCCATCCCAGTGAAGACAACAACAGTCCTGACTGTTCCCTGCTTCACAGAGACTTACAGAGACTGGTGGTACAGAACTCTGTGACATGCAAAGCTCTCTTGCTGTAGGTTAACTTTGTAATCACAGAACTTTAGAGGTTGAAAGGGACCTCCAGAGATCATTGAGTCCAATCCCCCTGCCAAGGCAGGATCCCCTAGGGTAGTTCACTCAGGAACACATCCAGGTGGGTTTTGAAAGTCTCCAGAGAAGGAGACTCCACAACCTCTCTGGGCAGCCTGTTCCAGTGCTCTGCCACCCTCACTATGTTCTAATTTGTATCCATTGCTCCTCGTCTTATTGCTGCACACCACCAAAAAGAGATTGGCCCCATCCAATTGACACTTATCTCTCAGATATTGGTACATGTTGATCAGATCTCCTTTCAACCTTCTCTTCTCCAAACTAAACAGCTCCAGATTTCTCAGTCTCTCTTCGTAGGTGAGATGCTGAAGTGCCCCAGTCATCTTTGTGGCTCTCCAATGGAGTCTTTCCAGCAGTAATGGTTTAGTGCAAGGGCTAAACTGCCTGCTCTCCCAGCACAAAATGAGGGAAGAGTAACACACATAGCTCAGGGTTGAGGTAAAGAGATAAGAGTTTAATGTAACTTAAAATATCATAAGCACAATGTGTAATTACCTTAGCTAATAATCTAATCAGTGTAATAACATGATGCATGATTGCCTTAGCCTATTTGGAGAAGTACAACGAAATGCACTGTGGGGGGGAACAGCATAAAATGGAAAAACAAAGCAGCAGTTACCTGACTCCATTCTTTCTACCACCATGCCTGCATGTCATAGTTTGAGGCCACGAGCGACCCAGGACTGGAGGACAGTGTGACTAGTAGGACAAGGGAGGTTATTCTTCCCTTGTACTCCACACTGGTCAGGCCACAACTTGAGCCCTGTGTCCAGNCTTGAGTGCTGTGTCCAGTTCTGGGCTCCTCAATTCAACAGAGATGTTGAGATACTGGAATGTGTCCACAGGAGGGCGACAAAGCTGGTGAGGGGCCTGGAGCACAGCCCTGTGAGGAGAGGCTGAGGGAGCTGGGGGTGTGCAGCCTGCAGAAGAGGAGGCTCGGGGCAGAGCTCATTGCTGTCTACAACTACCTGAAGGGAGGCTGTACCAGGTGGGGATTGGTCTTTTCCTCCAGGCAACCAGCAACAGAACAAGGGGACAGAGTCTCAAGTTGTGCTGGGGGAGGTCTAGGCTGCATGTTAGGAGGAAGTTGCCAGAGAGAGTGATTGGCATTGGAATGGGCTGCCCAGGGAGGTGGTGGAGTCACCATCCCTGGAGGTGTTCAAGCAAAGCCTGGATGAGGCACTTAGTGCCATGGTCTGGTTGACTGGACGGGGCTGGGTGCTAGGTTGGAGTGGATGATCTTGGAGGTCTCTTCCATCCTGTTTGATTCTGTGATTCTATGACAGCAATGACTCCCTTTCTTAGAGTAAGAATGAAGGTACTGCACACTGGAGATTTAAAGGGAGATTCTATTTACAAGAGCCTATATACAAAAGGCAATTGGGTAGAATAAGTGCATTCACAAGCTAGGCCACGTCCATCAGACCAAGATCTATTAGGCCCAAACAGGCCTTCTAGAGTCCTTCACCCCTTCCACCCTCAGTAGGCCTGAGGGTAGGCAGAAACTGCCCTCCCGAGCTGGGGCCTACAAGGCCTCAGCAGGCCGCATGGTGCAGGCCGCAATTCCTTGCCAGCCAGGAGCCATCTCCCCCCACACCAACCAGGAAATAAGAAGGGACACGCACTGTGCCCCGAGAAAAAGAAGTGAACAGAGGCAAGGCAGGGAGGAGAAGGGAAGGATATCACCCAGGCACTGCCTTACAAGCTGTGATACTGGAAAACAGAGTAGTGGAACAATATTGCGATATCCTGGCACGACCAGGTCCATCCACCTGGGATGGGCCTCCAGTTTTCTTAAGGGAGACTTAGAACCCCTCAAACTACCACACTGCAGGAGAAAAAGCCAACACTCAAGAAAACAGGAAACCAGAAGCAGCAACTGGTGCAGGAAGCCTCCTATGTTGCAGTCTGCACTTCAAGCCCCATAATATTTTGCTCCAGTTATCACTTCCACTTGTTGAAGCTGGCACAACTGCAGCATGGTATGGATAACAGCAACAGGTTCTACTCAATCTATGATAACTTTTGCTTTGATTTTTGGCTGTTTTTTCCAAGACCAGTCTCTTCAAATATCTGCCTGGTTTCTTCTAAATGTAATTAAGTTTATTTGCAAGACTCTTGCATGTTGAAGAGTAAATTGTTGGTGGTGCTCATGCTGTTTTACAATGATTCAAAGATTCTCAGTTTGCACTGGATTGGAAGAGACCCTCAAGGATCATCTTGTCCAACCCTTCTGTACTCAGCAGGAACACCTCCAACCTACAGTAGGCTGCTCAGGGACACATCAAGACTGATTTTGATTGTCTCCAGGGATGGGGCCTCAATCACATGCCCGGGCAGCCTGTTCCAGTATTTCACCACTCTCATTGTGCAGAACTTCCTCCTGATGTCCAACCTAAATCTCCCCTGCTCCACTTTCAACCCGTTGCCTCTATCACCATGAGCCTTCTAAACAGTCCCTCCCCAGCATTCCTGTAGGTGCTTTCCAAATATTGAAATGTATGTCTAAGGTCTCCCTGGAGCATTCTCTACTCCAGGCTGAATGGCCCCAATTCTTTCAGCCTGTCCTCACAGGAGAGGGGCCCCAGACCTCGGATCATCTTTGTGGTCCTTCTCCAGACCTACTCTAGCAGGTCTATGTCTCTCTTGTGTTGTAGCCCTTGATTTCTTCCTTGCATAAGCTCTTTGCAAGTGCTCAAGATCACCTGTGCACAGCTCTTTCATTACTTTGTGGTGTTTTTCTTACGTGGTGTTTTGGGTTGGTTTGGTTTGTTAGGATGCCAGAGTTTTGTTACTCAAACCTTGAAGGCCTGTTAGCAGCAGTAACAGAGGAGAACATAGCGGCTGTGATCAGATTTTGTTCTCGCCTTCCAGCTCCACATTGAATTTCACAGTCCAGTCAGCTGACGCTGTTTGATCACTTCATGTGCTACATATATTCAGTGTGAGAATCTTTACAATCTTTGTAGCATTAAGTGATCAAAAGAAGTGAGAGTCTCCATTGTAGCATTTGTAATGGTTTACTCCACATTGAATTTCTCAGCAGAGCGCATAGGGAAACTGTCAAGTTGGTTTTGATTCTGAAAGATCTTCAAGATGAAGAAAGGTAAGATTTGGGAAGCTACTGTTGTTGAGAAAAGTATACATGGTGTTGAAGCTTGCTATAGGATGACTCTGCTCATGACGGTAAGAGAAAAGACTGCTCAGAAAATGGGACAACAGCCAGGGCTGATAAGACAGGAGGGGATGGGTTGAATCTTGAGGAGGGCCAATTTGGACTGGAGATTAGGAAGAAATTCTTTACAATGAGGGTGGTGACACACCTGAACAGGTTGCCCAGGGAAGATTGTGGTTGCCCCCTCCATGGAGGTCTTGAAAGCCAAGATGAATGAGGCCTTGAGCAAGCTGATCTAGTGGAAAGTGTCCCTGGCTGTGGCAGGGGGATTGGACCTAGATGATCCAAAAATCATGTTTCAAACCAAACTGTTCTCTGAATCTTTTAATCTATGATCTGCCTTTTTGCAAGTAGTCCAAGACCAATGTCTGGCATTTTATAGCTCTGTCTAGGAATAACTATAGCTCTGGTTCCTTGGGTGAGGTCTTTTTAAATCAGTTGTATATTGGTTTTATAGGCTTGTCATTGATTTGTTGTTGCTGGTATTTATTTCACTGGTTTTGTTTCCTTCTCCTTACTGTTGCAATAATGAACTCTTTCAGACAGACATGCTTCTGAGGTAAGAACTTAGTGCCGTGGTCTAGTTGATTGGCTAGGGCTGGGTGCTAGGTTGGACTGGATGATCTTGGAGGTCTCTTCCAACCTAGTTGATTATATGTTTTCTTCATTTTACAGAGAAGAAAAAATATTCACCTGGGTCCACTATTCAGCTGCTCACCTTTAAATTATGTTGTAGGCAAGGTTTTGCTTTCATGGACCTTAAAGCTGCCTTCCAGTATCTGAGGGGATCCTACAGGAAGGCTGCAGAGGGACTTTTCCTGCAGTCTAGAGAACTTTTCCTAGACATAGGACAAGGAAGAATGGTTTGAAGCTGAGGAAGAGGAGATTTAGGTTGGGCCTTAGGATGAAGTTCTTGAATACAAGAGTGGTGAAACTCTGGAACAGATTGCCCAGGGAGGTTGTGGATGCCTCCTCGGAACCTAGGTTCGTTGAGGCCTTAGACTACTAAGCTAGTTGAGAGGTGTCCCTGCCCATGGCAAGGGGTTGGAGTAGATGATGTCTGAGTTCACTTCCAGCCTGAGCCATTCTGTGATTCTGTGAATCACAGCACCTTAGGGGTTGTAAGGGTCCTCCAGACATCATCCAGTCCAACCCTCCTGCCAAAATAGGCTCAAGTCACACAGGCAGACATCCAGGCGGGGTTTTGAATGTCTCCCGAGAAGGAGACTCCACAATCTCTCTGGACAGCCTGCTTCAGGACTCTGCCACTCTCACTGTAAAAAAATGTCTTCTCCTTTCAATTTTTTCTTTGAATCCATGTTAGTAAGGAGTATTCAGGAGCTAACATGGATTAGAAACAGACTTTTCCCAATTACAGAGCCTGAGGCTAGTGAGGAAAAGGTAGGGAAGAGTTCTGGAAATAAACTTGTGTACAGGGAATCTGAACACCTTAAGAGGTTCTTTGTCCCAGGCAGCTGGGAATATTCAAAATTGTCATTAATGAGTGGCAGTAGGTGTTCAGGTTTCATTAAAGTTCGATAGGAGCTGGGCACCTTAATAGCTTTTTTAGATTTTTAATAATTCCCTACAGATTTTTTACTATGAGAAACCCTTTGACCCAGATTCTCAAAAATTCATTACTTGCCTTTTCATGAGCATATGTGTTGATCATATGGCTATTAATCATTGAGCATGAAAGCCTGCTTGAGAATTTGCTGATTCTTCGCTTCTGGTCCTAGCTCTACCTCCCACTGACTGACTCTGGATTTGTTTCAGACATGCAAATTATCAGAAGAGTTCTGTGAAGCCTTTCAATACCCTTAAAGCAGTCCAATTTCCAGTGTGGATTCTGTTGTACTGATATCAAAGTGCTACTCATTGGGATTTCTTTCTTGGAGTATTTTTGCATTAGGTTGTATGAGCCTCTAGCCAGCCTGGTCTAGGGTAGGGTGTCACTGCCCATGGCAGGGGGGATTGCAACTAGATGGTCCTTGTGGTCCCTTCCAACCCTGACTGATTTATGGATGGCTGCATCCAGTCCTGTGAACACTCTTTTAATAACCTCCCTATTAAAAACACTAAAAACAAGTGGAAGGGAAACCTAAGTTCCAAATCTTACTGTGCTCGTTTGGAAACACATGTTGATGTGTCCAGCAGGTCTAGGAAGGTTCTCCTCTCCCTCTGCTCTGCCCTGGTGAGGCCACACCTGCAATACTGTATCCAATTTTGGGTTCCCCAGTTTAGGAGAGACAGGGTATGTACTGGAGAGAGTCCAATGGAGAACTACAGGGACAAAGAAGGGACTTGAACATCTCTGATATGAAGAGAGACTGAGAGACCTGGAGTTGTTTGGTCTGGAGAAGAGAACTCTAAGAGGGGATCTGATCAATGCCTATAAGTATCTTGAGGGGTGGGTGTCAGGATGAAGATGCCAGGCTCTTTTTGGTGATACTCAGTTACAAGACAAGAAACAAGGGTACAGTCTGAAACACAGGAGGATCCACCTTAACATGAGGAGACACTTTACAGTGAGAGTGCCACAGCCCTGGAGCAGGCTGTCCAGAGAGGTTGTGGAGTCTCCTTCTCTGGAGACTTTAAAAACCCCTCTGGATATGTTCTTCTGTGACCTGCCCTAGGTGATCCTGCAGGAGGGTTGGACTGGCTGACCTCTGGAGACCACTTCCAATCCCTACCATTGTATGATTCTTGCTTGAGGAGAGTCTTTGCCATTTCTGAGTCTGGAAATGGTATAATTACAAGTACACAAGTTCTGACATGCCTGCCTCTGTGGAAAATAAGCTTCCAAAAGCAGTGTCAAGGCATGTGAGCTACTTTAGCCAGTAATGAAGACTTTCTTTTCCTTCAAATTAGGCCCTCTTTGGTATAATGGCATCTGTAGCCTTCAATCCATCTTCACCATCTCTTGGTGAGACAGTAGCAAGGTGAAGACATTTCTGTGTGACCTGCTGTTTTGACATAAAGTATCATGTTAAGGGCTGACTGCTTAAATTGTTCTTTACTGCATATTTTGTCTGAAAAATTTAATCCTGTGTACTGCAGTAATGATGCTGAGTGGATAATAAGATGCAGCCTGCTGCTGCTGCAGGCTCTACACCATATGTCTTCCATAACTATTTGGGGGGCTGGTTGTTAGGGTAATTGTATCATCTTGGTAATTCATCATCAGAGTAACTGGAAATAATATAGCTATGATGTATAGCAGCAGATACTCAACATTTAGAAGTACACCAGAAAGCTGCAGACTGAGAACTCAAGTGGCAGAATCATTGATTCACAGATTGCATTAGGTTGGAAGGCACCCTCAAAGGTCATCTTGTCCAAGCCCCCTGCAGTCAGCAGGGACACCTCCAACTAGAACAGGCTGCACAGGGACACAGCATGGCTGATTTTGAATGTCTGCAGGGATGAGACCTCAACCACATCCCTGGGCAACCTGTTGGAGTATTTCACCACTTTCATTTTGTAGAACTTCCTCCTGATGTCCAACCTAAATCTCCCCTGCTCCAGTTTCAAGCCGTCATCCCTTGTGTTATCACTGTAAGCCCTTCTAAACAGTCCCTCTCCAGCATTCCTGAAGGTCCTCTTCAGATACTGAAATGTATCTCTGAGGTCTCCCCGAAGCCTTCTCTTCTCTATGCTGAACAGCCTCAATTCTTTCAGCCTGTCTTGACAGCAGAGGCCCTCTGATTAGCTTGGTGATCCTCTTGGCAATCCTGCCTTGGCAGGGGAGTTAGACTGGATGCTTTCCAAAGGTGCATTCCAACCCCTAGCATCCTGTGATTCTATGAAGATGATGTTACTTCTTCCCCTTAGTGATCCACTTAGGTAGCTTTTATTTTTGTTATTTTCCAGGTACATCTCAGTTGTAAATTAGTGTGATGCTGAGCACACTTTTCACTTACCTCTTTTGAGGGTCACTGCTTTAAGGCTAAAAGCTACTTAATTTGTATAGAGCAACATGTGGGAGTGCAGTGGATCTGCTTGCATCTTTATGCATTTGCATAGCTAATATTGTTACCCTGACAGTGCTATTTCTTATATGTCAACCAGAGGCATCTGGTGACGGAGTTCTTATTATTTCTCTATTGATTTAGAAAATCTAGAGAACTTAATGGCATGAAACCAGGGTCATTTAAAGGCTTATGAAATGATCTTCAAGAGCTTCCCAGTACAACGTGAGAGCAAAACATGCTGCAAATCCTCTCTCTATCTCTCTTTAATAAAATCTGTGAATGGCAGGGTAAGGGAGGTGATTCTGCCCCTCTGATCAGCTGAGGCCTTGCCTGCAGTACTGCAAAGGATAGAGCCAGGCTCTTCTTGGTGATGCCCAGTGACAAGATAAGGGGCAATAGATGGAAGTTGAGACATAAGAAATTTCATGTAAACATGAGGAGGATTTTTTTTTCACTGTGAGGGTGACAGAACACTGGAACAGGCTACCCAGGGGAGTTGTGGAGTCTCCCTCTCTGTAGATATTCAAAACCCACCTGGATGTATCCCTGTGTGATCTGGTATAGGTGATCCTGCTAGGGGTTGGTCTAAATGATCTTTCAGAGTCCCTTCCAGCCCCTAACATTCTGTGATTCTGTGGTCTAGTGCTGATGTCCTCATCACAAGAAGGATGTGGAACTGCTGGAGTGGTCTGGAGGATGCCACAAAGGTGATCAGACGGATGGAGCACCTCCACTGTGGGGACAGACTGAGAGTGTTGGGGCTGTTCAGCCTGGAGATTAAAAAGTTCCAGGGAGACCTTAGAGCAGCCTTCAAATTCCTGAACCGGGCCTACAAGAAAGCTGGAAAAGGAATTTTTACAAGGTTTGTAGAGATAGCACAAGAGGAATGGATTAAACCTGAAAGAGGGGAGATTTAGACTGGGGAGTAGGAAGCAATTTTTTACAGTGAGGGTGGTGAGACACCGGAACAGGTTTCCCAGGGAGATTGTGGATGCTCCCTCCCTGGAGCTGTTCAAGGCCAGATTGGATGAGGCCTTGAGCAACCTGGTCTAGTGGGAGGTGTCCCTGGCCAAGTCAGTGAGGCTGGAACTAGATAATCTTTAAGGTCTGCTCCAATCCAAACCAGAATTTATGCACCTATGAGGATTCTAAAATTAGGGGGGGAAGCAAAGACTTCTTGCTACATGTTTATGATTGTACATCTGTTTTTTTCAAGTACTTTCCGCTGTCTCTGGAAAGATCTTGGTGTGAGTAAGGCTTGCTTAGGGTTGCTTGCTCACTTAGGTGAGCATGCTCAGGTGCTGCAGGCAATATTAGTAATATTTTTGGCTCCACAGACAATATTTTCCCTCTTGGAACAGTGTGAAGGGTGTCTTATTGTCAGATTAAGCAGCATTTTGCGCCAGGATTATGTTTGAACTTGTTGTGTGGAAATGGGTACCACAGATCTGGCTGCACTTCTCACAGGAATTCAAGGGCCACATTTGGATTCCAGACACCACTCAAGCCAAGTCATGATATCTTTCAAGGCATGGAAACAATTTTCTGAATGCAAGCATGCTGTGCACTGGAGGCTCCAAATGGCTAAGTTAGCAGTAGATGAAGTCTTGCAGAGCATTTTGGGAGTATTGTCAGTTCATAGAGCCATAGAATGCTAGGGTTTGGAAGAGACCTCCAGAGATCCCTCCAGTCTCACTGTCTTTGGGCTCAGGAGACTGAGAATCAACTGAAGGAGAGCAAATCCTTGAAAAGCAGCTCTGGCAGTTTCAGAGGCTGGATAATTCTGAGTGGCAGGGTATGTGGGAGTCTATAGGCAAGTACCTAGGGCAGTGGTCAGCTCTAACATTCAGGAAATTCAACCCCAAACAAGTGGAGAATCCTGATAAACTAGGAAAATATGGCAAAAATAATTTAATAATTACTCTTGATAAAAATTAGCTTTAATATTTTATTGCCTCACATAGAGAAAAGCAGATCATGAAATAAAACGTTTCCAAAAAAATACTTTCTGATGGTTCATAAAGACAATAATACTGAGAAGTTCAGTTGAAAAATCCAGATCCAGAAACTCTCATTCTTTCATTGGAATAATGCGAAAGATCTGTTCCAGGATGACAATGGTTATCCTGGCCTGGATCAGGAACAGTGTGACCAGTAGGACAAGGGAGGTTATTCTTCCCTTGTACTCAACACTGGCCAGGCCACACCTTGAGTCTTGTGTCCAGTTCTGGGCTCCTCAATTCAAGAGGGATGTTGTGATGTTGAGATGTTGAGATACATGTCCAGAGAAGGGTGACAAAGGTGGTGAGGGGCCTGGAACACAAACCCTATGAGGAGAGGCTGAGGGAGCTGGGGGTGTGCAGCCTGGAGAAGAGAAGGCTCAGGGCAGACCTCATTGCTGTCTGCAACTATCTGAAAGGAGGCTGTAGCCAGGTGGGGTTTTTCTCTTCTCCCAGGCAACCAGCAATAGAACAAGGGGAGAGAGTCTCAAGTTGTGCTGGGGGAGGTCTAGGCTGCATGTTAGGAGGAAGTTCTTGCCAGAGAGAGTGATTGGCATTGGAATGGGCTGCCCAGGGATGTGGTGGAGTCACCATCCCTGGAGGTGTTAAAGAAAAGCCTGGATGGGGCACTAAATGCCATGGTCTAGTTGATTGGCTAGGGCTGAGTGATATGTTGGACTGGATTATCTTGGAGGTCTCTTCCAACTTGGTTGATTCTGAGTACCTTATTCAAAGAACTTTTCCTAGATGTTTTATATTTCCTGTGTCCTTCCCATGAAACATTTCCTCAGGAAAGTACCAGATGGTTAAAAAGATACAATGATGGACTATTAGACTAAAATATACATAGTTAATGAATGATGGAGTTTAAATGTCCCTTCTGTCCATTTTATATACTTCTCCTCACTTCCTGAAACAAGCAGTACTATTTTTGCTACACATTTCCTTACAGGAGTCAGAAACCCAGAAATTATTTTAATTACTTTACATATATTCCTCTAATGTAGAACATTAGCTTCTGATTACATTTGAGTGAAAAATGATCTGAGTCCTCTTAACAAAGCTCCAGAAACATAATCTTCAGTAAAACCAAAGTAAAACACCAGTTAATTCTGAGGCTTTGTTATCACAATCACCAACAAGTTGTGCCTCAGGGACAGGCACTCTTAAGATGCGAACTGGCAGGCTTGGAGGGCTACTTTTTTGTCTGTGGTTGTTGATCTGTGTGAGTCATGGTGATAGTACCTTTCTTTGGAAGTTCTTAAAGGTTCGAAGTATTATGAGCTTAGATTGTCTGTGGTCTCTTCTGAAATTACTGTTGTGTGAAATCTGCACATGTTTATGTTCGAAGGCTAGGTTGGATGAGGCCTTGAGTGACCCGTTCTAGTGGGAGGTGTCCCGGCCTGTGGCAGGGGATTGGAACCTCTTTGAAGTCCTTTCCAACCTAAACCATTCTATGACTCTAGAATTATTACTACAAAAAGCAGTAAAACCTTGCTGATGCGATAGAAAATATCATTCTTTTGGAGATACATATGCATATATATGTATTATACAACCATAGGTTTTACTGCAGGTGGAGTTGGCAGACTAGTAGCATGGTGTGATGGTTTGGGCGTCCCCCGCCCCCCACACTTTTAGAAATCACCCAGACTAGACTCAGTCGGCTCTGGAAATTTGAATGAAGCTTATATTTACAGCTGGCACAATTTACAAGCAGATATTTACAGTATATACAGTTATAGACAGAAATATACAAGGTAAAAAAGGGTAATACAAACACAATTCCCCTCCCAGAAACCTGAGTCCCCAGGAGGGGCTCTCAACCACCCCTCACCTTCCCCCTACCCCTCTCAACCTTACCCCAGTCCTAAGGAAGAATGGAGGTTCGGCCAAAAGGGTTAAAAAGCAAGGTGAAGCAGCCAAGCAAAGGAGGGTGAGGTTAGAAAGCAAGATGGAGTCCAGCCAGCAGCCACGAGCTCCCCAGCAGGCAAAGTTCCCCAGCGAGGAGAAGAAGCAAATGCTCTAATCTTTGTTTTGCCTTTCTTCTTTTGTATACATCTCAGCAAGACTGTGAGCGAAGTAGACCTCACCATTGTTTTCATTTTACAGCCTATCATCTAGTTCTTCTCACCAAAACATGCCAGCTAGGCGCAAACTAGCACACATGGAACTAGAGTCCAACAGGGAACAAATTGCACTGTCAGCTGCTGCTTTGATTTGCATTTTGACATCTATACGATGTGAACAATCAGAATTCCTGGTGTTTCAAAGCACATCAGGAACATAGAATTGGAGGTAGACCTGTATATCTCATGCTTTTGTTCAACTGCTTTAATGTACATGGTCAAGCATTGGAACAGGCTGCCCAGGAATGTGGTGGAACCACCATCCCTTGGAGATGTTCAAGAAACATGTAGACATGGAACTTCAGGACATGTTTTAATGGCCATAATGGTGTTAGGTTGATGATTGGACTTTATGATCTTAGATGTCTTTTCCAATTGAAATGATTCCACATTTATCCTGTCAGGTTAGACTATTACAAGTGATAGGAGAGCAGAGGTTAAAGTGCAAGCAAAGCCTACTCTGTGTGGTGCAGTAAGGTGTAAGGCCATTTTAGGTAATGCCAGATGATCTTAATCTGCCTGTGTAGGTACTGCAAAGAGAAAGTCACCCTAGCCTCAGAAACAGGAGACCTGCATGAAATCACAAAGTTGTTTCAGTTGAAAAAGAGCTTTAAGATTGTCTCAAACCATCATGTAATCCTACCAAGCCTGGTGTTTAACCATGTCCTTTACCAGCACATCTATGAGTCAATGCATTTCCAAATTACAAATTCACTTTTTCTGAAGAGCTGCTGGTTGGGGCTCAGAGTGTCACATAGCTTGGCTGTAGGTGAATTATACTGTGTCCAGTTCTGGAGCCCCTATTACAGGGAAGATGGACATGCTGGAGAGTGTCCAGAGAAGGGCCACCAGGTGGATCAGAGAGCTGGAGCACCTCTCCTGTGGAGACAGGCTGAGAGAGTTGGGGTTATTCAGTCTGGAGAAGAGAAGGCTCCAGGGAGACCTTATGGTGGCTTTCCGGTATTTGAAGGAGGCTACAAGAAAGCTGGTGAGGGACTTCTTAGGATGTCAGGTAGTGATAGGACTAAGGGGAATGGAGCAAAACTAGAAGTGGGTAGATTCAGGTTGGATATTAGGAAGAAGTTCTTCACTATGAGGGTGGTGAGACACTGGAACAGGTTGCCCAGGGAGGTGGAAGTTCTTAAGGCCAGGCTGGATGGGGCTCTGAGCAACCAGGTCTAGTGTGAGGTGTCCCTGCCCATGCCTGAGGGGTTGGAACCAGATGATCTTTGAAGTGACTTCCAACTCTGACAATTCTGTAATTCTGAATCGGAGGTCCCTGCACTGCTTTGTCCCAGGGAGCAGAGGTGGTGATGTGAGGATTATAGCAGTATTCATAGCACCTTCTGATTTAAAGTTCAAAGTAATTTCCAGAGACAGGGAACAACATTTATGCAACATATTTAAATGCTTTGCTCTTTTCATTCTTCTCCTGAAGATGTCCCCTCTCTTCCAGCCTCTCTTAGAAGTAGTATTGGAGCTTCTCCCATCTCCTACATGTTTTCATTCTGTTACTCTGGTCTTTCCATCTGGCCTCTCTTGGAAGTAACATTGGAAATCCTCCCATCTCCTACACATTGTCACTCTGTTATTGTGGTCTTCCTAGCTCAGGTTAGACACAGACAAGCTAGGAGAAGGAATTTATTTCATTGTTATATTCCCTCATAGCTAGGTGATGTTGAGAAAAAACTCAAGCTGAAAACCATAAACAGTGTGGTGGACATCTACGAGCTGATTTTTACCAGGAGAGCTCTGAAATCCTCATCTTTACTGGTGGGCAAACATAGCCTCCTAGAAATGAAAGCCTAAACCACTCTGCTATTTCAGGTCACTGGCAAGGATAAGATCATTCAACAGTACTATTGACTTCCTGGAATGCTCAGTAACACACAGATATTTGTACAGTGCCCACCGCCAGGGTGCTGAAGAGAGCACCTCGCATTCAGCATTTGTCTGAGGCCATTTCTGATAGGATGAGTGGCTGTAGGGTTATTATGAATAAACAGGTGATAAAGGAGAATTTCTACTACTGCATTATGCACCTTGAGGCTGGAAAAAATGGAAATAGTACATGCTTCAGCTTTATCACTCTTTTCCCTTTCCACGCTATCACATTATTCCAAAAGAGGAGGATAAATAAAAAGCAGTTCTTTATGTTGCAGAGCCATTAGGTTAAGCATTGCAGGGCTGAGGGCTGGGATCAGGTTATCTCAGTGGGTTATGGGACATTAGCTGATCCATATGTTGTGGAGGCTGGGAATTAATGTGCCTGAGACCATAATAACTGTTTGTGCACATGATCTTAACAACAATTGAAAAATCATGTGGCTTGCATTATCTGGCAGAGGAGGAGCAGCACATGAGTCCAACTACAGTGTGATTATGCAAGGGCTTGAAAAATCCACCATCAACATAGAGGTGATTATTACAGCTCAGCTGATCCATGGAGACTTACTGCTTTGTGGCACTATCACCTTTTCTCTGGGGCTGTGTACTGTCAGGTCTTTGCATCATAATTTATTTAGTAGGTCTAAAGGGCTGTGTGCAGTGAAGTGCACAGCATGTCATGTGTAACGTCATGGTCAGAAGTCAAACGGGTCATAGAATCACAGAATGTTAGGGGATGCAAGGGACTTCCAGAGATCATCACATCCAAACCCCTCCAAAGCAGGACCACATAGGGCAGGTCACACAAAAATACATCCAGGTGTGTTTGGAAGATCTCTAGAGAGGGAAACTCCATAGCATCTCTGTGCAGCCTGCTCCAGGGCTCCAGCAGCCTCACCGCTAATAAGTTTTTCCTTATGCTGGGATGGAATTTCCTGTGATTGAGTTTACATCTGTTTCCCCTTGTCCTGTCATTGGGTGTCACCGAAAAGAGCCTGGCTCCATTCTCCTGACAGCCACCCTTCAAGGATTTGTGGTCTCCTCTCAGCCTCCTCTTCTCCAAACTGAACAGCCCCATAAGAGAGGTGTTCCTCATAAGAGAGATGTTCCAGTCCCTTAACCATCCTCGTAGCTCTCTGCTGAATTCTCACCAGTAGCACCCTGTCCCTCTTGAACTGGGGAGCCCAGAACTAGACACAGTATTCCAGGTGTGGTCTAACTAGGGCTGAGTAGAGGGGGAGGAAAGAATCTCCATTAACCCGCTGGCCACACTCTTCTTAATGCACCTGCATACACTTTTGGCTTTCTTGCTCATGTTGCTGTCCTATGGATAATTTAGTATCAACCAGGATATAATAGAATGTAGATATAAATATACATATATAGTATATTAGATATTATTATATGTATGTATGCATATATATACACACACATATATACATGATAAAATTTATGTTTTACCATGTAGATATGATCACAATATAGATATAGTAACAAAGAAGGCTTAAATTTGAAACCTAGATTTGCTTCCTTGTTTTATGGGAGGTTACACAAATTCCCACAGGTGATGAAGAAGTGTGGAAGAGATTAAATTTATCCATTGCATACAGAGTTGTCCATCTTCTCAGTTGCAGTCAGATACTAGAAACAAAGCTCAACCTCCCACTATAGTTGAGTAGCAGCTATTAGGGTGGTGGTATTAATTGCTATTACATCGTCATGGTTGACGTCTGTGCACAGTACTTATGTCTAAATGGAGAGAAGGCAACGAAACTTGCATTTTTTCCACCCCCCAAAAAAGTAGATATGATCCAGTGAGGCTAAAATTCTGCCTTCAAGCCTGTAAAGCATTCATTTTTCTCACCAGTATTTGGCCATCTACAAATGGTAGCTTGGGAATCATTGTAGCACCACAGTCTCCTAGTTTGGAAAAACTGCTGATATCTTTTCATGCCACTTCATTTTGCCTGCACCTGTCCTATTCACTCAAAGGTGGTTGGTTTTTTGGGGCTGTATTTTTTTCTTTTTTTCCTCTCTTGCCATTTATTTTAAATGTAAAATTATATATGTATGTACATATATATAACAAAGAGGAAAGGAGATATGTGCAGTGTAGGTTATGAATAGTACAATTATGAATCACTGTAAAATTAGGCAGCTCTTTTTAATCCTCAAAGCCTTTGATTTCTTGAAAGCACTGTGAAAAAAAGGTGCATATGCCATTATCATTACATGCTGGGGCTCTGCATCTGATAAATTAGTATAAGGGGAGATTGCTTTAGCTGGTGCAATGTTATATTTCCTTGTATACATTTCTGTATGAGGCAAGTAAGCACATGAATGAAACAGGTGAAACAAATAAGCTACTTTATCCGTGGGAGAAAATGGGTGAAATCTGATCTGAGTCATACTTGAACCAATTGAAGTAAAACAAAACTACAGTTTCTCTCCCAAGATACCTGGGAGGTTGCTCTGCAACTCACATGAAATGTGAAAGACGGTGGATAGGGTAGATCCCTTAGTGGCACCCTCTGGGCATGGAAAAGCAGGGCCAGCCAATAGAGAAATGTTAAAACAATTTGCAAGTTTGAAAGAAGACTGTTTAGAACAGCATATAAGCAACTAAGCAAATAAAAACCCTCTGACTTTTCAGAGTCATTCCACAAATCTCAGTAAGGAATGGTCCTCTTCTTGTTTTATGGAAGAGAAGAGAGTATAGTGTCAAAACATGGAGGGACTTTCACAGATAACATTGGGTTGCAAGGGACACTCAAAGCTCAACTTATCCACCCCTGCCACACTCAGCAGGGTGCCCACTAGATCAGGCTGCCCAGGGACACATCACAGCTGGTCTTGAGCATCTCCAGGAACAGGGCCTCAACCACATCCCCTGGGTAACCCCTTGCATTATTTCACCAATCTCATTCTGAAGAACTTCCTCCTGATGTCCAACCTAAATCTCCCCTATTCCAGTTTCCTGTCATTGTCTCTCATCCTGTCACCACAGGCCCTTCTAAACAGTCCCTCCTCAGCCTTCCTGTAGGTCTCCTTCAGATACTGAAATGTAGCTCTAAGGTCTCCTTGGAACCTTCTCTCCTCCATGCTGAAAAACATCTTTCTCCAAAGGTGTTCCACACCTTTTCAGTTGTGCAACTGGACTGTGCAAGCATTGCAGCTACTTTAAAAGAGGT
Organism: Tricholaema leucomelas; assembly: GCA_013400475.1. Taxonomy (NCBI): domain Eukaryota; kingdom Metazoa; phylum Chordata; class Aves; order Piciformes; family Lybiidae; genus Tricholaema lacrymosa; species Tricholaema leucomelas. The sequence continues at coordinate 551,043 of WAAF01011349.1, read as the reverse complement.
TAAAAGAAAGTGGGAGAGCTCCTGAGTTTATCACTTAGAAGACTTCCAGAGATGAGAACCTGCAGGATACACTTCATAGAATCATAGAGTAGTGGGGAGTGGAAGGGACCTCTGAAGATTGCTTAGTATTGCCACCCTTGTAAAAGCAGGTACACCTAGGGCAGGTTGCACAGGAATACATCCAGGTGAGTTCTGAAAGCCTTTGGAGAAGGAGACTCCACAGCCTCTCTGGGCACTTAGTACAGGGAGTGGTGCCAGCATAGTAAAAGAAGGAGAGAGTACACACAAAACCCATGTGGGAGAGGTGAAGCTTCCTCTGAAGAGATTGACATGAATGGCCAAGAGGTACAAAATGAAATGCTTTGTTAACTTTCAAGAAAGATGTAGCAGTAGCAGTGATGTGAAATTGCACATAGAATTGCCACTTACTATGCACAGGCTCCTAGTCTCATATGCTGTGGTGCTTTTCTTTTTTTCTTCTGAATGTAACAAATGTCCTTATTCAGATACAGAATTGATTTTATAAAAAGGTTAAAAAACAACCCAACAAAACCAACAACTGACAGGGCCCTTAAGTTAAACTTTTAATTGCTGTTGAAAGACTTTGTTAACTTGTTAGAGTGGACATCTTCATACTGAAAACACAACACAAATGAAAATATGTGCCAACCTCACAAGCATCTGGAAAATCTACAGCTTTAGTTCAGAGTATGAATGTGGGAGGGAAGTCACCTCTCTAAATGTATTCAGGTGCAGGAGGTTAGAGGCAAATCTCAAACCCAACAATTATAGATATAAAAAAATCAAAATATGTATTTTAATATATATATATTTATACAGATATATAAAAAAAAATCATAGAATGGTTTAGGTTGGAAGGGATCTCAAAGATCACCTAGTTGCAACCCCCCACCATAGGCAGAGACACGTCCCATTATAACAGGTCACTCAAGGCCTCATCCAATATGGCCTTGAACACCTCTAGGGAAGGAGCATGCACAACCTCCCTGGGCAACCTGTGCCAGTGTCGCACCACCCTCACTGTAAAGAACTTTTCCCTAACATCTAGTTTAAATCTCTCCTAGTTTAAACCCATTACTCCTTGTCCTGTCATTACAAGACCTTTTCAGTAGTCCCTCCCCAGCCTTCTGGTAGACCCTCTTCAGATCCTGGATATAAAAATATTTTTATTTCTTGATATAAAAATAAAGAAACTATAAACTTCAAAAAAAATCATAGAATCAACCAGGTTGGAAGAGACCTCCAAGATCATCCAGTCCAACCTAGCACCCAGCTCTATCCAATCAACTAAACCATGGTACTAAGTGCCTCATTCAGGCTTATATATGATCTTAATTCTTACTAGAAACAAGATGGTGTCCTTTTGTCATGAAAAACTTCTGTTTTGGCTCTAAAGTCTGTGTTAGTCAATTGATCTGTTCATGTCTTAATGATTTGGAATTACTACAATGTGATGCAAAAAATCTCTCCGTTAGATAACCCACGAGATCTCCTCCTTTTTGTATCAGTTGTGAAGACCCTGAGTATGAATGAAGTTTGGAGAATGGAGATGCAGGGCTGAGCCTTGGTTTCATAGCCAGAAAATCCTCATCTCTCTTCTATGTGATACTGTAAAGCCTAAAAGTTAAAAATGGTGTTCAATCCTCAGAGCGATGAGGGAGGGGACAGAGAAAGAAAACTTGAGCTTTCCTTCTCCTTTCCCTCTCCTCCTCTTGGTCTGAATCTCTCCTTTTCTTGGTCTGAATCTCTCAGAGAAGGAGAGAACTCAATGTTGTGAAATAACTTATTTGGAACATCAGTTACTCTCAAAGAGAGATCTCGGACTCAGTGAGCTGTCAGGAGGCTTGTCACTGCCTCATGCAAGCCTTCATAAGTTACATCTGAGGAAGGATGATGTTGTTAGAAATCTTTCTGTCTCCATTTCTTGCTCAATCAGCTCTTAATTTCTTTTTCTTCTACCTTTCTTTTTTTTTTTTTTTTTTTTTCCTCCCCAATATGCAGCACCAGGGAAAAATTGGAGTTAAATTTAATGTTGGAACTGATGACATCTCTATTGAAGAGATCAACGCAATCATTAATGATGGAAAATACCATGTAGTACGTTTCACTAGGAGTGGTGGCAATGCCACATTACAGGTGGACAACTGGCCAGTTATTGAACGCTACCCAGCAGGTAAGGGCTTGCACAATCTCTTCTGAGTAAGAGAGCAGGGGGTGGGGTGTGGGGGGGGGAATGTGTGGAATTTGGCTTGTTTTGCTTCTCTTTGCTCGCTCACAGTGTTTTAGTAGCTTTAATTAAGTAAAGAGTCCTGAGCAATATGCAGTTTGTGATGATGGCATTTGCTTAAGTGGGTTTCAGACCACAAAATTCAAGTTATTGTTGGAAGTGAAAAAATACAGTTATCAACACATGAAATATTTGGTTTGTTTCTTGGGGGGTTTATTAGATTATTGTTTTAAGGGGAAGAAAAAAAAAAGGCTTTGACAAAAGCTACAGTAAAGTGACTCCCAAATCGATCTCTAAGTGATGGAATACATTTGCTGAGGGAGAGGTTGTCTGTGTTGTTTTAATCACAACTTGTTACTGAAGCACTTGGAAGCTTCTTAATGTAGCGGCAGGCATAAGCCAGAAGTTGTATTGGTTATCGGTTGTGCAACCAACCAACCAAACTGAGATACCTTAACTTTGAATGCAAACTACAGGTATTAGTCATGCAAGTGATGCTGGTTAACCTAAACAAGACACAAGGGTGTGGAGACAGAGTTACCTTGATCAAGCCCACATTTAATTTGATGCACTGAAGATTACTGTGTTACTGATTTTATCTATTTTTAAAGGCAATAGGTTTCTCACCCACACAATCCCTTTCTTACTGATTAGGATTACTGAGCTATTAATGGTAACTTACAAATCTGCAAGTTACCTGCTCACATTTGCTCTGTGTGTTGCTATTATTAGACAAAAGGCAGCAAATCCAGAGCTGCAGGTATTCTGCTTTGCATACTTGCTGTTGCACAAATGACAGTTCTGATTAATCTCTCTGAAAGTAGAAAATCCTTCATTTAGTGATTGCAGTGGGGTGGGAGGGTATGGTTCACTGACTGACCCAAACAGCCAGTGGCATCCTAGGCTGCATCAAAAGATCTTGGCCAACAGGTTGAGAGGTGATACTGCCACTCTGCTCTGGTGAGACTTCAGCTGGAGTGCTGTGTCCAGTTCTGGGCTCCCCAGTTCAAGAGAGACTGGGAGCTACTGGAGAGATTCCAGTGGAGGCTACAAGGATGACTGGGGAACATCTCTGCTATGAAGAAAGGCTGAGAGACCCAGCTGGGGCTATTCAGTCAGGCGAGGAGAAGGCTGAGAGAGGACCTTATCAATGTCTATAAATATTGGAGGGTGGGTGGCAAGATGAAGGTGCCAGGCTCTTTTTGGTGGTGCCCAGTGACAGGGCAAGGAGCAATGGGTACAAGCTGGAGCACAGAAGGTTCCACCTCAACACAAGGAGACACTTCTTTACTACTAGGGTGGTGGAGCACTGGAAAAGGCTGCCCAGAGAGGTTGTGGAGTCTCCTTTTCCAGAGACCCTCAAAACCCTGTCTGGATTTGTTCCTGTGTGACCTGCCCTAGGTGATCCTTCCCTGGCAGGGGGATTGGATTCAATGTTCTCTAGAGATCCCTTCCAGCCCCTGCCATTGTGTGATTCTGCAATGAGTTATGTATGAGCAGTTTTTCTGGCCACTAGAAACAATTAATGGCTTTAAGTTAAACGCATCCCTGAAAGGTGATAAACCCTTGCAAGGAATGAGGATGGTGAGTAAATATGTCCTGATTTTTTTTCAGAGGTTCCTATTTCCCCCCATGTCCCACCTGTGCTTTTATCTTTTGCAGTGCTTGGTAACTGGTAGCTGAAATAAGCTGGTGAAAGTTTGAAGGAGTGTGTCTTCATTTGTATTCAAGACTTACACAGCAGAAAGGATTTGGATTGGGTTTGGGTTTGTGTTTGGTTTTTTTTTTTTCTTCTGGGTTTTACCCAAGAGATGAGCATGAAAATATTTTTCTTTGTTCTTCTCTTTCTGTTTCTTCCTGAAAAGACAAAGTGCCTTCAAAACAACAAACAAACAAAAACCCCTTCAGTTGATTTCTAAGGATAGTGGCACACAGAATTTGTTTGTGCTGGATGTAGATCAATCTAGAAAACAGTTATTGCCTTGATACGGGATTAGTGGAGTGGAAGGAGGTTGGCTGTTTTCTTTGGATAATTTAGAGCTTGTTGAGCTTCCTTTAACAATCACTGCACAAGTTTAATTTCAAGACATTTTCAGTTGCTTCATCAGCCAGGGTACAGAATCCCTTGGCTTGCTTTGTTGCTAAATCTTCCACGACTGCTTTTGGCCTTTAATTTTTCTTTGCCTTTCCCATACTAATACTTTATGGCTTCTGAGTGCCATGATACCACTTTTGAAACGAAACTCATCCTCTCTCTTTGCACCTCTGTCCCTACTACCTTCCCAGCATGTGAGTACCTAGCCATACTTTTCTCATCTGTTTCCACGCTGGTCTGTCAGGTTTGGCACTCCTGATTTCAACCCTTTTCAAACACTCATTTCTTCACAGGCTGGTATTGATGGACCTTCTGGAGAAGGCATAGGCTATGCTGTCTTTCAGCAAGGTTGGTCCCACTCTGCAGATATTAATGGCACCATATTAAAGCTGCCATTGTGACTCCACTTCTAAAAGCAGTATTTCTGAAAGTGATGCCTTGGAGCTGTCAGAAAGCACAATTTGGCAAATGCTGCTGCATCCACTTTAGATGTGCTACTGCTGTGGCTGGTTTAGGGACTGATAGTGATACCTGCAGGTACTTCTTTTCATAGAATCAGGGAATAATTTTGGTTGGAAAAGATCTCTAAGATCAACAAGTCCAACTATTATCTAACTTGACAGAGTCTGGTGCTAAATCATGTGCCTCAACACCACATCTCTGCCTCTTTGATTCAGCTGCCTCCCCGCGAAGCCTGTTCCAGTCCTTAAGAACCTTTTCAGGGAAGGAGTTTCTTCTAATTTCCAACCTAAACCTCCCCTAGTGCAATTTGAAGCCATTTCAACTTGTCCTGTGACTTGCCACTAAGAAGAAGATATTAAGCCACACCTGGCTCCAACCTCCTTCCAGGGAGCTGTAGAGAGCAGAAGGTCCCCCTCAGCATCCTCTTCTCTAGACTAGCATTTCCCTCAGCTGCTCCTCACCAGCCCTGTTCTCCAAACCCTTCACCAGCTTCATTGCCCTTCTCTGGACCTGCTCCAGCATTTCAATGTCTTTCTTGTAGTGCAGGCCTTAAAACTGAGCCTGTTACTCAAGGTGAGGCCTCACCAGTGCTAAGCAGAGAGGCAGAATCACTTCCCTGATGCAGCTAGTCACGCTATTCCTGATACAAGCCAGGATGCTGGTGGCCATCTTGGCCATCTGCACACGCAGTTACTCATCACCTAACTTTTTCTTTGCTCATGCTTTGGATGGAGAACATGTTCATGGATTCATAGAATTGTTAGGGTTGGAAGAGATCTTGATGATCAACTAGTTTCAAACCCTTTACCATAGACAGGGACACCTTCCACTAGACCAAGTTGCTCCAGCCCTCATCCAACCTGACCCAGAACACTTCCAGGGAGGGCACCCAACTTCCCTGGGCATCCTGTTCCAGTGTCTCACCACCCTCACTTCAAAGAATTTCTTCCTCATCTCCTGTCTAAATCTCCTCTCTTCCAACTCAAAGCTGTTGCTTCTCATCTTATCACTACAAACCCTTGTAAAAAGTCCCTCACCAGCTTTCTTACAGACTGAATTTAATCTTGTTTGCATGAGTGAAGGCTCATTAGCTTTCATTTTTGTTCTTTTTTTTCCTTTGTGACTGTTTTCTGAATTGTTTCTTTCTGCCTAATTTCTGAATGTGCCTGTACCACTCTGCATAAGCAGAGGCTTATCTCTGCTGCTTCTGGGGTGTTGATAAAAGAAAGAAGAGAAATAATATTAGCAGCTTAATTAGTAAATCTGCTGTTCTTAAATATGCTGGATTTGGAAAAAGAGAGTTGGTTGCCTAAAGCGTAGCAACTGGTCAGTTCTCCCTTCTTTATGTGGAGAAATCATACTCCAAACTACACTTGTGGTTGGGGTATCTGACCATGAGACATTGCCTCTTTGTCATCATCTAAAATATTAAGTGAAGGTTTTCTGAAAGGAGTTTCTCACCAGAGGATATGAGGACAGGCTAAGCTGGAGGTCTTCAGCCTGGAGTAGAGAAGGGGACCAAGGGGACCTTCCAGCTGCTTTCCAATACCTGAAGGGAACCTATGGAAAGGCTGGAGAGGGACTTTTTCTAAGGGTGTCTAGAGACAGGACAAGGGGCAATGTTTTTAAACTGAGGGAGAGTATGGTTAGACTGGATCTGAGGAAGAAGTACTTCAGATGCCCCCTCCCTGGGTGTATTTAAATCCATGGATGACACCTTGAGCAACCAAGAGAGGCATTCCTGCATAAGGCAGGGAGTTTGGAGTAGATGATCTTACTGAGGGGCCATCTTACCAATGCTTAGAAATACTTAAAGGGTGCATGCCAGCAGAATGGGACCAGTCTTCTTTTAGTGGTCTCCAGTGACAAGACAAGATGTAATGGGCACAAACTTGAACATCTTTAGGCTGAGGATTAGGAGGAACATCTTTAGGCTGAGGATTCTAGAGCACTGGTCTAAGCCGCCCAGAGAAGTGGTGGGATTTCCGTCTTTGGAGGCATTCAAAGCCTGTCTTGATGCACTTCTGTGCAACTTGCCCTTGATGAACCTGCTCTGGCATATGGGGGTTGGACTAGATTGTCTCCAGAGGTCCCTTCCAAACCCTATCATTCTTCGTTCTGTGATCCTTGCATCTCTGATTAGCATTAGACAAGCATAACTTGGTTACAGCTGTCCTCATGTACCCCATGGGTCAGCAGATGTTGTCAGGGGAGTGTCTAACAGACCTAGATCTGACAGCAGGAGCATCTTGCACACACTGCTCACACAAAAGAGACTGTCCAAACCACTGCCAGACTAATGGAACAGATGTATCTGTGTGATTGGGAGTATGAATTACAATCAAGCATAGACACCAAAGAAGAACCTGTGTGAGTCTGTGTATGTTGGCAGAAGTTCAAAGCTCAGACTGACATTCTGGTTCCTGCTAAGTACCTCTGTAATAAGGCAACTGGCAGCTGAAGCTCTTAGGAATTTGGTATCACAGAGAATAATTCTGATCTGGGATTTAGGTTTGTTGGTTTGGGGGTTTTGTTTTTATTTGTATCTTTATTACATAAGATGAAACATATGAGAGCAGCCATGTTTGTCTTGGGGACTTTCTCTCCATCTCTGGGCTAAATATTCTTGTTGCAGAACATCCAAGGAGCAGGGGAAAGGGGGCACTTATTGAAATACTTCTCTTGGTGCCTATATTCTGAAAAATAGAGAAAGCATCTGCAGTCTTCTCATGGGATACATCTGACTTTGCATAAATGCTAAGAGTCAGCTGGAGAGTGACTTTTCATCAGGGTGTCTAGAAGCTGAGGTTTGAAGTTGAGGGAGAACAAGGTTAGAAAGATGGCCTGGAGGTGTTCAAGGCCAGATTGGATAAGGCCTTGAGCAACCTGAGCAAGTGAAATGTGTCCCTGCCCACAGCAGGGGATTTGAACTAGATGATCTTTAGGCTCCCTTCAATGCAAATCATTCCATGAATCTGTGATTCTATGATCCTACAATACTTTACTTGCCTTGGGGGTAACTGTTTGGAAAAAAACAGGAGGACTTTTCAGGAACTGTCCATCTGGGAATATGTAGAATATGAATTATACAGTGCAAGAGAAGATTTTATGTATAAATTTATGCCATATGTATAAAATCTGGCAATAGATGTGGGTTTCAAGTATTTAGTCCATGGAATTAGTAAGAAAAGAAAAGGAAAAATGCTGGCTAAGTCAGTAGTTCCTTAGTTACCAAGCAGTGTCTCATCCTTCCAGATTTGGCAAGCAAAGCTCATCAGTATTCTTCATGACCTTTCATGTGGCCTTGGAGTCACATCTCCATGGGGTTCTGTTTATGCTGATGTCTCTCTCTGGGAATGTCTGCTGGTATCTGTACTAGTTAGATCTACTGTGGTTTTGTAGGAGATAAGGGAGGAAAAATATGAATGAGTTATCATCCATTTTTTTCCCTATACATAAAATATTGGTCAAAGTTCCAGAGGTGAAAATATTCAGAAAGAAACTAGGCAACCATAGTGGCAAAGGCAGAGTTGTTTCACAAATCCATAGAATGATTTAGCTTAGAAAGGACCTTCAAGGTCATCTCGTTCCAACTCCTCTGCCATGGGCAGGGACACCTAACACTAGATCAGGTTGCCCAAGGCAATCCCTTGTTCTGTTGCCTGGCAGAAGAGACCAACCCCCACCTGGCTACAGCCTTCCTTCACATAGTTGTAGACAGCAACAAGATCACCCTTGAGCCTCCTCTTCTGCAGGAGGCCAAGCCATAGGTTTTTGTCTTCCCCTTCCACAGTTGCTTCCCTTAGCACAGAATGAGGAGCAGGGGAACATGTCTGGGAAAGCTAAGCAAACATGGATAAGCCCATCTTTGCCCTATCAGGCCTACCACCACAATGATTCACACCTTAATGAAGTGGAAGTATTAGGGATAAGATGAGTCTAACATAGTAGCTGGTTTGCATGCCGAAAGGCTGGGCACCTGGGAAGCAATCTAAACCCTCATATTCAGAAGCTTATCAACGGGTTGAGAAGCAGACATGGAATCATAGAATGGTAGGAGTGGAAGGGACCTCCAGAGATCCTCAAGTCAAACTTCTCTGCCCAAGCCAGAACACCTAGGGCAAGTCACATAGGAATGCATCCAGGCAGAGGAAGATCTCCAGAGAAGGAGACTCTACAATTTCTCTGGGCAGCCTGCTCCAGGGCTCCAGCACCCTCACGTTAAAATGTTTTTCCCATGTTGAGATGGAATTTCCTGTAGTTCAGTTTATGTCCATTGGCTCTTGTCCTGTCACTGGGTGTGACTGAAAAGAGCCTGGCTCAATCCTTCTGAGAGCCACTATGCAGGTATTTGCAGACATTTATAAGGTGTTGTCTCAGCCTTCTCTCCTCCAGACTCAGCAGCCCCAGGTCTGTCAGCCTTTCCTCATAAGAGAGATGTTCCATCATCCTTGTAGCATTCTGTTGAACTCTCTCCAGCAGTCCTCTGTCCTTCTTGAACTGGGGAGCCCAGAATTGCACACACTATCCCAGATGTGGTCTAAGCAGGACTGAGTAGAGGGTGAGGAGAACTTCCCTCAACACATCAGACAGTGGTTTCTACATGAGAGAGATGAGACAGGAAGTAGAATAGGAAAAAACTCCCTGTTCAGTCCTATCCCTTGTTGACATCTCTCTTCAGCTCTTCACTGTATAATTTCTACACTCCTCAGTGTTTTCCACAGTTAATCAATGATTTGCTACATGGCATCATAGAAAATGTTTTACTCAAATCCAGATAAATTAGATATACTTAATTTCCTTTATCTAGAAAATCATTTAACTTGTCAAACACAGCTATTAGATTATTCTAACATGATTTGGGGCACTTTTGCATTTTATCTCCTTTTCCAATCACATCCACATCTTTAATTCTTTGGAATTTGTTCTAAAGCACTGCACATGGCTAAGGTCAGAATAGAGTGGATGATTTTTTCCCCCTCTCCTTGTTGTTTAAAACTGTTACAGTTTTTGTTCTTTAATGCGAGAAGCAGTGTGCCCTGTTGGGTATTTTAAAGAAGGCTGAGTTGTTATTTATAAGCTCTGTGACAGAGTTCATCTTCCTCATCTTCTGACCCCACAAATTCATTTAAAATACATAAGTTGCTTTCTTCTGAGATACAAGGTTTGAAATGAGAGGAGATTTAGACTGGATGTTAGGAACAGGTTCTGCACGATAAGGGTGGTGGAACACTGGAACACATTGCCCAACGAAGCAGTTGAGACCCTATCCCTGGAAGTATTCAGAGTCAGGCTCAACAAGGCTCTGACCAACTTGATCTAGTGGAGGATGTCCCTGCTCACTGCTTTTTGTTTATTTTACTTTCTTTGAAAAGGTCCTACATTTATTCTACTTTCTATGAAAAGGACCTTTGAGCTTGAGTTCTGGCAAGTTTACGTGTATATTTATTTTGATTGCTAATTCTGAAGGTCAGTTCTTTCTCTTCTGAGCACATCAGGGTTTTTAACCTCTGACAATATGGTATATTCTAGTGTAGTCATTCAGCCTAGCCTCATATATTTTTAATCTTGCAGGTTGAAGTCCATATATATAAATAAAAATAAAATAAGGCAAGGGTGAATGAGGTAAGGCCAGGCTGGATGAAGCCTTGAGCATCCATGTCTGGTCAAGAAGTGTCCTTGCCCCTGGCAGGGAGTTTGGAGCAGATAATCTCTAAGGTTTCTTCTAACCCAAGGCTTTCTATGATTCTATATTTTAATACTATCCTTTAAAGACTTTCCAAGTGCCCTTCTTGTCTGAGTCCAACCCCTTACATCGACGAAACAATCTGATTTCCTTCACTTTATCCAATTCTGTTTTTTGGAAATCGAGAATCTGATTTACAGACTTATTTTTAGTTATCCAATGGCATCCTGGCCTGTATCAGGAACACTGTGGCCAGTAGGACAAGGGAGGTTATTCTTCCCCTCTACTCAGCACTGGTCAGGCCACTCCTTGAGTACTGTGTCCAGTTCTGGGCCCCTCAATTCAAGAGAGTTGTTGAGATACTGGAACATTTCCAGAGAAGGGTGATGAAACTGGTGAGAGGCCTGGAACACAGCCCTGTGAGGAGACACTGAGGGAGCTGGGGGTGTTTAGCCTGGAGGAGGCTCAGGGGGTGACCTCACAACTACCTGAAGGGAGGCTGTAGCCAGGTGAGGGTTCGTCTCTTCTCTCAGGCAACCAGCAACAGAACGAGTGGACAGGGTCTCAAGTTGTGCCAGTGGAGGTCTAGGCTGGGTGTTAGGAGGAAGTTGTTGCCAGAGAGAGTGATTGGCATTGGAATGGGCTGCCCAGGAAGGTTGAGTCACTGTCCCTGGAGGTGTTCAAGAAAAGCCTGGATAAGGCACTTAGTGCCATGGTCTAGTTGACTGGACAGGGCTGATAGGTTGGACTGGATGATCTTGGAGGTCTCTTCCAACCTGCTTGATTCTATGGTTCTGTAATTTGAATCAACTCATGATCTCTCAATCAAAATTTATTTTCCTCAGGTTTTCTATGCTATTTTTATTACTTACCTAAAGCAAAGCTTTAAAAAAGCATTGTGGGTTGATTTTTGTTTGTTTGTTTGCTTGTTTGTTTCAACTGGATAAAATCTGAACTCAGTATAGTTGAATGCTGATATCTCCCAGTGTTTGTACAACTATGTTCAGTTATGAATAGAAGAAAGCATTATAGCAGTGTGTGAAAATAATAGCACAGAGAATTAAAAAGAAGAAAAGGAAATCTGTGCATCTCACTTGAGCAAGTTCTCTAGAGCATAGTCAGGTGCAAGAAACTAATTTAGCAGGAATTGAAATAGATTAAAAATTAATCTTCGTTACCGAGCCACAAACCAGCGTTTAAGTGATGGATGTAACTAGGTCAGCGTGCTGCCTTAACTTGGCAAATGTGTGATTTGCACAACTTAGTTCTTGCATATTTTGTTTCTTTTCTGATTCACAAAGCTCTGACTACCCTTTGGTTAGGGTTAAATGTGTTTTCCAGCTCGTGTCTAGGCCTTGCTTTCAGTAGAATGTTATTGTTCATGTGAGAGATGGATGTTTGTTAAACGCGGTGATTTATTTTCCCCGTTCTCTTTGGGTGAACCCCTGTTGTAGCTTAGCCAAAGCCAATGAAATGTATTTTCTTTCTCTTTTTCTTAATTATTGCTGCCCTTTGAGGTTATGAAATTGTTCTAGCCTGCTGTCATCTTTAAATAAAGAGCCTAGGTGATACCCAAACAAGACACTACAGTAAGTCTCTATTCAAAGAGTGGTTCCAGTAAAGTTTCCCAAATCAGGTTTTTAATTTGACAGCTTATCAGGCTTTTCTGTCAGATAATGCTATCTAATAATGCTTCTCCTACTCTGCAGACACGTTTTCTTTTTTCTTTTTTTTTTTTCCCTTTTATTTTTCATCTTGGATATCCTGGTGAAATACAAAGGCTCATCCCTTCTTAGACTTGATAGATCCTGTAATTAAATGCAGATCTTGATAAAATGTGCGGCATGGTTGTCATTACTTGATCACAGAAGGTATAACACCTTCCTGTTAAATATGATAAGGTGGCACAATGCAGCTAGTTTAGAGGGAGGAAGAAAATGTCAAATGGGGAGTGATTCAGAAAAAAGGCTTTCTAAACTAGTGATGAAACAGCTGTCAGCTCTTTCTGGTCCTGTGGCAAAGGCGGCTGCCCATACCTTCCTACCATGATTAGTCACTGGATGATACAGAAATGGCATTCCTGAAGAAGACCCCAAGCTGTGGGGATTCAAGTTAGAGGAAGGAAGTGAGAGTGAAAGCAGATCTCAGAATGACACACAGCAAATCTGTCACAGCCAGTCCCACTTGCCTTTCTTCAGGAAGTCCATTAGGTATTAACAATCCCAGTAAAAGTCGGGTCACAGAAGAGGAAATATTGCCAGTAGACAGGGATCCTTTTGCACACTTTTAGTATGGGTTGTGATATATTTTGCATGCAAGTTGGACTATCAGAATGTAGCCAACAGATTAAAGCAAGTTCAAAATGGAGGATTAATGTGGTGTTGGCCAGAAATGATTCCAAGTCTCTACAAAGTAATTTTCTTTACTAAGTAGTTTTCTTAACAACTTACTGCTGATATCTGTGATAGAATCAATGTCATGAAAGACATCTGTCCTTCTTCTTTTCACTCCCAGTAGCAAGACCACGTTGTCTGTACAATGTTTTGAACATCAGGATTCATAGAATGCTTTGGGTTGGAAAGGACCTCTAGAGATCATCTATTCCAACACCACTGGCAAAGCAGGGTCACCAAGGAAATGTCACACAGGACAACATCCAGACTGGCCCTGTCTTCCGGCTTGTACCTATTGTCCCTTGTCCAGTCCCTGGGCACCACCCAAAAGAGCCTGACACCTTCATCTTGACACTCATCCCTCAGATATTGATAGACAATGATCAGATCCCCACTCAGCCTTCTCATTTCCAGACTAAACAGCCCCGGGGCTCTCAGTCTTTCTTCATAGCAGAGATGTTCCAGTCACTTCATCATCCTCATAGCTCTCTGTTAGACTCTCTCCAGCACATCTCTGTCTCTCTTGAATTGGAGAGCTCAGAACTGAACACAGTATTCCAGATGTGGTCTAATCATCCTTACAGCTTTTTATTGGACTCTCTCCTTCTTTATTTCTTTGTCTTTTCAGCCTGCTCTCTAGCAACTGTCTCTTTCAAGATCACACAGGACTTGATGTAGCATGCCACTCACAAAGCCAAACCAATATCCACTGACTTCATCAAAATTACTTTTATGTAAGCCTTAAGTTAGTATGGTTGTGACCATGCCCCTCGCTTGAGGTGCCCTGCTCCCTGGGTATATAAATACATTTGCTCTAAGACTGGTATTAGCTCTCCCAGCAGCCAATAGAGCATACAAGAGAGGAGTACAATAGTGTGCTCCTGCCATGTATTCCTTCTGCAAGGCACTTTGTTTCCATTAGCTTCTGGGGTAGCCCTGAGGTCAGTCTGAAATGGGAGCCTTTCTCAGGACAGAACAAATCAATGCAGTGCTGAGCCTTCCAACCAGACAATCTACCATACGGAACCCAAAGTGAATTTGTCTGCAGCGCTGTTGTGTTTGAGGTGCTCACAGAAGATAAGCTTTGGGGGTCGTGTTTTATTTATTTGGGGCACATTTGCATGTGTGTCCCCAGAGATATTTCACTGGTGTGGTGAGGTGTGACTCTATGTCTTCAGGATAGGAACTTCCATTAAACTAACTAATTCAGGAGCAGTCTCTGTAATTCATACTGCAGTAGGGGAAATGGCAGCCTGCTCTGTCCTAGATATATTTTCCAGCAACTGAATCACATTAGCCAGGCATCCAGGAGGGCACAAATCCTGGTTATCTCAAGTATATGCTTTAGACTCTTTCTCTTCTTTGTACCACATGAAAATGGGAGAGAAGTTGTATACCCATCCTGCTTTCTGCTTAGCATTCTGCACTCCCAAGCCCTGATGGTTAAAAAATAGATAAACCTTCATGCTGTTGTGCTCGCACTTTCAAAGTAACTTTTTCTGTGCATCTGAGATTCAAGGCAACTTCTTCCCTTTGAGATTAAAGGGAGCTTGTTGTAACCAGTTCTTCTGGCCTGTTCAGAGCATTCCAGGAGTGTTCAAAGAGCTACCATGACCTTAGCAAGGTGTAGCTCAAACAGCAGTCTGCACTACCTAGCAGAAATAGACTGAAAAGATTGTATGGTTTTTTATAACTTAGAACCCTGGTGAGCCTCACAGGAGTCAGATCCTGTAGATGCACCATTTAGAATAAATATGAGGCAGAAATTGAACTTTCCACAGGTGTCCCTGCCCATGGCAGGTGGGTTGGGACAGGATGATCTTTAAGGATCCTTCTAACCTAAACCATTCTAGTAATCTGTGAATATAAGAAGCACAAACCACTGTGAACAATGTCCTGATTTCAACCCTAAAAGGCAGAATTTAATTAGATTAAAGGCACCAAAATTAGGTGTTTACAAATTGATTTGATAAGTGAATGGCTTCTTTGCCTCAGTGGACTATTTCTGAGGAGTTTTTTGGCCTTTTCTCATGTAGTGTTGAGCTTAGTGGACGTTTAGTGGAGGTTGGAAGAGACCTTGCATTAAAAGAAGCATGGCCACCAGATGGAGAGAGAGGATTCTGCCCCTCTGTTCTGCTGAGACCTCACTTGGGGCACTTTGGGGCCCCCCAACAGAAAAAAAGACATAGACCTGCTGGGGAAGGTCCAGAGAAAGGCCATCAAGGTGATCAGAGGGCTGCAGCACCTCTGCTACAAAGGCAGACTGAAAGAATTGCAGAAGAGAAGGCTCTGGGGAGGCCTTAGTGTTCCATTTCACTATCTGAAAGGGACCTATAGGAAGGCTGGGGAGGGACTGTTTAAAAGGGCCTACAGGAATAGAACAAGGGGCAATGGTTTGAAACTGGAGCAAGAGGGATTTAGGTTCTACATCAGGAGGAAGTTCTGCACAATGAGAGTGGTGAAATACTGGAACAGGCTGCCCAGGGCTGTGTTTGAGGCCCTGTCTATTGAGACATTCAAGATCAACTCTATGTGTTGAGCAGGTCAGTCTGCTCTAGTTGGAGGTGTCCATGCTGAGTTCAGGAGGTTGGATGAGATGACTTTTGAGGGTCTCTTCCAACCCAATGCAATCTGTAAACCATTAAGTCCAACCACTCACCTAGAGCTCACAATCCCAGCAGTACTTCTAAGCCACTGCCACTAAGCCATGTTCAGAGACCAGAGCATGTCCAGGGGGGATTCTGTACTGGGCTCAAAAACATCTAACACCTTTATGTATGGCCTGTAACTCTGCATAACATCATTGCTGGTGATGTGTGACTGCTCCAAAGATTGCACGTTAAGCAGTGAATAGCTCTATGGCTCAACAGGTGGGTCCACAGTCATGCCCTGTGATATGCCTGTGTCTGTGTTAGGAGTGTCTGATCAGTGTAAGAATAATGCTATGGTGGCATTGTGTTTGTTATGCAGATGTAACTATACCTTTCTTAACCAAGGGGGATGAGGAAAAAAGACCATTTCCAGGGATAAATTCTATATCCAGAAACAAATTCTGTGCTAACCAGCAGCTACAGTGGCTTAAACATGCTGCTCCTAGTGCCTTAAACTCTGATTGCAAAAGAGCAGAAAGAGAATACTGAGTATATTACTCCAATCCTAATGTATAATATTTTTCAGCTTTAGATATTTATGCATCCATAATCCTGCTAACTAGGAAAATGATGACTAGTTAGCTGCTTGCTTAGCTGTTCTATCTGATATCTCAGTTTGTTGCATGTTATTTTTTCCAGTAGCTGATTTTAACTAAAGAGCATTCTCTAGAGTAAGGCTGAGTACAGCTTTTCCAGCTGAGCTGGAGAGCTGAGCCATGTTGCAAGAGTCTGTCAGAAATAATCTCCTGCCTCTACACTTTCCTTATCTGCCATTGCTCTGTGGGTGTGAGCACCACGGGTGTTCTGTGCAGAAAACAAAATGGGATGTTACCCCAGTCTGTGTCAGAAATATGGTTGAGTTTTAGTGATGCTAACGATCCATCTTGGCAGCTAGATGTATCTGAATCTTAATTGGATTGACTTCAGACTTTGCCATGAAAGTTTGTTTATATGTTTCAGTGTTCCACTTTAGAAGCTGTAGCACATCTGTGCACATACCACAAGGATATATAGACAGAGGCAGTTTCATAGATTCATAGAATAGTTAGGATAGGAAGGGATCTTAAAGATCATCTAATTCTAACCTCCATGCTATAGGTACCTTCCACTAGACCAGGTTGCTGAAGGTGTCATCCAGCCTTCAGGAAGGAGGCATCCACAATCTCCCTGAGCAACCTGTCTCAGTGTCTCACCACCCTCACTGGAAAGAATTTCTTCCTAATATCCAATCTAAATCTGCCTTCCTCAAGCTTCAGTCCATTCCCTCTCATCCTATTACTAGTAGCCCTTGGAAAAAGTCCTCTTCCAGCTCTTCTGTAGCCCCCTTCAGGTACTGGAAGATAACTCTAAGGTCTCCTTCGAGTTTTCCCTTCTCCAGGCTGAACAACCCCAACTCTACAAGCCTGTCCCCATAGGAGAGGCTCTTCAACCCCCTGATCACCTTCGTGGTCTCCTCTGGACCTGCCCTAGCAGTTCCATGTCCTTCTTGTGCTGGAGACCCCAGAACTGGACACAGTACTGCAGGTGGGATCTCATGAGAGCAGGGTAGAGGGGGAAAAATTACTCCCCCTTCCCATCTCTCAGTTCCATGGCTGTAATTCCACGGGTGATGGTAGGCAGTAGCTTGGTGGAATGATGTAGTCCTCCCTCCTTTAAACTCATGAATTTTGTCTTGAATATATGCTTATTAAGCTGGAATGCATTAATGTTTTATTAGCAAGCCATCTGCACGTTGTAGCTGTTAGTGTATTATCTACTTCGAATGGGATGTTTATTTAATAATTCATCATTCTCAGCACCATCATTTAAACATAAAAATAATTTAAATAGCATATTGCATTATAGTTTAATGGTGCATTAGTGCTTGATGTTAGAGGAGCTACTAGAATTCATAAATCTAGAAGGATGATCATATCCTTACCTAATCTCTTCAACAGAGTGGGTTTTAGTATGGTTTTAAAAGGTCAAGTAGTTTCCTGAGAGAAAGTGGATGTGTGGCTTGTGCTAGCAGAGGGAATTTCTTTCAAAAGTTGTTCTTTTCCCCCATTTAACATTTCAGAAGCATTTCAAAGTAAAATTCAAGTCCAATTTTATATTGCAGCAACAGAATGATTTCTGTAACAGAAAATGAGAAGTTAAACATATTGATGGTTGAGTAATGATTACGTGTTTCCTTCCAAATTCATACACAATTAAATACTTCAATATTGACTGGGGGTTTGTGCTGATGTTTCAATTCAGATTAACCAAAAGTCAGGCCAATAAATTTAGACTCACACAGACTCATAGATCTAGACTAGATACTAGAAAGAATTCTTTCCAGTGAGGGTGGTGAGACACCAGAACAGGTTGCCCAGGAAGGTTGTAGATGCCCCCTCCCTAGAGGTGTTCAGGGCCAGGTTGAACAAGCAACCTGACCTAGTGGAAGATGTCCCTGCCCATATCAGGGGTGTCGGTACTAGATGATCTTCACAGAGAAAGTGATTTACTATTGGAATGGGCTGCCCAGGGAGGTGGTGGAGTCACTGTCCCTGGAGGTGTTGAAAAAAAAGACTGGATGAGGCCCATGATCTAGTTGATTGGACAGGCCTGGGTGCTAGGTTGGACTGGGTGACCTTGGAGGTCTCTTCCAACCTGCTTGATTCTATCTTTAAGGCCTCCTCCAGCCCAAACCATTCTATGAATCTATGAAAATTAGTGATCCTGATTAGTGAACCTTATCTAGTGGAAGGTGTCCCTGCCCATGGCATCTGGGCTGGAACTAGATGATCTCAAAGGTTCCTTCCCACCTGAACCATTCTGTGAATCTCTGAAAACACTTAGCTAATTGGTAAAGTGTTAGAGAGTGCATTTTATGGATTGTTTTACAGACATGCTGCCTGTCACAGATCACCTGCAAAATATTATCAAAGCTTTTTTTAAATGTGTGATTAGGGAATCAGATTATTTCACCTTCTAAAAGATAAACTGAAGTCACTGCTGGCATCCTACCCACAGCCGTTATGCTCTTGAGTGGTGGACTGCTCGTTATATTTCTGCAGTCCTAAAGCACTCCTCTGCTTTCATCTCAGTGAGTGTCTGTTTCTATTATTTACAGTCTCTGTTTCTATGTCTTGCCAAAAGCATTAAAAAAAAAAAAAACCCAAACCTCTCTATATGTACAAGTTTAAACCTTTCCATTTGAAATAGATTATTCTTTTATAGTAAAATGTCTGCAAGGCATAAATACACAAATTGAAATGTCACTTTTAGACAGAACAGAAAGTCTGGAGCTTGCTTTGGCCAAGGGCTAGGGTTTGTTGTTTTGGGTTTTTTTTGCTGCACTGCTGACACAGAACAGATTTTTATCTCTTAAATGCCATTTTCTATCTGTATGGCTGCATTTGGTTTCCTCTGCTTGGCGAAGGCTTGTCCAAACAATGGCCTTACTTTTGTAGTTTCCATTGGCTTGTGTGTCATCTTGCATATCCCTAGGAGAAGGAGCTTCAGCAGAGGTAGTGACTGTGGCAAAGCAGCTCTGGTGCAGGGCTTTGTGGCATAGTGGTGCTTAAATTTGGCATTTTCATGTTTCCTGGAAGAGCAGGAAATCAGCATTCTTACTATTTGCAGTTAGTTTGTGTGCTGTTGATGAGGGTTAATGCTGATTGCCTTGGATTTCTGTATTTTCTTTTCTTTTTTTTATGTCTCTGCTCATGTAATGAGCACAAAATTAGCCTCACTGCCCCCCTGCTTTGACTCCAAACAGTCTGCTAAAGCTTTGGTGGTTCACAACTGAAAGCCAAACTCTATTTTCTTTTATAAATCACATAACCAAGAGCAGAATCTAACCCCAGAAGAGTTTTGTTTCTTTTATTTTTTTCAATTGTTTCAGAGAACTTTTCATGTTGCCAATGGTCCAGAGATATTATAAGGAAAGAAAAAAAAAATACAGAGAATTTCCCAAAGCCTTTCACTGACTGCAATAAAATGCAATGCTATGAGCAGTCACCTTTTGACAGTTTGTCCTATTCCATCCTCAGAATTTGCAATCTGATTAAGCTTAATTAGGAAGCTTGTACATAGCTAATAAGACCTTTCTTACTGATGGCTTCTACCTGAATCCTGGATACTCATGGGGTTACAGACATTTAAAATAAGAGCTGAGCACAGTATTTTCTCTTGGCCATTGTTCATTTATATAATGTGAGTATTACTGCTCTCAAGAGACATTCTGTATGGCAGCTCTTTGCTAACATGAAATGAAGATCATTCAGATTGCCACCTGAATGAAAGTCAGAATGACACATTAACTAGTTACTATCTCAGACCTAGCTAATTTTAGATCCAATAAGGTTGAAATACTCTCCACTTTTCTGCTGTTGAAAACCTATTGAGTAAGAAACTTCTTGCAATCAACTTAGGGTTAAATTTCTATAGCAAAAGTAACCTCAGATGCTGTGACATTACGATTCAGAAAGAGTTCAGAGTCCTTTTACCTTGGAGAACTGCAAAATGTCACTCTTAGAGTGATGTGGGGCATGGTACTGTACTTACAACAATTCATTCCTTATACTTTAATCTTCCTCTTTAATGATTCCTATCAATTTTCCTGCCTATTTTAGCAGCAGCCATACCATATTAGCTCCTTAAATGCTGCACAGGCAGCACAAAGGATATTTTTCAAACTCCTGATAACCAAATACGACCTTTAATTTATCCGACAAATCCTGTGTTTTCTTATCTCCTTCTTGTTGCTTTTCATCTTCTCTTGCTTGCTTTTGATATAGCACAGCAGTATCTCAAAGTAAGCAATCTGACTCTGTGCAAACTGAGACATGCATTGCGTGATTGTGAGGAAGTGAGAGTCAGGAAGAGCACACTCTTCCTTTAATTACTGATTAATTAATCCACTGAAAAGTAATCAAACCCAAACCAGGGCAGAAGGTAGTCGGTTTGAAGTGAAGGTTCAGCTCTTACTGAGAGTTCACAGATTGCTCTGGGTTGGAAGGGACCCACAAGGGTCTTCTTTTCTAACCCCCCTGCACTTAGCAGGGACACCTCCAACTAGATCAGGCTGATCAAAGACACATTGAGGCTGATCTTGAATGCCTCCAGGAATGGGACTTCAGCCAGATCCCCGATCAAATCCGTTCCAGTGTCTCACCACTCTCACTGTGAAGAACTTCCTCCTGATATCCAACCTAAATCTCCCCTGCCCCACTTTCAAACCATTGCTCCTCATCCTGTCACCACAAGGCCCTCTAAACAGTCTCTCCCTAGCCTTTCTGTAGGTCCCTTTCAGATACTGAAATGCAGCTCAAGGTGTCCCTGGAGCCTTATCATCTGCAGACTGAAAAGCGTCAATTCTTCCACCCCATCTTCCTGGCAAAGGTGCTGCAGCCCAATGGTCATCTTGGTGGCTCTCCTCTGGACCCCTTCCAGCAGGCCTACGTCTCTCTTATGTTGGGGGCCTCAGACCTGGACATTTTACTTCAGGTGAGGTCTTGCCAGGGAAGAGCAGAGGGGCAGAATCCCCTCTCTCCATCTTTGGCCACACTACTTTTGATGCAGCCCAGGCTGCCACTGGTCTTCTGTGCTGCACGTGCCCATTGTTGCCTCATGTCCAGCTTGTCTTCCATCAGCACCCTCAAACCCTTTTCTGTGGGGCTGCTCAGTTTTAACCTATACAAAAGTGTAAAAATATGGTTTAGTTTTGTTTAATACTCAAGCATGAAAGAAGGAGTTTGCAGATGAACACAGAGGGGCTTGGTAGAGCCTGTAGTATTAGTGGGATGCGAGTCAACTCATTCATCTTTCAGTAAGTCTAGCACTTGGATTCTTCTGTAAAGCAATCTGAGGTTTGCTTTCTGATTAGTAGTGTTAGAAGCCACCACTGAGAGATTCCACTCTGCTCTGAAGACTGTTGCCAGTCATTCTGTGAGGAAAATATTCTCTTGGGATGGTTAATATTCATCATAAGGAATCTGGGAGTCTCTGTAAGGTGAAAAGGGCTGTAGTACGATGTGGTCATTTTATATGAACATGCCAGGTTGGACACTTGAAAGTTTGGAGAAGTCATACCTCGTGGTGGTTTCTTTTTATATAGTTGAACTCTTCTGGGAGAAGGTGAGATGTTGTAGAGTTGCATTCTTTCTTATTTGCTACAGGTTCTTTTTTTTCCTACCTTTAGAGTCTCTTTGCACTTTTATTTTCTTACCAAGCTGTGGGTGAGGTTTGTTCAAGACATCTAACGGGAAAAAAAATGGACATCCTAGAACTGTGTGCTGACTTTCCTTTTGAACACTGGAGGAGGCCCAAAGCAACCAACAGTCTTCAAGGTTGACCGCTGTACCCTCCTCCATGTCTTGTGTCTCATTCACCTACACATTGTAACAGCTAGAGTTGGCATATTTTAGGAACAGAAAGACACAGCATCACCTGATGCATCCAGAACTCCTTCTTGGATCAAAGGCTGAATAGACAACTCTGGAAGCACTCAGCAAAGATATGGCTCAGAGAAGTGTCAGTGACCCCCACAAATGGGGTGAACCTAGATCTCTTAATCTCTTGTGCTCTGCTCCATGAGACTCAGTCTTACACCTTTGTAGCCTGGATCCAGGATGCTGTGGTAGAAAAAAAGAGCATCTTGTATTTGCAGTGTAACATCTTTATAGGCTGGGCCCAGGATGCTGTGATGGAAAAGGTGGTTTTATATTTGCCCATTCACTGATGACTGCTGAGGATAAGACAATTGTAGACTACAAGAAGGCTATTCATGAAGGCAGTAGGCAGAGTAAGATAATTAGATGTGCTGCAGAGTGTTTAGGAACTAAATTTGCAAGGAGCAAGGCTTACCAGAGGTCTAAAGTGGCAAGTGAAATAAGGTTATGCCCTAGCACGCCCTACTCATCATGTGTGGAAAGTCTGGGCACATACTCTGGGTCTGCAGCATACATGCAGATGAGAAGCCTCAGCCTGAATGATCTCTCTAAGGAGTCTTTGGTCAAATAGAGCAATGGAGACATAGCCGCTAAATTCCTTAGATGACGGTTAAAGGTGGAATCGTAATGCAGCTTTGGAGAATGTCTGTATATTGAATATTTCAAACACATTGCATTTTTAATCTATTTAAATCATTGTGACAGAGGTGACACTGAAAGCATCCACTGATGGCCAAGGCCTGGAGCCAATGTGAACACCAGCAGGACAAAACTATCTGCAAGTTGTGCCTGTGGTTGATAAGGCTTAAAATATCACTTTCTCCTTTGCTGGGGAGGGGCAAGCTGCATGTGCAAAATCACAGAATCAGAGAATGCACTGAGTTGGAAGGTCCCTTTAGGGGAGTAGGTCACCTACTCCAACCCTGCTGCAGTAAGTAAGGACAACCTCAACTAGAGTGAGATGCCCCATCAAGCCTGACCGTGAATGTCTGCAGGATGGAGCCTACACCACTTCCCTGGGCAACCTGTCCCAGTGTTCCACCACTCTCTAGACCACAGCCTTGCATCTCCAGTTTATTCTGACATTAATATACGTTGGTATACAGAAGTTCATGTACACAGGAACAGCGACAGATGATCTGAAAGAACTTCAGTCTGACTATTCCCATGATTGTGTTTGTATTTCATAGCCTGGTCCCTGTGCCAGAGAGCTGCTGCAGCTTCCTTTCCTCATGCCGATACTTCAATCATGTTGCATCCCTAACTGCATCTGGAGGGTCTCTGCCTGCCTATTCCAGATACGAGGAGACTCAGGATTCAGAAATAGCCATGTCAAGCTCATTATAAGCAAAACTAGGGGGAGAGGAGTTGTTAATAAATGGAGTTAGACCTTGGCTTTAGCACTTAGCTGGTTATTTCCCTAGCAGATCACCAAGACTACCAAGGTGAATTTGTATTCTGTTGAAGGGTTTGTTTCAAAGAAAATACTCTCTAGCTTAGATTGTTCTTCACAGACTCTCGATTTTCAACCTCCTTACTTATTCTCTTTCAAGGATGCTGCTATTTCACATCAATAACTGACACCTTTATTTCAGAGAACAAAATAGAATTACACTCCAGCACTGACAATATAATAAATCAGGAGGGATAAAATACATATTAGTGAAGTTCACATAGTTGGTTTGTCCCAGCTGACCTATAGATAGAAAGGTATGATTAAAGTTGGAGTTGTGTTGGTTGGTTTGAGGTTTTTTTGACTTGCTGCTTCTCAATCTTGCCACGAGATTTAGCTGTAACTCAAAGATTTGACCTTTGCTGCTTCTCTCTGCTTACCTTGATTCTTTGGAATTATTGTTATTCCCTTGAAGCCTTTCTGCCCATACAGAATTAACACTGTATTGTGACAAAATATGATCTGTCTGGCAGAAGAAGGAAGGCATCTAGAATTCGATTGGCTTAGACAATGTCACTGTGCACATCCCCAGTGAGTGATTTCTACCTGGATTTTATTTTTTTTTTAATCAAAGAAATCTCAACCATATAAACCAGAAAGAATCACAGAATGTTAGGGGCTGGAAGTGACCTCAAAAACTCATCCAGTCCAAGCCCCCTGCCAGAGCAGGATCACCTATACCAGATCACACAGGAATGCGTCCAAGCGGATCATGAATATCTCCAGAGAGAGAGACTCCACAACCCCTCTGGGCAGCCTGTTCCAGTGTTCTGTCATCCTCACAGGGAAAAAACTTTCTCATGTTTCCAGAGAATTTCCTATGCCTCAACTTCAACCCATTGCCCCTTGTCCTGTCGATAGGCATCACCAGTAAGAGCCTGATCCATCCTCCTGGCACTCGTCCTTTACAGCTTTAGAAACACGAATGAGGTCACCTCTCAGTTTCCTCCAAGCAGAAGAGCACCAGCTCCCCTCAGTCTCTCCTCATGAGTAAGATGTACATTCTCTGGATCATGCTGGATAGTCACATAGCTGTCTCCAGTTAAAGTTTAGGCATATTAGTTGGTTTGGGTTTTTTAATGAATTATGGTTCAAAAGCATGCCTGCCAGGGCACTTATTCTTTCAAGAATAAAATCTCCAAGCCACAAGTTTATTTAGAGGAGAAAAATACAATTCAGCTTCTCAGAAGCAGGTTTTCCCTTGAAGAAGTTCCTCGTGATTCATCACACTGGTAAAAATAGGCATTAGAAAAGGAAGCATGGAACATGTGTGCTGAATTCAGGCATTGGAATGGGCTGCCCAGGAGGGTAGTTGAGTCATTAACCCTGGATGTGTCAAAAGTCATTTGGGTGTGGTGCTTAGGGGTATGGTTTAGGGGGCACCTTGTAGGGTAGGGATATCGGTTAGACTTGGTGATCCTGAGGGTCTTTTCCAACCTGAATGTTTCTGTGATTCTGTGAATACTCCTGAGGTAAACAAGAAAATGGTGTTTGTGTTTTTACTGGAGATGAGATTACCAGTTAGTGAGTTCAGTGAGGCTGTCCAAATCCATTCCAGCTGAGAGTTTAACCCAAACCAGCTGGCTGGCAAAAAAAAAAAAGAAAGTTAGTGAGAAGGTGACTGCTTTGCACTATGTAGTTTCCATTATTTTTGATTCACAGATTTCGTCGGGTTGGAAGGGGACCCTCAAAGGTCATCCTGTCCAAATTCCTTGCAGTTAGCAGGGACACCTCCAGATGGAGCAGGCTGCCAGGGCACAGCAAGGCTGATCTTGAGTATGTGCAGGGACAGGGCCTCAACCACGGCCCTGGGCAACCTCTTCCAGTATTTCACCACTCCCCTTGTGCAGAACTTCCCCCTGATGTCCAACCCAAAACTCCCCTGCTCCACTTTCAAACATTGCCCCTCATCATTTCACCACAGGTCCTTCCAAGCGGTCCCTCCCCAGCCTTCCTGTAGGTCCCCTTCAGATATTGAAATGCAGCTCTGAGGTCTCCCTGGAGCCTTCTCTTCTCCAAGCTGAAAAGCCCCTATTGTTTCAGCCTATCGTCATAAGAGAGGTGCTCCAGTCCTCTGATCATCTTGGTGGACCTCCTCTGGAGTAGCAGATTCATGTTTCTCTTGTGTTGGTGGACTCAGCACTGCAGTTGAGGTCTTGGCAGAGCAGAGGCAGAATCTCCTCTCTCCAATACTTCTTTTGATGCAGCCCAGGCTGCCGTTGGCCTTCAGGGCTGCAGGTGCCTATCGCTGGCTCATGTCCAGCTTCTCATCCCTCAGCACCTCCAAGTCCTTTTCTGCAGGGCTGCTCTCAATATCATCATCCCTCAGCCTGGGCTGATAGTGAGAGTTGCCTCCCAAATTTTTGAAACTGTAATTGTTCAGTTATTGAGGTGTCTGATACTTGCATCATTACTAAGCCTGTCTCTTCTCCTTGAGACTAAATCTGGATCAGTTCCACACCATTTCCCTTTAGTCCTTCCAGTTATATGACGTACTAGGAGATTTTAAGCTAATGAAAAAGTGTCAAATTGAGATGCATTTAACAATATTCTTTTTTCTTCTGGTGAGGGATGGCCTAATGTAATCAGCAATTATTTTGTGTGTGTGTGTGTGTGTGACCTTTACAAATCAAATGGTTATTTCTTTGCCTTTCATTTGTATTTTGCTCCCAGTGGTACGAGACTGCTGCAGTTAGTCTGAAACATAATTTCTGGAGAGAATCACATTATAATAGGGTGCAAGATGCTCCAAAAAATGTTCATGCCATATGAACATTTTAATGAAATAATACAGAGAATTGTCTAAGCTGGCCCAGACTAAAATTATGCTGTTAATTCACAGAGGAGTTTCTCCAATCACCATAGAGATGTCCTGGAGCAGGTGCCAACCAGTAGAAGTGGGGGCAGAAATAACCCTTGTCTGGAATAAATCCCTTGCCAGCAATGAAATTACAGAGATGCCATAGCAGTAGAGATCCAGACCGGTGCCTGCAGCAAATCCTGCTACTAAAGACACCTGATTTACACCTACCGGTTGAGTAAACAGAGTCGAATGCCTTCCCATCTGAACACTGCTTCATAGGTCTGAAACTGGAGCAGGATAGGTTTAGATCAGACATCAGGAAGAAATTCTTTACTACGAGGGTGGTTGCCCAGGGAAGTGGTGGAGGCCTCATATCTGGAGACCTGGCCTTGAACACCCTCAGGGAGGGGGCATCCACAACCACTCTGGGCAACCTATTCCAGAGTCTCACCATCCTCATACTGAAGAACTTCTTGCTAAGATCCAGTCTAACCCTGCTCTCTCTCAGCTTCAAACCATTCCCTCTTGCCCTGTCTCTAGACACTCTCATGAAAAGTCCCTCTGCACCCTTCCTATAGGATCCCTTCAAGGATATTCCCATTTAGTCACAGGATGTTTGTTTTAAGTGAAGGAGCCCAGGATAAAAAGCAATGATTTTAAAGATCAGAGCAGGAAAGAAAATTAAAAATTAAGACATTATTTATTCTTACAACATCCCAAGAGGTGTGTTCTGCAGCCATTTTTTCTACATTTTCAGTTTCTTGGAAAGGCAGAGAAGAGAAAGGTTTGGTAAAATACTGTTTTGCAGGGAATGTTTCTGAAAATTGAGAATGCAGAAACACACAGAATCGTAGAATGGTCTGATTGGAAGGGATATCCAAAGGTCACCTAGCCCAACCCCCTCTACAGAAAGCTTGGGACATCCTCCACTAGATCAGGTTGTCCAGAGCCCTGTCGATCCTCACTTTGAATATCTCCAAGGATAGGGCCTCAGCTACCTCCCTGGGCAGCCTGTTCTACTACCCTCATGGTGCAGAACTTGTTCCGAACATGCAATCGAAGTCTGCTCTTTTCTAGTTTGAAGTCATTGGCCCTTGTCCTGTCATTGCAGGCCTTTGTAGACAGTCCCTCTGCAGCCTTCTTGTAGGCCCCATTCAGGTATTGGAATGTCTCTATTAGGTCTCCTCAGAGCCTTCTCTTCTCCAGGCTGAACAAGCCCAGCTCCCACAGCCTGTCCTTGCAGCAGAAGTGCTCCAATCCACTAGGGCAAAATACGTATGAAAGAAATGTGGGTTTATATCTGCACCTACAGTCTTCTTAATGCTGCCTTCATTTTAGAAGTTGCCAGAGCATAGCCACCCACAGAAGTGAAACCAACCTGCTTGGTTGTCCAGACAATTTAGTTGTGGGCACCATATCATTGGAAGTGTTCAAGGTCAGGTTGGAGAGGCTTTGGGGCCACCTAATGTAGTGAAAGATGTCCTTGGCTATGGCAGGGGCATTGGACTAGATGATCTCCAAATGTCTCTTTTAACCCAAATCATTCTTTGATACTTTATTGGAAAGTGAATAGGAAAAGGGCATCTCCTTATAGTGAATGATGTCTGTGGTAAACCAAATAAGGAAGACATGAAACATGACAAGCAGCAGTGGCAAGGGTTCTAGCTTGTACCCTTGTTCTTTGTCCTATCAGTGAACACCACCAAAAAGATCTTGTCACCTTCAGATATTTAATGGACATCAATTAGATCCCCTCTCAGCCTTCTCCAGGCTAAACAGCCCCAGGTCTCTCAGTCTTTCTTCATAGCAGAGATGTTTCAGTCCCCCAGTCATCCTTGCAGCTCTTCATTGGACTCTCTCCAGCAGATCCCTGTCTCTCTTGACTTGGCGAGTCCAAAACTGGACACAGCATTCCAGATGTGGTCTCAGCAGGGCAGAGTAGAGGAGAAGAACTTCCCTAGACCTGTTGTCTGCACTCTTCTTGATGCTCACCAGGATGTTGTTGTCCCTCTTGACCACAAGGGCACATTACTATCCTATGGAGAACTTGCTCTCCCTTAGGTCTCCCAGGTCTCTCTCCACAGAGCTGCTTTCCAGCAGGACAAGCCCTTCTCTGTACTGGTGCCTCGTGTTGCTCCTCTCCAGATGTAGGGCTGACTCTATGGTACCGATTCTTCCCTACAAGCCTGCTATGACTTGTGGTGCTGAGTAGGGATAATCGTCTGGCAAACTGGTGCAGTGGTTTTCTGAATCTGGATAATAATTAGCTGGATAAAACATATTTCTGAGCACTGAGTGGGCTCCTGCGTCCTCTGCTTGGATGTTTTCAAGGCTGGATGCGGCTCTGGGTAGCCTGACCTACTGAAAAGTGTCCCTGCCCGTGGCAGAGGAGTTGGAACTAAGTGATCCTTGACATCCTTTCCAACCCTGCAATTCTGCAATACTTAGGTTTCCACTGCAGATACAGGACTTGGTGCATTTTTGAACTAGCAAGACTAACTTTGGATTCAGACCTCGACTCAACATGTTTTAAGCTTCGTACTCTCTGGCTCTTTTTAGCTCTCAGATTTTTCACTAATATGAACCAGTACAATGGAAGAAAAAGGTATTGTTGATCAAAAGTGCTACTGCCAACAAAAAACCTGTGCATTGAAGGAAATATTTAGATCTGCCATTCCCTTAAGAAAAGTTTGGAGTAGAAGACATGGTTTTCTGAGGGATCACACCTATATCATTCAAACACAAATTCCCCCTATAATGAAAAACAAATATTTAAAGTTACTTGCTAATTAGTCCTCATTATCTGATATTTTTTTTCCTGGCTATGCCAGCCTTATTTTATCTCCTTGCTATATTTTATCTCCTTGCTATATTTTATCTCCTTGTTTTATTTTATGTCTTTGATTTATCCTGTTGATTTCTTTTATCCCGTTGATTTCTTTTATCCCATTGTTTTATTTCATCTCATTTGTTTTCTTTAGAGAAGCCAAAGCTCTCTCTCTGCACAGACTGAGACCAGAGATGGTTTGCAGACAAGACAAGCTTGTGTGTTGCATTGCTGAGTTTTGGTTAGTTATTCAATTATGAAACCCCACCACAGATGGCCTCTTGCTGACTTTTAAAGCACTTCCATGCTTCAGAGCCAGGCTACCTTTCAGCAAATCGCTTTTGTCAAAGCCTTGGTGTTCCTTCAAGATAGTGTCAGTATGTCCTATGAGAATGTAGAGAGAGTGAACGGCCTGGCCTATTCTGTACTATATATCTGAGTCTGTGGAATGTCTTTTGATGAAACAAAGATGAATGTTTTGGGGGTTGTTTTTTTTTTTTGTTGTTGTTTTCTGGTTAGGAAATAAGTTACAGCAAGTCTGTTATTAGAGAGCAGAAGTCTTGATGGTGATTAAGAGTTGTGGTGGTGTTCTTCTTTAAATGCCTAACCTTGAGTGAGAGGTTGGATGTCTTTTGCAAACTTAAACCTGTTTCACCTGAACGTGTTTAACTAGTTAATAAGAGACATCAAAAAAAAAAATACCAACCAAACAAAAGACAAAACCCTGAGGTCAATGATCCTTTTAATTTTTTTGTTTTGGTAAAGCCATTCGATGATGTTTAAATTTGTTTTTTCCTTCTTTTGTTTTGTTTTCTTTTTTGGGGGTCTGTCTATAACATAAGTTTTAATAACCTAGCTCAAATGCAGATTTCTAATTTTCAATTAACGTAGGCATAATTTTGTTTGCTAAAATAAAATAAATGAATGAATGAAAAGTCTGAGCCATGAAGTGTTCCGAGGTAGCGCTTTTTAAAATTCCAAATTTCAAAACATCATGTGGCAACTGTATAGCTCAAGCTTTAAGTATTAACTTTTAACCTTTGACCTTACAGATTTTAACCAATGAAATGTCTCTTTAAACTTTAAAGGAAACAATGATAACGAGCGCCTGGCGATTGCTAGACAGCGAATTCCATATCGACTTGGTCGAGTAGTTGATGAATGGCTACTCGACAAAGGTAAAAAACATTGATTAAAACTTCCAATAAAACCAATAATTTGAACATAACCAAGTAGTGCTTCATTGTAACACTAATAAACATAAACCAAATAAATTTTCAGTAAAACTAAATTTTAAAACCAACTTTAAAACCGTAAACTGTAGAGTAATATTTTGCATACCTTGTATAATAATTTCTCTACGTTTCTAGAAGTACCAGCTGGTTAATAACCTTACCCTGTTAACTTAAGGTTAAAGGGACTGTTAAATATAATCCAACTAACTCAACCTACAAAGGTACTCAGAGCAAACATTAACCCAAAATTATAAATTATTCATAGATTATATGATATGTTCCAGCATCTAAATTCTTAACTAAAAAGAAAATATATCTATATATGTAGTTATCATATCTTCATTATGGGCCTGAGAACAAAAAAACCAAAACAACAACAACAAACCAAACCAAAACCAAACACATTTCGTTCTATAAACTGTAGGCATCTTAAATAGTGGGCAAGATGAATTGCCAAGCAAAATGAAGTCCCTTTAACGTTTGCAACCTTCTTAAGGGGATTTTGGAGCAAACACTAATTAAAACAGAACTTAAAGTTGTGTGCATGCCTTTTTTAGTTTGGGGCTTTTTTTGTTTGGTTTGGTTTCCTTTTATTATTATTTTTTTTTTGCTTTGGTTTTTTTTTGGGGTTTTCTTTTTTGGTTTTGCAAGCAGAAAGCCAATCTGCTAAAGTGACTGTTTTATTTACTGAGAGTGGTACTGTTGCTGAGGATTTCTCTGTTTAATGGAAATGTGCCATGATTTCTCCATCGGTATGTGTGTCATCTCCGAAGCTGCTTTTTACATCTTAAAAAACCCAAACCCATAGCTTTGATTTTAATTGAGAGCCTTGCNTTATTATTTGATTATTTTATTTTTTTAGTTGTATCTGCCTCTGAGATGCTCAGTGTGAACCACGCGTTTCTTTTCAGTGTGTATGTTGAAAGGAAGTAAATATTGAAATACAAAAATAAAAAAACCCAAAAGACAATTTAAAAGATAAATATTTTATTCATTTCTAGAGAGATATGACAGAATAGACTCTTAAATTCACTTGGCTTAGTGACCTGTTGGCATTGTAAACAAACTCTGTGCTTATAGACTTAGTTCTGTATGTCTGTACGCACACAAAGTCACATCCACCCCGAAGGTTTTTAAGGCCAGGCTGAACGTGGCTCTGAGCAGCCTGATCTAGTGACCTGTTGGCATTGTAAACAAACTCAGTGTGTACAGACATAGTTCTGTACCTCTATACACACACAAAGTCACATCTACCTCTGGAGGTGTTTAAGGCCAGGCTGAACGTGGCTCTGAGCAGCCTGATCTAGTGACCTGTTGGCATTGTAAATAAACTCTGTGCGTGTAGACATAGTTCTTTACGTCTCTACTCGCACAGTCACATCTACCCCAGGAGGTGTTTAAGGCCAGGCTGAATGTGGCTCTGAGCAGCCTGATCTAGTGTGAGGTGTCCCTGCCAATGGCAGGTGGGTTGGAACTAGGTGATCTTTGAGGTCCCTTCCAACCCTGACAATTTTGTGATTCTACGAAACTAGATACTTATAGCTTTAGGCTCGATGCTATATTGTGTGGTAAAAAAACCCAAACCAAACCCAAACCAACAAACTAAACCAAACCACAAACTGTCAATTGTTGGCAGACTTGAAGAAAAAAAAAAAATAAATCTAAAAGAATCAGAAACTTGGCATTCTTGACACACAGCAAAATAAAAGCTTAACATTGCTTTCAGGGAAAAGGGACAAGGGGCATCACATGCAGTGCTAAACACATTTGCAAATCTATTTGATTGGCCTTTTAGCAACAAGAAAGGAAGGGAAATTAAAAAAATAAAGAAAGAAAGAAATAAAGCCTCAAACCATCTCCAATTAAGAAAAAACACAAATGCTCTCAGAATTTATGCATTTCATGGACACCTCATTACAAAACAAAAAGCAAACACAACCAAAAAAAGCAATGAATTCAGATCCTTTTTTTCTTATAGTTTAATTGCTCTCATTATTCACCCCATGACGATTTGTTGTCACTCGTGTAAGAGTACGGTGTTCACAGTCAACATTTTTGCATGTATGTAATGTTATCTTCGCAGGGCGTCAGCTCACAATCTTCAATAGCCAAGCAACCATTAAAATTGGAGGCAAGGAACGTGGCCACCCTTTCCAAGGCCAGCTCTCTGGTCTTTACTACAATGGCTTGAAAGTTCTGAATATGGCAGCAGAAAATGATGCCAACATCGTGATAGAAGGAAATGTGAGACTTGTTGGTGAAGTGCCTTCCTCTATGACAACCGAGTCCACAGCCACAGCGATGCAGTCCGAGATGTCCACGTCAGTCATGGAAACCACCACCACGTTGGCCACCAGCACTGCTAGAAGAGGAAAGGCCCCCACGAAAGAGCCTATTGGTCAGGTTAGTTGGCTTCCCTGCCTTTTGCAAACACTTACTCAGCCTTGAGTGTGGCTTCCTGTATCACCTTCGCTCTGCAGATGGATTTGTTCCAATGGAGGAAATGGGTGAGGTATGGATGAAAGTTCCGTGCCGTGTGCGGTTCCTGGATGCACTGTTGGTCAGCATCCAGAGGGAAAGGAAGGACTTTGGTGTTCTTCTAACCTAGGCAGGCTTTGAAGCTCAGATTTTTCTCATGCTGGGTTGTATTGCCCTGTCATCTATCTTCATGGTGGTGCATATTTTGAAATCCTTTTTCCTCCTTTGGTGGCTTACATTGATTCTTTTCAGTGTAGGAATGCAGGATGGCTGGAATTAGAGAGAGTGACGTGGAGTGGTGACTTTATCCATGAGATAAAGAAAAGAGACCTAGTTTGAAGAGGGAACTGGAAGGAAGGGTGAAGACAGAAAATTGGAGGAGGCTGGAGAAGAAGGAATTAGCACTTTCTCTAGTTGCATGACTGATCAATTTCTTGTAAGAGGCAGTAGCGGCAATTAAGGACATTCTGCAGCAAATCAGGGGTGGTTGTTTATTCTTTGTTGAGGTTGTTTGCATCTCATGAATGTTGTGATACATTTAGTAGCTTTTGAGTTTTGTCAGGATGTCTGTGTGATCTGTGTGGCACTTCTAACTATCAGGAATGGGAGAGGGAGTACAGTTGAGTGAGTGAACTACCTGCCTTCCACTTGTGGATACCCTGAGTAACAGCATTCAGGCTTTGCACTTAAAAAATTGAAAACATGCCAGGGTGGCAGGGAAGGTTCTTTTATATTCATTCTCTCTTCAAACCAAACAACCCAACCCCCTAACCAAACAGAAAAGGAGTATTTCCTCTGTTCACACTTGGTCGTGCCTGCTTGTGTGCCCACTGTGCCATCAAGCCATGAGAGCTATGCTCTCAACTCCAAAAACTATTTCCAGGAGCAAAGGAGGCTTGGTTTCTGTTCTCATTTGGCTGGAGAAAATTCACAGATTCATACAGCTTATAGCCAGAATATCCTGCTATGAAAACAAGCTTCTGAGGAGAGACTGAGGGAGCTGGGCTTGCTTAGTCTGGAGAAAAGGAGGCTGAGGGTAGACCTTTTGGCTCTTTACAACTGCCTGGAAAGAGATTGGAGCTAGATCTCCTCTCTCTAGTAACAAGTTACAGGACAAGAGAAAATGACCTCAAATTTCACCAGGTCAGGTTCAAGTTGGATATTAGGAAAAAAGCTATTTGATGAAAGAGTGTTGGGGCCTTCACTACAAGAAGGACACTGAGTAGCTGGAGCCTTTTCAGAGAAGGACAATGAAGCTGGTGAAGAGTCTGGGGAAGGGTTCTGGTGAGGAGCAGCTTGAGGGAGCTGGGGTTGCTTAGTCTGGAGAAGAGGTGGCCAAGGGCAGACCTCAGTGCACTCTACAACTTCCTGAGAGGAGGCTGGAGCGAGGTGAAGGTTGGTTTCTTCTCCCTACTACCAAGTGATAGAATGAGAGGAAATGGCTTCAAATTGTTCCAAGAGAGATTAGGTTGGATGTTAGGAAACAATTCTTTATTGAAAGAGTTGTCAGGCATGGGAACAGGCTGCCCAGGGAGGTGGTGAAGTCACCATCCCTGAAAGTGTTTCAAAGGTGCAGAGATGTGCTGAGAGCTGTGGTTTAGCACGAGACTTGCTAGAGTTGATCTGAAAGGTGTTCCCAACAGAAAGGACTCTGTGATTCCATCAGCCACATGGAGGAGAACATGATACTAGATTGGGAGGCTGAGGTCAGGTTGCCTGTTTTCTGTGGAACTCAACTCCCAACTTGAGCTAGATCGGGACATCCAACTTAACACTTCAGCTTGTCTCTTTGTAGTAGTTTTGCATACTCTATACTGTGGCCTGAAAACTAGGGAAGCAAAAGTAGCAATTGTTGTTTTGGAAACTGAAGCAGAACATGTAAGTCCAAAGGGAGCTTTTAACAGCCCGCTTTGAGTTGTATTTCCAAGTAAACACAGGGTTTCTGCATCTTCCTTGTTTAAGTAATGTGCATGTGAAAACAAAGGAAAAAAACAAACGGGGGAAGAGGGGGGAGGAGGGCAGAGAGGACAACTAAAAGCCAACTACAAGTAATGGAACCAGTTGCCTCCAAAAATGGCCCCTGTTGTAGATTGCAGGATGCAGTTCTTTTACTAATTACTCTAGTAAGCTCCAGTGGTTTTATTAAATAGACAAATACATCCTTGTCGTTCGTAGTTCTGGTTTAAATATTTTGCAGCAATGAAATGTAGGAAAGAGTTCATCAAATATACACAGAATGATACAATAGCTTGGATTGGAAGGCACCTCAAAGATCACCTGCTGCAAGCCCTCTGACATGGGCAGGGATGCCTCTCAACGAGACTTGCTCACCCACAGCCTCATCCAACCTGGCCTTGAACAGCAACCAGGCAGGAGGCATCTGCAACCTCCATGGGCCACCTATTCCAGAGTCTCACCACCCTTGTACTGAAGAACATCTTCCTAAGATCCAGTCTAACCCTGCTCTCCCTCAGTTTCAAACCATTCCCTCTTTTCCTGTCTCTAGTTACCCATATGAAAAGCCTCTCTGCAGCCGTCCTGTAGGTATTCCTTCAGGTATTGGAAGGCAGCTCTAAGGTCCCCCCACGGTTTTCTCTCCAGGCCCCAGCTCCCTCAGTCTGTCCTCATAGCAGAGGTGCTCCAGCCCTTGGCTTATCCTTGTGGCCCTCCTTTGGACTTGCTGTAACAGTTCTATGTCCTTCTCCTCTGGACTCGCTCTAACAGTTCCATGTCCTTCTTATAATGGTGAAGATGACATAGAAGATGATCTGCATCTAAAAGTGAAGGACATCCTCACAGTGTGGAAGCATTTGGGCTAAATTAATGGTACTGAACTAAAATTAAACTAAGTTAAGCTGTCCCAACAGTTCCCAGCATGCTTTTGGCTTCTCCCACTCTCTCAGTTAACTCTCAGGCACAGCTCTTGGAGCAAGAAGGTCACAGGGACCATTCCCAGTTACCATATAGCTTGGTCTGTGGGTGAAAGAATTTACTGGTATAGTTGCTGTGCTGGTTGGCCTCAGATGCAGAAATACTTCCCAGTATGATTTACAGACTTGTTTGTGTGGTTACTCATTGCAAGGTTTTCCTTTTTTAGGTGTTCCCATGGCATATTGGGCAAAGAATAATGTTTCTTAAACTAACAGCTCTGGCGAGGTGTAATATTTTTTTCTGAAGAGAGAAAACTGTAATTTGGCAAAATGATTACAGAATCACAGAATGTTGGAGTTGGAAGGGACCTCCAGAGATCATCCAGTCCAACCCTGCTGCTAAAGCAGGTTTGTCTAGAGCAGGTTGCACAGGAACAAGACTAGATGGGTTTTGAAAGTCTGCAGAGAAGGGGATTGCAGGAGATTCTCCAGAGATTTTCTGTTTCTAGACCATGGTGCCTGAAATGATGTTCTTTACTGACTTCATCAGAGCACCTACACCATTTTTCTGGGAGCACATCAGTGCTACTGGAGCAAAGTGACCTCAGTGCTACTGGAGCAAAGTGACCTCAGTGCTACAGTGCCATTCCTCTATACCCTCCTGCTGAAGTGATTGCACCAAAATATCATGAGCAGCTGCTCTTTGATGTCCCACCATCATCCAGTCCAACCTGTGACCCAGTACTCAAGGGTAACTAGTAAACCATGTCAAAAGTGCCAGGTCCACAGGCTGCTTGCACACCCCCAGGGACAGTGACTCTGACACTGCTATGGGCAGAGCATTGCAGTGTTTGAGAACCCTCTCTGCAAATAAATATTTCCTAACATCCAGCCTGAACCTCCCATGGTGCAGCTTGAAACCATTTCCTCTGATGCTGTTGCTTTACACCAAGGAGAAGAGGCCAGACCCTCCTCACTCCAGCCTCTCTTTAGGTATCTGTAGAGAGCAATGAGGTCTCCTTTCAGCCTTTTCTTCTCCAGACTGAATGCCTCTAGCTCCCTCAGCCCCTCCTCACAGGCCAGGTGCTCCAGGACCTTCACCAGCCTCATTGCCCTTCTCTTGACACCCTCCAGCCCCTCAATGTCCTTCTTGCAGTGAAAGGCTCAGAACTGAACACAACATCCAATACCTAGGAAGCTACTAAATCAAATGGAGGACACCGTTTAACTCCTTCCATTAATACCTGCTTCCTTACTCTACCTGTATGTAATAATTTTGATGCTAGTGACCCTATCCTGCAGGGTGCTGAGTAATCACTTTCTGTCTTGATGTCATAAAGGCCCTGACTCTTGTGGGAAATCTGCCTTTAATTTCTGCATTCTCTTTCCTTTTTGTCCTTTAAAGCCCAATAATTTATTTATATATAACCTCTGCAAGTGTCAGCTCCATTGACACGCTGTCATGCACAAGAAGAGAAGTTACCTTTCCAGCATTAATTAGGTGACTGAAGAAAACATGCTGCTGAACAGCAACTGCTAATGAAAGAAAGAAAAAAACCTCAACCCTTACATTAGAGCAAACCAGTGAATGTCTGAAATAAAATAGAAGCAAATGATCTAATCAGTCAGAGATTGTTTGCTCCATTTGCAGAGGTATTGAATTCAATTAAAGATTACAATATTTAAAGATCATTTAAATCTCTATTTATAGGAAATGGTCTTTGTAAGAAAAGAAACAAACAAAACCCAACCAACCCAAAACTACACTGTTAATGTTTGGAGTGTGTGCTTCTCAGCAGATAGCTAATTAATACAATAGATCATAGAATGGTTTGGCTTGGAAGAGACCTTCAAAGGTCATCTTATCCAAACTCACTGCAGTCAGCAGGAGTATCCTCAGCTAGATCAGGTTGCCCTATCGAGCCTCACCTTGAATATGTCCAGAGATGGGGCCTCAACTACCTCCCTGGGCAATCTGTTACACCTTCATAGTGCAGAATTTGTTCCTAACATCCAATCTAAGTCTGCTCTTCTCTAGTTTGAAACCATTGCTCCTCACCCTATCAGTGCAGGCCTTTGGGAACAGTCTCTCTCCACCCTTCTTGTAGCCCCCTTCAGGTACTGAAAGGCCAAGATCCAAGAGAGGCATGATACTTCCAGAAAATAGGTGCAATGCTGTCATGTATGCTTTTAGACAAATGAGGTCTTAGTGCTTTTGCACAGAAAAGAAGAAAATGCTTTTTTTTGTTAGTGACTCTGCTTTAAATGAAGGTTTGCCTTACTTGGAGGCTGTGTTGTGTTTTAACAATGGCTGTTTTGGTGCTGACAGACATCTTAATTATCACACTTGTAGATTTCTGGATGAGGAGAAAGGTACTCAAAGCCTACTGAATGTCAAAGGCAGGTGAATGCCTTATTTTCTTAGCACCTTAAAAATCCCACCCCCACTTTTGATTATAATGGCATCTGGAGTTGACAAGCCTTCATGCAAGGTGCTGCCTGAACACATAGGTAGTGACAGCCCCTGCCTCAAACAACTTACAGAATAAACAAAAGGTATCAGCTAAGGAAGAAAAAGGAGGGGGGACAAAGGCAAACTAGGAGAGGGGAAATAAAGCAAGCATTGTATTGTTTCAGTGTTAACAAACAATGTGTGGATTTGCAGGCATCGTGGGAGGAATGGTTTAACTGCCTGCTTTTTGATGCAGGCTCTTCAGGTAGCAGCCCCCAAGCTCCCTCACTGCTGTAGGAGCCTGCATAGCTTACGGTAGATGGCAGAGTAGGGAATTTTAGGACTGGGCTGTCCATTTTGTCCCCTTTGGGCAGCTGGTGCAAAATTGATGCCAGCTGGGTGGTTGATGAGACATTTTCTCTACTTTGGGGGAATGTGTGGCCACTGATGTGAGAGCTGAGGATTGCAGGAGAAGTCCTTTGCTCTCCACATGGTGAATGGGAGGAGGATGGAAATTTTGCTCATGTTGAGTTTGTCATGAACTGCCACCCCCAAGTCCTTCTCCTCCAGACTGCTCTGAGACACTTCTCACCCAACTTGGATTTGTGCTTGGGATTGCCTTGACTCTGATGCAAGATCTTGCACTTGGCCTTGTTGGACTTCATGAGGCTTCTTTGGGCCCGCTTCTCCAGCCAGTCCAAGTGGATCACTTCTCTCCAGAGTGTCAACCAGATCACACAGCTTGGTGTCACCCACAAACTTGCTGAGAGTGCCACAGTCCCACTCTCCATATAACTGACAAAGATGTTAAACATCACTGGTCCCACTACTGACCCCCAACGGATGCCACATCACTGGTCTCCGCTTGGACATTGAGCCCTTGACCACCACTCTCTGAGTGTGACCATCCAGCTAAGCACGTCTAGCAGAACACCAACTACTGCAAGGCTTGCAATAAAAATCACAAGAGTTGGCAGACACAGAAAGGCTTGAAAAGGACTTGGAGGATGGACTTGCTTGAACTGGAATAGCAGAATCAGGTTTTTAGTATCTCCTTGGCATGGCTATGTATTAACTGGAAATCATAAGTGATAGTAAATCAGGAGTAATCTGCTCTCTTTCTATGGGTTTGATTGTGACAGCCCATCTAGGAAGCAGTCTCATGCTTTGGGACATGTTCCTGTAGATTCTGTGCAAAACAGTTGTGGGTTTAGTTGGTTTTTTTTTTTCTCCCCTTTTTAGTCTTCATAAAGGGCTCAGGCAGTGCTCTTTGTTCTCATCAGAGTGGGCTCTTATCAATAACACAGAGCCACTTAACCAGCAATTGCAATCCACTGTGAGATGATTGCATGTTTCCTAACAATAGGCACTGATTTTTTGGTCAGGTGGAATGAGATTGACTTCATCTTCAACTGATGAGCTGAAATTTGGTCAGTAGCTTTGGAGGGTATACCACAGGTGAAGGATACGTGCAGGGAAGCCCTGGATTTAGAAGGTCTTCATTGTAGCAGGGACAACAAGGGACATGGCCCAACATCTTCAACTGCCAAATGAAAACAAGCATTTGGAAAGAACAGGGCTGTTCTCCATGGAAAGAGTTCTGTTGGAAGAATGGAAGAAATTCTCTACAGTAGGGGTGGTGAGGCACTGAGGCGGGTTGCACAGGGAAATACTGGAGAGAGTCCAGCAGAGGGCTATGAGGATAATTAAGTGATTGGAACATCTGTCTGATGAGGAAAGGCTGAAAGACCTAGAGCAGTTTAGTCTAGAGAAGAGAAGGCTCAGAGGAGATCTGATCAGGGTTTACAAATGCCTTAGAGGTGGGTGTCAGGAAGAAGGCACCAGGTTTTTTTCACTGGTGTCTGGTGATAAAATGAGGAGCAAGGGACACAAACAGGAACCCAGGAGGTTTCACCTAAAAAAGAGAATAGAATAGAATAGAATCAACCAGGTTGGAAAAGACCTTAAAGATCATCTAGTTCCAACCTGGCACTGTCAGGGACACCTTCTACTAGACCAGGTTGCTCAAGGCCTCATCCAATCTGGCCTTGAACACCTCCAGTGGGAGGGGGTATCTACAACCTCTCTGGGCAACCTGTGGCAGTGTCAGATCATTGCTGTCTGACCACATTTGACTATCTCCTGCAAAGTATTTGTGTAGTGGATGTTGGCTTTTCAGCTGGAGTACTGAAGATGTATAAAGAAGGTGGCTTTAGAAAAGCACGTGTGCCTGCTGGGTGACTCACTGGTTTACTGATTTCAGATATAACAAGCAGCACCAGAAAAGTGGTTCTCCTCCTCTACTGAGTACTGGCGAGGCCACAGCTTGAGGAGTTGCTTCAGTTTCGTGGCACTCACTGCAAGAATAGCATTGAGGTGCTGGAGCATGTCCAGAGAATGGCAATGAAGCTGGCAAAGGGTCTTGAGAACAGGGCTAGTGAGGAGCTGCTGAGGAAGATGGGATTGTTTAGTCTGGAGAAGAGGAGGCTGAGGGCAGACCTCATTGCTCTCTGCAGCTTCCTGAAGAGAGGTTGGACCCAGGTTGGGTTTGACCTGTAATAAGTGACAGGCCAGAGGAAATGGCCTCAAGTTACACCAG
This sequence comes from Tricholaema leucomelas, assembly GCA_013400475.1. Taxonomy (NCBI): domain Eukaryota; kingdom Metazoa; phylum Chordata; class Aves; order Piciformes; family Lybiidae; genus Tricholaema lacrymosa; species Tricholaema leucomelas. Next base: position 510,372 of record WAAF01011349.1, on the reverse strand, counting down.
GGGAGGTTTACGTTGGACAGTAGAAGAAAATTCTTCATGGAAAGGGATCCTGAGCACTGGAAAAGGCTCCCCAGGGAGGTGGCTGAATCTCCATCTCTGAAGGCATTTCAAAGATGCAGAGATGTGGTGCTAAGGGACATGGTTTAGCACCAGCCTCGGTAGAGTTAAAGAATGGTTGGATTGGATGACATAAAGGGTGATTTTGTGTCTATCTTTCCTTCAAAATATACACCTGAATCCCTTGACCAGTTCAGTCAAATCTACCTTTGGCAAAAATATTTCAAGGCCATTAAGTTCTCTGACAAAGCAAATTCCATTTTGGTCTTCTGTAGCATATTCCAGAGCCCTGTTTTCCTGTTTTGTGTTTAAAAAGCAAGGATTAAATACAAACCCTGAGTGAACGTGTGCTTAAGGAGAGGTTTTCCAAAGCGGTCTCAAACTCATTATTGTTGCTGTATTACATCTCTGCTTTTGAAAATCTTCTCCTAAGGCAGTTGTTATGTGGAGATGCTACAACAGAGNATTGCTGTCTGACCACATTTGACTATCTCCTGCAAAGTATTTGTGTAGTGGATGTTGGCTTTTCAGCTGGAGTACTGAAGATGTATAAAGAAGGTGGCTTTAGAAAAGCACGTGTGCCTGCTGGGTGACTCACTGGTTTACTGATTTCAGATATAACAAGCAGCACCAGAAAAGTGGTTCTCCTCCTCTACTGAGTACTGGCGAGGCCACAGCTTGAGGAGTTGCTTCAGTTTCGTGGCACTCACTACAAGAATGGCATTGAGGTGCTGGAGCATGTCCAGAGAATGGCAATGAAGCTGGCAAAGGGTCTTGAGAACAGGGCTAGTGAGGAGCTGCTGAGGAAGATGGCATTGTTTAGTCTGGAGAAGAGGAGATGAGGGCAGACCTCATTGCTCTCTGCAGCTTCCTGAAGAGAGGTTGGACCCAGGTTGGGTTTGACCTGTAATAAGTGACAGGCCAGAGGAAATGGCCTCAAGTTACACCAGGGGAGGTTTACGTTCTACCAAGTTCCAACCTCCCTGGGGAGCCTTTTCCAGTGCTCAGGATCCCTTGAAGGGAGGTGGCTGAATCTCCATCTCTGAAGGCATTTCAAAGATGCAGAGATGTGGTGCTAAGGGACATGGTTTAGCACCAGCCTTGGTAGAGTTAAAGAATGGTTGGACTGGATGACATAAAGGGTGATTTTGTGTCTATCTTTCCTTCCAAATAGACACCTGAATCCCTTGACCAGTTCAGTCAAATCTACCTTTGGCAAAAATATTTCAAGGCCATTAAGTTCTCTGACAAAGCAAATTCCATTTTGGTCTTCTGTAGCATATTCCAGAGCCCTGTTTTCCTGTTTTGTGTTTAAAAAGCAAGGATTAAATACAAACCCTGAGTGAACGTGTGCTTAAGGAGAGGTTTTCCAAAGCGGTCTCAAACTCATTATTGTTGCTGTATTACATCTCTGCTTTTGAAAATCTTCTCCTAAGGCAGTTGTTATGTGGAGATGCTACAACAGAGTGTTCTTAATGTGTAAGCTAGCTACTTAAAGAATACTTGGTTTTGTGCAGGTGGCCTTGCTACCAAACTCCTAAATAACTGCAGTTGTCATCAGCTTTGTATTCTGCAGGGAACTTCACCTCTGAAATGAGAATGTTGCATCAAGCTAGGAGGACAAGACTTACTCTTTGTTGATTGTTAGAATTGGTTAGGGAGGGAAGGTTCAGCCAAGGAGTTTGTGGTAGACAAAGGCAAATCCTAACCAGTTGCTTGGGAAACTACAGGCAGAAAAATGCCTGTACCTGATCAGTAATGATACTTCACAGATTGACAGATTCACGTTGAATGCCTCAAAGGCATGTTGTCCAACCACCCTGCAGTCAACAGGGACACCTCAAACTAGATAAGGCTTCCTAGGACCACACAGAAGCTGATCTTGAATGTTTCCAGGGATGCTGCCTCAATGACATCCCTGGGCAGCCTGTTTTAGTATTTCACCACTCTCCCTGTGCAGAACTTCTTCCTGATGTCCTGAGTCCAGCACAGAGCCACGAAGATGCTGAAGGCAGTGGAACATCTCCCTACTGAGGAAAGGCTGAGAGCTGGGGCTCTTTAGCTGGGAGCAGAGGAGTCTAAAGGGTGATCTCACTCATGTTTATACAGATATGAAAGGCAGCATCAGGAGGACAGAGCCAGGCTCTGCTCAGTGATGTCCAATGATAGGACACGGGACAATGGGTGCAAGGCAGAGCAATCCATGTAGACATAAGAAGAAATATTTACCCTGTGAGAGTGCTGGAGCCCTGGAACAGGCTGCCCAAAGATGTGGAGTCTCTTTCTCTGGAGACTTTCGAAACTCACCTAAATGCATTTCTGAGTGTCATACCCTAGGTGATGCTGCTCTGGCTGAGGGGTTGGATGAACTTCTGAGGTTGCTCCCAACCCCTACCGTTCTGTGACTCTGTGTAACTGTCCTCTCATGTGAAGCAGTGCTTGGTTCTGTCTCATACTCTGTGCCTGCATTCCCCCCTCAGAGCCTCCCAGCACACAAAACATCACTGCATCAGGATTATACAGAAATGGGCTTGCTTCACCCAGGTAGAACAAGACACTGCTGCAGAGTTGGTGACCCTGAACCACACAGTCATGCAGCTGTTACACACTCCTCTGCTTCTGGGATGGATGGAAAGACTGGGCTGTTACAGTCACTCCTGATAGGATAAAATCCTTGCATTGTGTCTGAGACCTGCTGTTCTCCTGTAAAAAGTAAGTGATAGTTGTTCAGTCTCCTTATCATTCACTGGAGCTGTGGGAAGCCTGAAGATCTCCTCCAGTGTTTCCTTTGGTGAATTTCTGTGCCTGAAGTACATACTCAGCTCCCAGCATTTCCTTTCAGAAAGCACAAAAAAAGGCCTTCTATTTCTTTACTTTTGTGTATGATTCCTTAAAGCTGAGGGAAAGAGACTGACTCAGGTTATGATGCTCCTCTCAGTGGTGGGAACCCAAAGGCACAGTGGCAGAACTCCCAGCAGACCACATCTGCAGTAGTTTCACAAATTCACAGGTTGTGTTGGAGTTAGAGGAGACTCTCAAAGGTCATCTTGTCCAACCCTCCTGCACTCAGCAGGGATACTTCCAACTAGAACAGGATGCCCAGGAACACATCAAGGCTGACCTTGAATGTCTCCAGGGATGGGACCTCAGCCATGTCCCTGGGCAACCTGTTCCAATATCTCACCATTCTCATGCAGAACTTCCTCCTGCCATTCAACCTAAATCTACCTTGCTCTGGTATCAAACCATTGCCCTTCATCCTGTCACTTCCAGGCCCTTCTAAACAGTCCTTCCCCAGCCTGCCTTCTCTAAGGTCTCCCTGAAGCTTTCTCTTCACCAGGCTAAACAGCCTCAACTCTCTCAGCCTGTTTTCATAGCAGAGGTTCTCCAGCCCTCTGATCATCTTTGTGGTACTCCTCTGGACCTGCCCCAGCAGCTCCACGTCTCTTTTGTGTTGGTAGCCCCACAGCTGGAGTACTCCAAGTGAGGTGTTTAGGAGAAGATATAGCAGAGCAATGAGCAGTAATTCTAGAAAGATCTGAAATTGCATGGGAGGAAGCCCATGTGAAAAAACTGAGTGGTGCTGACATACCCTCAGATCCAGGAAGAAACAAGGCTTGCGTGGGGAACAAAACATTAGGAAGTAAAATGCATTCTATTATTTTGCTGCATCTTTTAATCTAGCCCTGTAGTAAATGTTTGGCATCTTGTGGGTAGATTCCATGGAGAAGGAGGACTGGAGAGGTTGGAAGTGCCCATCAGCTTGCAGGAGGTTTTGCTCAGCCTGCAGCATAACACTGTAAATATAGAGAACATGGCTATTGTGACATTCTCCTGCTTTAAAGGGAGGATGAGGTCAGAATAAATGGCCTTAGCCATCACTTAAATGACATTTTTGTGCTATATTCAGGTGTTACAAGCAGAGCATTATTAGTATATCTGTGCTGAGTAGATGCTGCAATAACACTGGAAGCAACGAGAGTGGGATTCTGATGTCCATGGAGCCATAGGTGACTCCACTGAATAAGAGCTTCAAGAACTGAGCATTTGCCTTTCTCTTCCTATGCAGATTCTCTTCTGCCTTTCACAGACATTCTGGCTTTTACTAAGTAGAGAGCCCTAAGAGAATAGTGCCACTTGTCTCTGGTTCTGGTTGTATTTTGGGAAAAGGAATGTAGATCCAGCCTGCATGTTTCACAAGGCCATGAATGGGCTCAAATAAAGCATCTGGGAGCTTTACCAAATGCTTTGGGGAGATCCATCTCGATTGACTGTGCTCAGCAAAGCTGGTAATTCCTTACATTAATTCTAAGACTTAGTTGTTTAATTCCAGGCTCCCAGAGGTATGAAATACGACAGTCTGAATACATTTATCTAGATCTAGTGGACTTGCTAATTAACTGATTTAATCCATACTAAAGCATTATCAATACCTTCCTATTTCATGCCACAGTAGAGGGTAGCAGTGATACCTCCCAAAAATCACAAGTATTTGCCTATGTGCTTGAGTGTATAAACGTAACTATTCTTTCTGATACACTTTTGTGGTGGTGTCCAGTTGCTATCAGGATACCACAAACACTGACAATTGTTTCCCTGACAGTCACAGAAGAGAAGGAAGTTCTTCCCAGAGAGTGATTTGCCATTGGAATGGGCTGCCCGGGGAGGTGGTGGAGTCGCCATCCCTGGAGGTGCTCAAGAAAAGCCTGGATGGGGCACTTAGTGCCATGGTCTAGTTGATTGGACAGGGCTGGATGATCTTGGAGGTCTCTTCCAACCTGGTTGATTCTATGAGTCTATGAGGAATCATAGAATGGGTTGGGTTGGAAGGGACCTCTAATGTTCATCTAGTCCAACCTCACTGCAGTCAGCAGGGTCATCCTCCAATGGATCAGATNTTCTTTCATTTCAAACCATTGTCCCTCATCCTGTCACTGCAGGTCTTTGAAAACAGTCCCTCTGCAGCCTTCTTGTAGCCCACTTCTGCTACTGGAAGGCTGTTGTTAGGTCTCCTTAGAGCCTTCTTCCTCCAGGCTGAACAATCTCAGGTCCCTCATCCTGTCCTCATAGTAGAGGTGTTCCACACCCCCAGTAATGTCACTGACATCATCATTTCCTCTCTCTGAGGTAGATACTGATAGCTTGAATCAGCAGGTGGGGAGGAACAGTGTAAGTACTAGAGTACTGCAAACAGCCCTGTTGGAATTAGATGACAGCCAAAGACAGTTGTAGCATTTTCTTCATGAAATAGTATAATAGAATGGTCTGGGCTAGAAGAGACCTCCAAAGGTCATCTAGTCCAACCACCCCCTGCAGGCAGCAGGGACATCCTCAACTAGGTCAGGTTGCCCAGAGCCATGTCAAGCATCCATGGTGAAAAACACAGGCACAGGTAGTGGGAGAAGAAGGGACAGAATGTGGCTGATTGATGGAAAAATCGTTTGGGATGGTGGAAAATACTTTTTTCCCCTGTTTTTATCAGCAACATAAGAAAAAGAAAATCTAAGGAAAAAAAAATCAGACTTGTTTCTGTTTTATTTTGGGGGGGTCTCTTCTGTGTGTGTTTTGTTTTTGGTTTAATTTTTTTTAATTCTTCTTTATTAAGTTCAAGAAATTCGGGGCGGGGGGGGGGGGAGAGGAAGGGAACTCAAAGCAGCAGCAGAGGGAGTTAACAGATGTCTGACATGACAATTCCACCATCTGGCAATTCCACCATATGGCAATTCCACTTTCTTTCATTGAAATGATACTGATGAACACTGAGTAACTTCATAGTCTTAGTATGTGGAAGTCTCACCAACATTTAAGAAGCAACAAGGGGTGATTTGAACTTGACATTTAACTTCATAGGAGGTGCTTTGAGGCTTTGCCTCTTTAGTCATAGGTGAATGATGAAATTAATTAGATGGCCTAACAAGCATCACTGAATCACAGAATGGTTTGGGTTGGAAGGGACCTCCACAGGTCATCTAGTCTGAGCCCCTCTGCAGTCAGCAGGGACATCCTGCACTAGATCAGGTTGCCCAGAGCCCTGTCAAGCCTCACCTTAAATATGGCCAGGGATGGGGCCCCAGCTACCTCCCTGGGCAACCTATTCCAGTGTTCCACCACTCTCATAGTGCAGAACTTATTCCTAACATGCAATCTAAATCTGCTCTTTTCTACTTTGAAGCCTTTTGTCCCTTGTCCTGTCTCTGCAGGCCTTTGTAAACAGTCTCTCTACACCTTGCAGGCCCCTTAGGTACTGGAAGGCTGCTATTAGGTCTCCCCAAAGCCTTCTCCAGGCTGAACAACCCCAGCTCCCTCAGCCTGTCTTCTTGCAGAGGCTGTCCAACCTCCTGATCATTTTCACAGCCTTCCTCTGGACTCACTTTATCAGGACCATGTACTTCTTGTATTGAGGGCTGAATGCAGCACTCCAGGTGAGGTCTCACCTGAGCAAAGTGGCAGACTTCACCACCTCTTAATTGCAGGATGCTTACAGTGGTGAGGAAAATAGCCCTGCTCAAGGGGATGCTAGTGAAGCTCATGGAGTATCCTAAAATCATAGATTCATAGAACGGTTTGAGTTGGACCTTAAAGGTCATTCAGTTCCAACCTCTCTGCCAGGGACAGGAACACCTTCCACTAGACCAAATTCCTCAGAGCACCATCCAACGTGGCAATGAACACTTCCAGAGAGGGGGCACCTACATTTTCTCCAGGCACCTCATTCCACTGCCTCGCCACCCTGACAGAAAAGACTTTCTTCCTAATACCTGATTTAAATCTACTCTCTTCCAGTTCCAAACTGTTACCCCTCATCCTGTCACTGCATTCCCTGATAATAAATCCCTCCTTATCTTTCCTGTAGGCCCCCTTTAAATACTGGTAGCCACTTTAGGTACAGCTATTCTAAGCAGGGTACTCTGGTTTCTGATAGCAGTGAGCAGCAGAGCCTAATGCATTGCCTACACATTTCTTTCATGCTGTTTTTATTCATCAGCAGTTACTCCAGACCTCTCAACATCAAAGCACACAATATGTCTGCTGGAAAGTTTATCCCTCTGTGTCAGGGATGTATGAAAAGTCTTGGATTTGTCGGATAAGAAGCTTGAGCTGGGAATTGCTGAAGGCTGGGAGGGTATTCCAGGAAGGTATTAGCTTCTGCTTCTCACATTCCAATGCTCTTCCCATAGTATCCACTATTAACCATTGTCAGGAAGGGGCACCAGGCTAGGTGAAAATTTAAACTGACCTGGTATGGCCATTTTTCATAACACACTCTGGCTGCTGCTTTTTCTTTATGCTTTTGTTTTGTTTTCTTTGTTTCTGTTTTGTTTTGTTGCAGCTATTTTTGGGGTTTTTGGTTGGGTTGTGGGGGTTTGTTTTCTGCTGTTGGGTTTTGTTTTCTGCTCATGTTTCAATCCATGACTGAATTTTGTGCATGCTGTTTTCTGGAGAATTATTTGCAAATGCTGCATTTTCTTTCTGTAGTGTGGAAGCAAAATGTTGTAAGATCTACTGTTGATGAGTAGGACTTAGAGATTTTTCAGGTGAGGGCTGCAGCACCTCCCCTAGGAGGACAGGCTGAGAGAGTTGGGGTTGTTGAGCTTAGAAAAGAGAAGGCCACATAGAACAGCCTTCCAGTACCTGAAGGGAGCTTGCAAGAAAGCTGGGAAGGGACTTTTTCACCAGGACCTGTAATGATAGGATGAGAGGGAATGGATTGAAGCTTGAGGAGAGCAGATTTAAACTGGAGATCAGGATTTTTTTCTAGTGAGGGTGGTGAGATCCTGGAACAGGTTTCTCAGGGAAGTCATGGGTGCCCCCTCCCTGGAGACATTCAGGAGCACACATATTCAGGCTGGGCAGCCTGATTTAGGTGTCTCAGCTGACTGCAGGGGGATTGGACAAGATGACCTTTGAGGGTCCCTGCAACCCAATGCAACCTGTGAACCTGTGAATTCACACTGGACAACATGCAGATAGTGCACAGAAGAACTTGAAGATTCTGTTGAGCAGGAGGAAATTGTAACTTGTGAACTGGCCAGGATGAACTTCTCTTGCAAATTCCCTGAGCTCTGTTGGCAACTTTCATAGTATTTGTCAGTGATCCTGCATTTTGGGTTCTTTGAGAGGAAATGTTTCTCAAAGAAGGACATAAACTCATTAGCACAACTGAAAGCAGCCAAACAGCGAAGTCTTAAAATTTTATTGTAATTCCAAATTAATACACTCTGAGAGTTGGATCAGGAATATGTATTATCTTGGCACCACAAATGGACAGAAATTAAAGGGTAACAGATCCTTGACTTTGGCTAAATGAACGAAACTGTTTAATGAATGCTTCATACATCAAGCCAAATTCTTGGGCGCAGTGGGACAACTCTATTGACTTCAGTTAAGGGCATCAGTAGCCAAGTGGAGAACGTAAATCACAACATTTTGCTTCTACATGCTACCACAGAGGCAGCCTGTGCTTTGAAAAGACACTCACCTCTCAGTTTCTTCATAGAGAAATTTGCAGCAAGCCAAGTGATAAGTCTGAAGCATTACAGAGGAGGTTAACAAAAAGTTAAGGGTGACAGCAGCAAAGAGTAGAGAGACAAAGTTTTGGCTGGAAGAGCAAGCAAAGGTTGCTGTGTGGATTTCTACATTGCCGTCACCAGCATCAGGATAGATAAAGCTGTGCAGTGGGTGCTGTTGAGGTGACAATTTCACATGAACAATGCACAAAGAGACAGCAAACCACCTGGGTTAGCAGTCAGCCCTCCTAACCAAAGGGCACTCAGGGAGGCATCAAAGATTTACATCCCAAGTTAATGTTTGTTTAAACCAGACAAATTAAGAGCAGTAGATCTTTTCTCTGAATGTTACCCTGTCATTTCAGGCAGTGCATTTAATTTGCTGCCCAATTTTCTGATGCAGATACTGTCAGTACTTGATCACTGCCTGAAGTCCTGTGGACAGTTGCCTGCACTGTCTAGTGCCATACCAGATGGCCTGGATTATCCAAGACTTGCACAGGGGTTGCAGAGGTGACACAGAGTTTGCAGGAGCTCTGTATGCTTCTGGAGTGGTGGGTGAAGGGCAGCTGGCACTCTGAGGCATCAAAGGTGCTCGTACCACTGTGAAGTTGTACCCTAACCATTTAGGGAGCTTTTGTGGCAACAAGAGGAATCTCCCTCCAAATTCTCTAGTTTCTTGCTCAAAATAGCATGATACTCATAACAAAACAATGGCAAAAGATGACCAGAGAGCTGGAGCACCTCTACTGTGAAGACAGGCTGAAAGAATTGGAGCTGTTCAGCCTGCAGAAGTGAAGGCTCCACAGAGACCTTAGAGCTTCATTTCAATATCTAAAGGGGAACTACAGAAGGGCTGGGGAGGGACTGTTTAGAAGGGCCTGTGGTGACAGGATGAGGGACAAAAGTTTGAAAGTGGGGCAGGGGAGATTTAGGTTGGACATCAGGAGGAAGCTCTTTACAGTGAGAGTGGTGATACACTGGAAGAGACTACCCATGGATATGGTTGAGGTTCCATCCCGGGAAACATTCAAGATCAGTCTTGATGTCACCCTGAGCAGCCTGATCCAGGTGAAGGTACTTGAAGGGAGCCTACAAGAAGGCTGCAGAGGGACTGTTTACAAAGGCCTGCAATGACAGGATGAGAGGCAATGGTTTGAAATTAGAGAAGAACAGGTTTAGATTGGATGTTAGGAACGAGTTCTGCACCATGAGGGTGCTGGAATACTGGGACAGGTTTGCCAAGAAGTTGGTTGAGGCCTCATCCCTGGAGATCTTCAAGCTGGGCACGGCTCTGAGCAACCTGATCCTAGTGGGAGGTGTCCCTGCTGACTGCAGAGAGTTTGGACAAGATGAACTCTGGAGGTGCCTTCCAACCTAATGCAGCCTATGAATCTGTGCTGCTTACATCAGAGAGATGCAGAAGTCAAAGCAACTTGTTCAAAATCTGCAATCAGGAGAGGCAGAGCATAAGAGAGAGCTCTACTAACCTTTGTAGTTAAAAGCTGTGTTTGACACAGAGGAGTCAGGAAATGGTTAGAGGTTTGTAACCCCAAGCTGTGGTAATCAAGTCTATCATTTTTATGGAGTTATGTGGAAAATAAATCTTACGAGGAGCAACTGAAGGAGCTGGGGATGGTTAGTTTGAAGAAGAGGAGGCTGAGGGGAGACCTCATTGCTGTCTACAGCTGCCTGAAAGGAGGTTGTGGAGAGACTGCTGCTGCTACTCTCTTCTCACAGGTAACTACTTGAGGGGATGACCTCAAGCTGCAACAGGGGAGGTTTAGACTGGACATTAGGAAACATTTTTTTCCCCAGGAAGAGTGTTCAGGTGTTGGAATGAACTGCCCACCAGGGAGGTGGTTGAGTCACCAACCCTGGATGTGTTTAAAGGTCATCATTTGGATGTGGTGCTTGGGGATATGGTTTAGGGTGCACCTTGTAAAGTAGGGATATCAGTTGGACTTGATGATCTTGGGGGTCTTTTCCAACCTGAATGTTTCTGTGGTTCTGTGATTTAATCTTATAGTGAAGCATAAGAAACTTTTTTCACCTTAAGCTGCAGTCCTAATTTTCAAGAAAAGAAGTTTGTTTTTTTTTCTTCTTTTTCTTCTTTTGTCTTCTCTCCTGTGCTGGGGGGAACACAGGTAATTGTATTTTGTATGGTGATAGGAGATCTGTGCTGGCTTCAATCCGCAGCTGAAATCAGTGATAACAGTCGCTGCCCTCCCCCACTACCGCGGGATAAAGAGCTGCTGTTGAGTCTGTTTCTGAAGCTTAAGCCGAATTGCTTTGAAGGCTTGTGAAATTCAATTTGCAAGAGAATGGAGGAACCTCTCCATGCAATTTCGAAATGTGGAAAAGAGTAATTGCTTTGACTTCCTTCAGCACAACCCTGTAGGTGAACAGCAGCATCCTCTGGGCCCCAGCCTCCTCTGCTGCTGGTGTCAGCAAGAGGTTGAAGCTGCCCGAGGTGCTGGAGCTGACATCTGTTTGCCACAGCTGTGGCAAGGCAGATGAGCTGAATGGCCGGCGCCCTGTCTGTATCTCTTTTCGAGGCACTGCTTCGTGTCTTGCCAAATTACACGAGAAAGGGTTTCGCTACGATCCTCTCTCTTTAATTGCCTGCATTTCTATTTGTCTCTTCAGCATGGAAGATAATCCTGTATATGAATAATCAGGCTTGATCTCAGATTTATAAGGTTTAGGTTTGTTCTGTTCAGCAGAGAACATAAGCATGAGCGGATTTTTTACAAGTCTCCTGTTAGGAGCTATCCTTGATCCTAAGGCTGGCTTGTCTGCTGGTAATCTTTTTCCGTGCTTGAAGAGCTGACAAAAGCATCTGGGCCTCCCTGGCAATAATTAGGGCAAGCTAACTGCCTGCTGTGCTGAAAAGTAGCTCTGAGGTTTGAGGAAATGCAAACTGTCCAGCATGCCAATACCTTGTTTCCTTTAGCTAAAGCAATCACTGCCTTCATGGAGGAAAGGCTGAGGGAGCTGAATTTGTTCAGCCTTCAGAAAGGAAGGCTTAAGGGAGACCTTACAACCATGGACCAGTACCGAAAGGTGGTTGCCAGGACAGTGGAGACTCCCTTTTCACAAGAACTCCCATGGAAAAGGCAAAGGGTAATGGGTACAAGTTACTCCTGGGGAGATTCCAGTTGGGCTCCAGGAGAAAATATTTCACCATGAAAACAGTTAGACACTGGACTTACCTCCCAAGGGAAGCAGTGGATTCCCCTATACTAGGCAGTTTTAAGACTCAGCTTGACAGAGTGCTGGGACAGCTCATCTCATCTACACTGTGATCTAGAAGGCTTGGACCAGATGATCCTTGGGGTCCCTTCCAACCTGGCATTCTGTGAGAATCATAGAATCATAGAATGGCTTTGGTTGGAAAAGACCTCCAAGATCATTCCCCCTCATCCTGTGCTTGTAAAAAGTCCCTCTCCACCTGTCATGTAGGCCCCTTCAGTGACTGGAAAACTGCTATAAGGTCTTGGAGCCTTCTCTTCTCCAGGGTAAAGTTAAAAGTACTTAAATCTGTATGTGGAAAAAAACCCGCCATGACCTTAGGCTGGCATCTAGTGATTTTGTGTCCAGGAAGCCTACCTCCCTTGAAAGAGATTGAACTGGACCATGAACCTCAACATGAGGAAGAACTTCTTTACTGTAAGGGTCAGAGAGCACTGGAGCAGGCTCCCCAGGGAGGGTGTGGAGTCTCTGCCAACTTTCAAGCCCCATGTGGATGCATTCCTGTGTGACCTGCACTAGATCATGGTCCTGCTCTGGCAGAGGGGTTAAACTCAATGATCTCCAGAGGTCCCTTCCAACCCCTAACATCCTGTCATTCTGTGATGAGAAGAGGCTCCTTACCAGGTGTACTTACCAACAGAGCCGCCCCTGTGCACGTCTGCTCTCTGGTTTGAACTGAACAGCCTTGCTTACCACAGGATGTTATTTGCAAGCTAGAAGTGGCACGGTTGTGAATGATTACAGACCCAGCAACAAGCTGTGCAGAGCAGCAGCCAGCTCTGGCAGTTTATCTCCTTAGGTTTTGATAGAGTTTAGGTCTGTTGGCTTGTTGATTGTTTGTTGTGGGTTTTTTTTCCTGTGGGAAGAGAAGATGGTGTAATTTGTGATCAAAGTCCTGCGTGGCTCCTGGGTAGGCTAGGTAAATTAGGACAAATTAGCCTGTTCCTTTTCTCTAGCAGACTTCTGTGGAGCCAAGGTGAAGTGGTCTTAGCTTAAAGTACTGAATAGCCTATGAAGATGCCCTGAGATCTACAAGACTGTTTGTGTCACAGATTCTTGACATTCCTTTCTTTGATGTTCATCTAGTGCTATGACAAGAGCTGTGGTTATAGATTCATAGAATGGTTTGGGTTGGAAGGGAACTTGAAGATCATCTAGTTCCAAACTCACACCCCCTGCCACCCCCCACCTCCACAGGCAGGAGGTTGTTCAAGGCCTCATCCATCCTGGCACTGAACACCTCCAGGGAGGGAGGGGATCCACAGCCTCCCTGGGCAACCTGTTCCAGTGTCTCATCACCCTCAGCCTAAAAAATTTCCTGTTCACCTCTAGTCTAAATCTGCCCTCCTCAAGCTTCACTCCATTCCCTCTCATCCTGTCACTACAAGGCCTTGTAAAAAGTCTCTCCCCAGCTTTCTCGTATGCCCCTTGCGGGTACTGAAATGCTTCTGTACTCCCAAATGCTAAAGCAGCATTTTGGCATTTAAATAGTCATAAATAATTTTATTATTATTATTATTATTAAAGAACATATTTTGTTTTCTGTGAATCACCTGAAGACTTTTCCATAAATCTTTGCCTTATTCTATGATCTCCTGACTGTCAGATCCCCTTTTTGGATTACTTCTTGCATTGCAACATGATGGTGCTACAACATTTCTATCTTCTCTGCAGGAACAAGAAGATATCACATCAAATTGAGCAAGAATTTGGTTTAGGTAGGTTAGAAGAAATTTCTTCACTGAAAGGGATCTCAAATACTGGAACAGGCTTGACAGGGAGGTGGCTGAATCCCTATCCCTGGAGGTGTTAAAAGGATGCAGAGATGTGGTTCCAAGGGTCATGGTTTAGCAGCAGACTTGGTAGAGTTAGATTTGGCTTAGTGATCTTAAAGATCTTTTCACACAGAATCATAGAAACATTCCAGCTGAAAAAGACCCCAGGATCATCAAGTCTGACCATTATCCTTACTCTACAAAGTTCACCTTTAAACCCTATCCTCAACCGCTACATCCAAACGACTTTTAAACACATCCAGGGTTGGTGACTCAACCACCTCTCTGGGCAGCCCATTCCAATGCCTGTCCACTCTTGCTGTCATCATTGTTTTCCTAATACCCAATCTAAACCTCCCTTGTTGCAGCTTGAGGCTGTTCTCTCTTGTCTTATCACTAATTTCCTGTAAGAAGAAACCACCAGCAGCTTCTCCACAACGTCCTTTCAGGCAGCTGTAGACCAAAATGATTCCATGATACTGTAAGAAAAGTAGCATCCCCTCCAGCATCCCAAAGGGGACAGTGCTCCACCACAGTCTGGCTTGACAGCAGGTTCTCTTACATCCTGCAGTCATTCTTCTTTCTCTCTTTGGAGCTGATTACCAAATCCTGATTTTTGTGTGTGTATATATATAATAAATGCACTTGCCATAGCACTGCGCCTTTGCTGTCACTTATACTTCAGAATGCCCTGAATCTGTTTCTGCTACCTGACACAGCCACATCTCAGGGAGGTTTACTCTTCCCTTCCCTGTGTCATATGATTAATTTATATACAGTCAGGCCATGCTTGGAATGAAAGAGGTTTTTCATCTCTCTGCCTTTCTTCACTTTTTTTGGGGCTCAGTGTTTTTCTAGGAGGGAGGTTTCCATAAAGCAGCTCTTTTAGCATTTATTTTTCCTGAAAAGCTTAGTTAAATAATGGAAACAGACAAAAAAATCTCTTAAAACAAAAGCAGTAAAATGTGTTTTCTGGTTTTGCTTCATGAACAGCTGAGTTTGAATACAGATGCAGACACTAAAGTCAGTTTGATTACCTCAGTGCAGTATTCTGCACCACAGTTCCAATCCCCATCTTTGTCCCAGTCCCCATATCTATGAGATGAAAGATTAAGTAATAATGAAGACATGTCACTGCACCTGCTTTCACTGAACCAAGCTACACAGAGTAAATCCACCCAGGGTTTTGTTTTTCCTCCTCTGGCATTATCTGTGGTTCACAGCTCCCAGCTGAGGGCCAGATCTAGATCTCCACGGACTCCACAAACATGTTTCTAATCATTGCTTGTTCAGATTTGCCTACAGATCTTGGAAACAAGCAGCTTTTAAAAACCTGTCTCCACAAACTAAGCAGCTGAGTTGATGTGTAGCTCCACTTGTTAGGATGTCAATTAACCAGGACACTGGTTAAGTGGTGAACAGCTGGCAAATGAGGTGATTTCATGGCTATACCAGAGGGACTGGCATGGCCATATTTCAGAAGGGTGTTATGGAAAAATAAGGGGTTATGCATGTGTCCCCCAAGAGTCACACCAGAAAGCAGAGATAGTGTATGTCCCACCATGTGCAGGGGAAGGTGGTCCATTTGCTCAGCAGCCATCCGAAACCCACTGCACCACAAGAATGATCCAAGGGCTGGAGCACCTCTGCTGTGAGGATAGGCTGAGGGAGCTTCGGGTTGTTCATCCTGGAGAAGAGAAAGCTCTGGGAGGACCTTACTTCAAGCTGCCTTCCAATACCTGAAGGGACCCTATAGGAAGGCTGCAGAGGGACTTTGTATAAGGGTGTCTAGAGAGAAGACAAGGGGGAAAAGTTTGAAGCTGAGGGAGAGCAGGGTTCGACTGGATCTTGGAAAGAATTTCTTAAGTACAAGGGTGGTGAGACTCTGGAATAGGCTGCCCAGTGAAGTTGTGGATGTTTCCTGCCTGGGGATGTTCAAGGGCAGGTTGGATGAGGCCTTGAGCAGCCAAGTCTAGCTGAGAGGTATCCCTGCCCGTGGTCTGAGGTCCCTCCCAACCTAAGCCATTCTATGATTCTGGACTTCCCTGTTACCTCCTTTGCACATCCAGCTCAGCATGGCAGTTATCTCCTGTAGGCAAAGTTTGGAGTTCCTGAGTAGCCACTCAGGATAGTACAGGTGAGATGAATATATGATGGGTGATGTGGTAACAGGACATAAACCTATGAAAGGGCTGTGAGCCCAGAAATAAAAATCAAAACCTGATCTGTTCTGTTGCTATACTCCTTGAATCGATTACAGCCATGTCAAAGCTGTACTTTGTTTTGGCACTGGTGTAGCCTTTGACTTTCAGTGTCTTCCCATTCCAACTCATTTATTTTTTCCTTCTCCCAATTGTTATTCCTCCTTCTCCCAATTGTTGTTCCTCCTCTCCCAGCATAGTTTTATGCAAGAATTGCACATTCTGTTTTATTTTTTCTGCTCCACTAGTATGCAGAGTGGTGACGTTCCCCTTGACTATCCTCCAGCTCTTTGAGTTGTTTTTTTTTGTGTGAATGTCAGATGGGCCCTTCCTCTTAAGGTCAGGTGCCATCAAGCCTCACTGGAGAGTCTGAGTTTCATGGCAGCCAAGTAATTGACTTGATATCATCTCAGTGAAAGGTCACAGTGTGCTTTGGAGAGTGCTTTTCCCTTGTCTTAGTATGCTTTTGGACAGGTAATTATTGTTTCATGCAATTCCAGGCTCTTGGTTCAAATGTACAGCCTTTCTTACTCCGTAAATGGAAAGCAGATCTTCTAACAGGCATCAGGCATTGCACTCCACAGCTGCTCTCATGGGGTATACAAACTGGCCTGTCAGGATTGGGATGTTCACACTGAACCACAGCATCTGGAATTTCTCCATGTATTCCTGGGCAGATAAAGGCCCTTGGCTTTGGAAACAAAGCCACTTGAGATGAGAAGTGGGAGGGAGGAAAGACATCTGTAGACCTTGCAGCTCTCGATGACTTCTGCTGATGCTTTTACTAATCCAAGGAGAGTGCTGCAGATGACAAGTGTGTCAGGATGTCTCTGGAAGTTACAGTGCTGTTTGAGTACTGAAAACAACTCTTGTTTCCCATTGCACTCTAGTCACCTAGACTCAGTTATCCTTCAGCTTGGTGCTGACTCTTTCAGTTGCAGCAGTGAGGATGTCTCCTGTTGTTTCCAGAAAAGGACTCCATGTCAGCCTCTCTCCATCTAGCAATAGTCCAGGCATTGATTTGTTCCTGCTTCTTCTCCTGCAGCAAATGATGCAACTAAAACATGAATAATTAGAGAAATACTTCAAGATAAATACTATTAAAAACCAGATGAACCCTTGTATCATTGCCATAATGATATCTTCTGTATTCTTTTTTTAAAATTTAATTTAATTCAATATTTTTTAATGGGTCTTTTGGTATCTGCAACTTAAAGGTCAGGTTGTCTGGTTTAGCTTTGCAGGTAACCTGCTCTAGTGGGAGGTGTCCCTACCTATGGCAGGAGGTTGGAGCTGGATGATCCTTGAGGTCCCTTCCAATCTCAACCACTCTATGATTCTATGATTCATTCTATAAGAGAGATAGAAATCTAAAGCTGCATCGAAAGATGCATGGCTAGCAAGTCCAGGGAGGTCATTTGCCACTCTGCTCTGGTAAGACCCACATGGAACACTGCATCCAGTTCTTGTGCCCCCAACACAAGGCAGGCATGGACCTGCTGGAGCGAGTCCAGAGGAGGGACACCAAGGTGATCAGAGATCTGGGCACCTCTCCTACAAAAACAGGCTTAGAGAGTTGAGGTAATGCTGCCTGGAGAAGAGAAGGTTCTCGGAGAGCCTTTATAGCAGCTTTCCAGTACCTGAAGGAGACTACAAGAAAGCTGAGGAGTGACCTCTTGCAAGGGCCTGTAGTGATAGGACAAGGGGGAATGATTTGAAACTGAAGAGGGGAGATTTAGATTGGACATCAGGAAAAAGTTCTTTACTATAAAGGCGGTGAGATACCGAAACAGGTTGCCCTGAGCAGCTGTGGACACCTCATCCCTCAAAATGTTTAAGGCCAGGCTGGATGAAGCCTTGAGCAAAATGGTTTAGTGGAAGATGTCCCTGCTCAGGGCAGGGGGGCTGGAACTGGATGATCTTTAAGGTTCCTTCCAAGTCAAGCTTTCTATGAAACCATGAAATTCAGCTGTCTGGAAGTTGCAGTGAGATTGGTGCATTGCAAAGGCTGGAGCTTAGAGAACAGTGCCACATCCCAGAATAGCTGAAGATCGTGCAGTGCAAACTGGCCACACGTGTATGTGCTGGAAAGACTTGAGCCGTGGCTCCATGGACTGTCCTTATAGATTTTATTAATAAGCTAATAACCTCTACTTTGGAAATGACTGCTGCTTTCATCTAGAATAATTATTGTAAGAGGAGACTTCCCAGGTCATTTTTCTTGCTCTCCTGTGGGGCCGAAGCTGTTCTGCTGTAATGGAGTTTGCATATTCAAGGTATTTTAAAGACCTAGGAGAAGGTCATCTGTTAATAACAAAGAGCTAAAGTCTGAATAGCTCTGCCAGGCTCTGGTTTATGGCTTGTCTTTGGACATAAAAGAGAACTTCAAAAGAATAATAATGGCCAAGCCAGTAAATAATAGATGTCATCCTTGCTAACCTAGGAAAGCTCTGCACACTGGTCAGCCTACAGGCATTAACTCCATTGTCTGAGCAGAGACCTTGCTAAATCATTTGCTTCGTATAATAGATTATGAACCAACTGCTGTGAACTGGGGACTTCTGGTGACTTCTGTTTTATTGGATTTAATCTTTCTCTTGTCAGGGGTGTACCAGGGAACCATTCATTCCAGGAAATATTTGTTATGGCCCACTCTTGATGGCAGAGATCTATTCCCTCACAGGAAGGCTTCTCCTGCAAGCTGTAAATCGAAGCTGAGAACTAAATTTACAGATTCACAGACTGCATTGGGTTGGAAAGGACCCCCAAAGACCATCTTGACCAACTCCTCTGCACTAAGCAGGGTCACCTCCAACCCTAATGACTGCCAAGGAACTCATCAGGTCTGGTCTTGAATGCCTCAGGGATGGGGCCTCAACCACATCCCTGGGCAGCCTGTTGCAGTATTTCATCACTATCATTGTGCAGAACTTCCTCCTGATGTCCAACCTAAATCTCCTCTACTCCAATTTCTCCTCTTGTCATGTCACCACAGGCCCTTCTAAACAGTCCCTCCCCAGCCTTCCTGTAGGTCTCCTTCAGATACTGAAATGGAGCTTTAAGGTGTGTCCAGAGCCTTCTCTTCTGCAGGCTGAACAACTCTTGCATCCTGTCTTTACAGCAGAGATTCTCCAGCCCTCTGATCATCTCGGTGGCCTCCTCTGGACCCTGTCTCTCTTGTGTACCTCACAGTGAACAACTGAACATCAGAGTAATTCTATAGTGTCAACTTTAACGTTAGCTCCACAGCATTGCACTGGCAGCATAATCTGAATTGCGTCATTTAGTGCAAAACCTTACAAATGTTTGGGTTTTTATGTATCTGTTGTGCTTTAATACTCCTCCTTCCCCCCTCCCCCCCCCATTTTATTAGCTTTCAAGTAGTTTGTATGACAATTGGCGATTTGAGTTTTGCATAATGTATTTTGTGGTTGAATTGTACTGTAAATGTTTGTATGTTGCTGATGCTCCATCTTTCACATGAGCCTGGCCATGTGGTGTCTATAGATCCTTCAAGGTGTGACAAGTGATGCAGCCCAGAATCCAGATTTTATCCTAGGCTGTGTCAAGAGGAGTGTGGGCAGCAGGGCAAGAGAGAGGATTTTGGCCCTTGACTCTGCTCTGCTAATAGAATAGAACAGAACAGAATAGAATAGAATCCACCAGGTGCTGAGACCACACCTCCAATCCTGAGTCCAGTTCTGGTGCTTCCAGTATAAGAAGGACACAGAGCTGCTGGAGTGAGTCCAGAGGGGGCCACAAACATGATGCGAGGTCTGGAACACCTCCACTATGAGGATAGGTTGAGGGAGCTGTGGGCATTCAGCCTGGAGAAGACTTGGGGAGCAGACTTTAGAGCTGCCTTCCAGTGCCTTCCACTGCCATGTGCTGCTCCATGTCCTCCAGCTCCTCATTGTCCTTCTCTAGACGTGCTCCAGCACCTCAGTGTCCTTCCTGTTGTGAGTGGCTCAGACCTGAACACAGTATTTGAGGTGTGGCCTCACCAGTGCTGAGCACAGGAGGATGATCACCTCCCTGTCCCCGCTGGGGAAGTGCAGTGCTGTGAGTGAGCAGTTGTGTGTACGGGCACCTGGGATAAAATGATACGGATCAGATTGCAAGCAGAAATTTTGATCCATCTCCTTAGTTACTTGGGGAGAAACATTTGGTATTGGAAGTCTTTTTATGTGTTTTAGCCATTTCACAGGAGAATTATGAAGGCTTTTAGCTTTTCATTCTTTTTTAATTTCCCCTCTTGGACATCTACTATAGATTTCTGCTGTCAGGATCTAGCATTTCTCCTGCCTCTGTTGCCTCCCTTGACGAATCTGTTCTAACCAGCTGTGTTAGGCTTCAGAGATGCTTTTAGAAACACCTATCCTGTGATACAGAGGCTTGACAATCATTCAGTTTCCTTGTTAAACTCATGAGATTCAAGTGCAGGGTCACAGCCAAAGCGTTCCTCAATTCTTTGTCTAGCATTGCTGCCAACCTACGTTCAAACAGAACCATTCCCCAAGAGGACTGATGTTGGTGCACAGAGAGCTGTGCTAGTTGTATGGAGGGCTGAAACGTGAACTTTTCAGCTTGCCTCACCCTCTTTCCCCTGTCCCCAGCTGTTAAACCTTTCCATTCCAAGTGCATCTTTAGCTCTTCATGGTTACTCTTCGCTGAACGTATAACAGTGTGCTGTACTTCTAGACACTAGCTTCTACCCCTATCCACAGGGTCTGCCTCTCAAGTAGTTTCTTTTTGTCCCGTGGGTATGGGAAGAGAGAGAACAGGATTTAGCAATTATTTTTTTCTATTCACATGTAGTAAATATCCCCCTTACAGGAAAGGATCTTTGTGCCCAAGCATACTGAGTCTTTGAGTTCAGGAGATACTAGTGTAGCTCTCACTAGTGTAAAGCGTGTCCAGTTCTGGGTTCCCCAGTTCAAGAGAGACAGGGAACTACTGCAGAGAGTCCAATGCAGGGCTACAAGGATGATTGTGGGACTTGAATATCTCTGCCATGAAGAAAGACTGAGAGACCTGGGGCTGTTTAGCCTGGAGAAAAGAAGGCTGCAAAAGGGTCTTATTAATGTGTGTAAATATCCAAGGTGGTGGTGCCCAGTGACAGGCAAAGGAATAACAGGTAAAAGCTGGAATCCAGGAAGTTCCACCTAAACATGAGGAGATACTTCTTAAATGTTAAGCGTTCTGGAGCCCTGGAACAGGCTTCCCAGAGAATCTGTGGAGTCTCCTTCTCTGTAGGCTTTCCCAGCCAACATGAATGCATGCCTTTGTGATCTGCCTTGGGTGATCCTGCTTTGGCAGGGCATTTGGACCGGATGATCTCTGAGTGTTCCTAACCTTCTGTGATTGTGTGATTTGAGCAGGCAGTTATTTCAAGGAAATTTAAAGAAGACTCTGCTTTCCACTTTTTTAGCTGAGAGGAAAAAGTGGTGGAAGTTTGGGTAAATTGTTACTGGCCTGAACTGCTTTGCTTGTATCCTCGACTCAGATGAGCAGGAGCACTATATCACAGACAGATTTCTTGCTATTGTCTTCCCATTATAAAATAATGCAATAAAATAACACTGAAAATGAAAGAGAAAATGAAAAAGCTGGGAATGTATAGGGAAAAGGGCTCTTAATGTTTAATAGCTCCCACTAAAGTCTGTAATTTAGGCTTAGTTCTTACACTTCTGCAGGTAGGATGAGGTGTCAAACATTATTTACAGCCTGTCTGGCTGTGAGATTGGGCTCTGCTTTCTGTTTCAAGATGGATAAAGTATTGTTCCTAAATAAATCTTCCAATTCTGGCTGCAGTGACACAAATAATAGAACATGAAGGTGGGAAAGAAAATGGCCAATTTGAGTGATATGAAAAGAAGCTGTGCTTCATTTGGTCTTAGAAAACAAGGCACAGTGCAGAGATGATTGCCTTCCTTTACCACATGTATAGGATTACAGCTATAGGAAGCTCTCCCTGCTTACCTTTTTGGAGTGACTCAGTAATCTGTGTGTCCTGGGCAGGGTATTTTTCAGGTTTGAGAGCCATGCTGAGGTGATGGCTCTGTGACATTTAATATGTAGGAACTGCATAGCTCATTTTGTCCTCAGATTCTGAGCTTCCCACAGCAGGCACTTAGAGGAAAATATTTTTTCTGTCTTTAAAAAATAGTATCAGCCTAACCCTACAGACAACTATAGGCTGGAGTCTGACCTGGTGGAGAGCAGCATAGGAGAAAGGGACCAAGGGTCCTGGTGGACAGAAGGATGACCATGAGCGAGAAATGTGCCCCTATGGCCAAGAAGGCCAACGGCATGCTGGGGTGGGTTGGAAGGACTGTGGCTAGTAGGTCGAGAGAGGTTCTCCTTCCCTACTCTGCCCTGGTGAAGCCAAATCTGGAATTCTTTGTCCAGTTCTGGGGCCCTCAGTTCAAGAAGGACCTCAGAGAACTGCTTGACAGAGTCCAGCACAGAGCCACAAAGATGCTGAAGGCAGTGGAACATTTCCCTGCTGAGGAAAGGCTGAGGGAGCTGGGGCTCTTTAGCTGGGAGCAGAGGAGCCTGAAGGGTGACCTCATTCATGTTGATGAAGATGTGCAGGGCAGTGTCAGGAGGACAGAGCCAGGCTCTGCTCAGACATGCCCAGTGATAGGGCAAGGGGCCATGGGTGTAAGCTGGAGCAGAGGAGGTTCCACAGGAACAAAAGGGAATACATTTTCCCTGTAAGGGCACTGGAGCCGGCTGCCCAGACAGGTTGTGGAGTCTCCTTCTCTGCAGATTTTCAAAACCCACCTGGATGTGTTCCTGTGTGACCTGCCCTGGGTGCTGCTGCTCTGGCAGAGGGGTTGGACTGCAAGATCTTTTGAGCTTGTTTCCAATCCCTACCACTCTATGTGCGTGTCTGCATCTAAGTTACACCTTCTGGACTTCTCATACCCTTTAGCAATTGTACTGTCTGACGCTGTTTGTGCTTGAAGATGATCTTCAACCTTTAGCCTAGTGAAAGGAAAATTATGCTTGTTTCTTTTCAGCAAATCTGTAAGCAGCCAGCAGCTTAAAAATTACATTGACAGAGAAAATGTAGCCTGACTGCATCAGAGAGCCAGCCTGACACATACCATTGGCTTCTTGTATTCATTTCAAGTTGGATTTAGTTAATGCCTGTGTGGTTGTAATCTCTGTGAGGTTACTTTATTACTTAGAACACATGTTTTGAAGTGGCAGTCAAAAGGATGAGGGCTGGGGGTTAAAAGACTTTGAGACATAATAATTCTTAATCAAAATCTCATTTGGAAAAGATGGCACCTGGGCTCAGTGAAGCAGTAAAGCACCATGACTCTTCCAGGGAGTGCAGCAGCTTGTCTTGACAGTGATTTATGTTCTTTTTTGCCTCCCATACCCAAGTATATTATCTAGGTTGACATGCATGCATACATATATCAAGAGAGGTCTCAGCACCTGCTGCAATCCCCACACTGAATTCCTCCTTGTTGATACCTCTGCATATCGGTAGAGAGGAAAGGATGTGTCCCTCTGACACTAGGTGGAACACAACATGATCCCGGCACGTGCTGGGTGGATATTTCCAGTCCACAGCAGAAGTAATTCAGAGTGGAATTTCATTCTCATCTTGCCATGAGAGCCTAGCAGCTCATAACCCACAGGTCAGCAAGCAACCACCCAGCTTCTGTATTTGGTGACATCATGAAGATGGTTAGGGACTTGAGCACTTCCCCTGTGAAGAGAGACTGAGAGCCTTGGGGCTGTTTAGTCCAGAGGAGAGAAGGCTGAGAGGAGATCTGATCAATATATACAAATATATATGAGAGGTGGGTGTCAAGTGGAGGGAGTCCATCTCTTTTTGCTGGTCAGCAGCAATAAGACAAGGAGCTACAAACTAGAACATAGAAAGTTTCACCTCAACATGAGGAGAAAATTCTCTACAGTGAGGGTGACAAAGGCCTGGAGCAGGCTGCCCAGAGTGGCTGTGGAGTCTCTGGACACTTTCAAAACCCACCTAGATGCACTCCTCTGATGGCTACCCTGGGTGATCCTGCTTGGCAGGGAGATTGGACTTGATCTCTGGAGGTCACTTCCAACCTGTAAAGTTCTATGATTCTGTGATTCCAGGCTATTTCTGCATAGAGGTGAAGCAAGAGCTCTGTGAGGGAAACATCAGAGGAAAAGAGGTGACTCCTGAAATCTTGTCAAGTGCAGAATAATTCAGATTGTTCTGCAAGTCCTGTGCATGCATTTTCCCTAAATTAAAAACCTGCTGCACAAGTTGAAAACTACATAGCGTAAGTATTATGGCCTTAAGCATTCCATAAAGGTCACTATATAATTTAGTAGGAAATTATAACCTTCCAAAAGGTTTGGACCCAACCTTAATACAAAGACAGCATTCCAGCTTGGATTTTGCCAGGGCATCAGTGAAACAAAACAAAACAGATTTGCAAAGTAAAGTTGTTGGAATAATGTTTAGATAATCTTGGGCTATCAAAGGTACTACTTTGGATGGGATTTATTCATAGATTCATAGAATGGTTTGGGCTGGAAAGGGCCTTGAACATGATTCACTCCACCTGCTATGGGCAGAGACACCTCCCACTAGCCCAGGTTGCTCAAGGTCTCATCCAACTTGGCCTTGAACACCTCCAGAGAGGAGGTATCCACGACCTCCCTGGTCAACTTGTTCCAGTGTCTCACCACTCACAATGTCAAGAATTTCTTCCACATCTCCAGTCTAAATCTGCCTTCCTCAAGCTTCAATCCATTCGCTCTCATCCTATCACTACAAGCCCTTGTTAAAAGTCACTCTGCAGGTTTCTTGTAGGCCCCTTCAGGTACCAGAAGGCTGCTTTAAGGTCTCCCCAGAGCCTTCTCTTCTCCAGGCTGAACAACCTCAACTCTTGCAGCCTGTCCCCAGAGGGGAGGTTCTCCAGCGCTCTGATCATCTCTGTGGCCTTGCTCTGGACCCACACCTGCAGCTCCACATGCCTCTTATGCTGAGGGCACCAGAACTGGAGGCAGTGCTGCAGGTGGGGTCTCAGCAGAGCAGAGGGGCAGAATCCCTTCCCTGTGCTGCTGCTCTCCCTGCTTTAGATGCAGCCCAGCACACAGCTGCCTTCTGGGCTGCCAGCGGCCATTGCTGGCCCATGGGAAGTTTGTCACCAACTGACGCCTCCAAGTCCTTCTCCTCCAGACTGCTCACCCATCCTGGATTTGTGCTTGGGATTGCCCTGACTCGGGTGTAGGAGCTTGCACTTAGCCTTACTGAACTTCATGAGGCTGGCTAGGACCCACCTTTCAAGGCTGTCCAGGGTCCTCTGGATATCTTCATAGAAATTGTTTCGTGCTAGTTTGTCTTTTCCTCAATCTGTCCTTTCCTTGGTCCCCTGAATGTTAGGTTACTTTTTTTCCTATAAAGTATTTTTTTCTATAGGCTATTTATTTTTCTACATAGAGAATTATTTTCTCTCTTATTCACATTAAAGTGAGTTTTGCTTAAACCTCTAAGTGGACTGTGCAAATCCTCTTAAAATGTGCCGAAAGCTGTGCATGCTCACGGCATGAATTAAGAGATGTAGGGCAAGAGCCATTTTCAAATGGGGGGTCAGGAAAAATATGAGCAATGAAAATAAAAAATTAAAAAGTAATCTGGAGCTCCTCCACGTAGCAAAAGTTTCTGGGCACCTGAATCTGCTCTGAAATTTGTATCTGAGTTGTCCAGGTGCCATCGTTATTAGGAAGAAATTCTTGACAGTGACACTGGAATAGGTTGTCCAGGGAGGCTATGGATGCCTCCTCTCTAGAGGTGTTCATGGCCAGGTTGGATAAGGCCTTGAGCAACCTGGTCTAGAAGGAGGTGTCCCTGCCCATGGTAGGAGGTTTGAACTAGATGATCTTTAAGGTCCCTTCCAACCTAAACCATACTGTGGATCTATGAAGAGTTTAGCATTTTCCCTGCTGAACCAGACATGAATTTAAGCTGTATCTGAATCTTGTCAAGTACTATCTGCAGTAGAGGCTTCTTTTTTCCTGGATCATGCCTGAACATCCCGTCACTGAGGAGTTCCTCCCAATTTCCTCCTGGTGGTATCATGTAGCTTTGTAACTTCAGTGAATTTAGTCACTGTGAGTTGTCAAATTCCAGCCCTGTGACTGCATCTGCCAGAGATTTCACACAGATCTCATTCTCTGCCTTTTGCAGGGGAAGTTATTATCATCTAATTATTACATGGAACATTTAATGGGATATGTGCTATAATTAGGAATCTGACCAGGACACATTAAGGAAAAACCTTAGCCTTCCATCAAGTGAATGAATCCGTGCTTCAGAAGATGTGTGAGGTTATTTTCAGGAGTGATGTGCGGGGTAGATCTGGCTGTGATTTATGAAAGGCACAAGGCACACTGGAAAGCAAATTTGAAGGGCAGTATCCTAAAGTGCTGAGGACATCTGGAGAGGTTCAGTAGGGAAAGAAGCAATGGCATAAATCACAAATGGGCTGTTCTTTGGTTGGGGACGTCTGTTAGTGGGAAGGCTATGAAATCCTGGCTCGGGCTGAAGTAGCTCAGTGCCAGACTTTGGATCACAAGTGTACCTCTGTGATCATCCTTTGGACTATGCTCTGCCGCATACTGAATGTCCCCAAAACAGGTTTTTGAGAAGCAGAGCTGTAAATCCATGCTTGCAATGTTGAAGATGCAGAATGTGCTGGACTATGAAGTGCTCCTAATACTAAGTACTAGGAGCTAATGACTTCAGCAACCCAGGAACCCCAGTGACTCTATCAAAGCCACATTCTGTCCCAGGAGGTCTTCAAGAAACATGTGGACATGGCACTTTGGGACATGTTTTAATGGCTGTGGTGACCTTATTTTGAAGGCTTGATGATCTTAGAGGTCTTTTTCCCAACCAAAACAATTCTATGGTTGTTTTAAAACAGTGATGAGTGAC
The DNA here is from genome assembly GCA_013400475.1 of Tricholaema leucomelas. NCBI lineage: Eukaryota > Metazoa > Chordata > Aves > Piciformes > Lybiidae > Tricholaema lacrymosa > Tricholaema leucomelas. Next base: position 483,617 of record WAAF01011349.1, on the reverse strand, counting down.
TCCATTAGAACATCCCTCATATTTCAGCAACAGAAGCAAGCTGCAGCAGTTTAAAACCTTTTTTAATCAGTGTAAATAGAATCTTCAGGAAAAAAAACAAAACTGTAAGTTGCAAAACTATACATAAGCAAATAAGCCAGTTTGCTCAGGACTTTAGTGAAGTTTTCAAAGTTGAAACTATCTACTGTGTGAAGCTTCTCTTCAAAATAATTGCAGGGTAGAAAATAGAGATGATAGATACTTTTAGAGAAGATTCACAGATTGCATTGGGTTGGATGAGACCCTCAAAGGTCATCTTGTCCAATCCCCCTGAACTCAGCTATTCCACTCCAACTAGGCCAGGCTGCCCAGGGACACAGCAAGGCTCATCTTGAATGTCTCCAGGGATGGGGCCTCAACCACATCCCTGGGCAACCTGTTACAGTATTTCACCACTATCATTGTGCAGAACTTCCTCCTGATGTCCAATTTAAGTCACCCCTGCTCCACTTTGAAACCGTTGCCCCTCGTTGTACCACCACAGGCCCTTCTAAACAGTCCCTCCACAACCTTTCTGTCCCCCTCTTAGATATTGAAATGCAGCACTAAGGTGTCCATGGTGCTTTCTCCTCTCCAGGCTGAACAGCCACAGTTCTTTCAGCCTGTCTTCACAGGAGAGGTGCTCCAGCCCTCTGACCATTTAGGTGGCCCTCCTCTGGACCCACTCCAGCAGGTCCATGTCCTTCTTGTGTTGGGGCCCCCAGAGCTCGACAGTACTCCAGGTGAGGTCTCAACAGAGCAGAGGGGCAGAATTCCCCTCTCTCCATCTCTGTCCAGGCTGCTTTTGATGCAGCCCAGGCTGTCATTTGCCTTACGGGCTGCAAGTGCCCACTGCTGGCTCCTGTCCAGCTTCTCATCCACCAGCACCCTCAACTCCTTTTCTGTGGGAATGCTCTCAACCTCATCATCCCCCAGCCTGGATTGATATTGAGCATTGTCCTGACCCAGGTGCAGGACATTGCACTTTGTTTTGTTGAACTCATGAGATATTTGATACACTATTTTGAACACTATATAACATATCTGTTTTCCTCTGATCACTTAAAAAACATCTGTAGAAATGATTGGAGGGGTACATATATCTAGGGCTCATTTCAAAACAGCCGTTTCTTGTTTTTTCAACTCTTCAAGCTTCTGCTATGCAGAGCTGAGTGAACACGTTTGAAAAGACAAAAAGACACCCCAAAACTACTTGAGGACACAGTCAGCTGTGCATGACATTGTCTTTCTGTGGTGGAGTTCTGGCTAGATAGGAGTCTTGTCTGCAGTGGAAGAGACAAAGATGAGAAACGTGAGCTTCCACAGGAGGGACAAACAAAGCCAACAACAGATTAAGTCATGTTTTGCAAGAGTTTGAATAGTGATGTGAGGCAATCAAAAGCTTTAGCAGCATATCAAAGCTGACATTGTTGTCCTTCTCTGTGTTCCCTCTCACTCAAACAGCAGATCATTTCTGAATTTTACCATATGTGTCTCCTTTGTGTTTCTCCTTAATTGTCCTATTTTACATAATTAGTTGTAGACTTCTAGCTTAGTTACTCTGCTTAAAAAAGTCCTAGTTGCTAACTCTCTACATCCTTCCTCCTTTTTATTGAATCATAGAATGGCTAAGGTTGGAGCAGACCTCACAGATCACTTACTCCAACCCCTCTGCCATGGGCAGGGACACCTTCCACTAGACCAGGTTGCTCAATGTCTTATCCAGCCTGGCCCTGAACACCTGCAGGGAAGGGACATCCATAGCACCCCTGGACAATGTGTTTCAGAGTCTCACCATCCTCAGTGTAAAGTATTTCTTCCTAATCTCCAGTCTAAATCTGCCCTCCTCAGGCTTCAATGTGTTCCCTCACATCCTATCACTACAAACCCTTGTAAAATGTCCCTTCCTGGTTTTCTTGTAGGCCACTTCTCCAGACTGAACAGAAAATTATCCTAACAGAAGATTTCTCAGTGTCAGGAGGAATATGACCATTTTAGCATAGGATGGGCTTTATCTTCATATTCTGTCCTTGTCAGAGGATAAATGTTCTAGGAAAGGTCTTGTTCTTGAAAGGTCAAAACTCTAACAAAAGTATGAGGTCACGATCCTTGGTGCTGTCTCATTCACTAAGCTAAATGAAAATGTGGAAAGAAGTTTTATAACCAAAGTGGGCCACACTGTGGCTGCTTCTGACTGCATGACTTGTCTTACAGGAGACTCCTGGATATCTCCAGAGCTTCTTGACTGAGTTTCATAGTCTTTTTGGAGCTCAGTGCTGCTTAGTTGACTGACCTCTAAAGATACTTGGTTAGTGGTGATCTTTAATAAGCAGGAATGGTTCCACTAAAGACAAGAAGAGAAAGGAAAATTATTTGCAAGTACCTTGACTGTTAGGAGGAAGTTCTTCACAGAGAGCAACTGGCATTAGAATGGGCTGCCCAGGGAGGCGGTGGAGTCACCGTCCCTGGAGGTGTTCAAGAAAAGACTGAATGAGGGGCTTAGTGCCATGGTCTAGTTCATTGGACAGGACTGGGTGCTAGGTTGGACTGGATGATCTTGGAGGTCTCTTCCAACCTGGTTGATTCTATGACTTGGAGAAGCAAATCCTCTTACTCAGAAGTTGCTTTTCCAGCTCTTTGTGTGAGGTCAGGATTAAGGCATCCATATGTAGAGGTTTGACAGTAGCGTTTTAGCCACAATTCTTTGGTAAGAATGGCTCTAGGAGTTAGGACATGTTTGTGTTTTCTAAGCAACTCATAGATTCACAAAAAGGTTTATATTGGAAGGTGCCTTCAATATCATCTAATTCCAACCCCCCTGACATGAGCAGAGACACCTCCCACTAGAACAGGTTGCTTAAGGCCTCATCCTGGTATTGAACACCTCCAACGAGATAGTATCCACAACCTCCCTGGACAACCTGTCCTGGTGTCCCACCAGCCTCACTGCAAAGAATTTTTCCAGTATAAATCTGTCCTCCTCAAGCTTCAACCCATTCCCTCTTCTTCTATCACCAAAAGCCCTTATCAGAAGTCCCTTCCTCCTTTCTGTAGGTACTAGAAGGTGGCTGTAAGGTTTCCTAGAGAGCCTTCTCTTCTCCAGGCTGAACAGCCCCAACTCTTTCAGCCTGTCCCCACAGCAGAGGTTCTCCATCCCCCTGATCATCTTTGTGGCCTACTCTGGGCCCTCTCCAACAGTTCCATGTCCTTCTTGTGCTGGGGGCACCAGAACTGGAGGCAGTGTTGCAGGTGAGGTCTCAGCAGAGCAGAGAGGCAGAATCCCCTCCCTGTGCTGCTGCCCTCCCTGCTTTGGATGCAGCCCAGCATGCAGCTGCCTTCTGGGCTGCCAGCGACCATTGCTGCCTCATGGGGAGTTTGTCACCAACTGACACCCTCAAGTCTGCTCTCGAGCCACTGCTCACCCATCCTGGATTTGTGCTTGGGAATGCCCCAAACCAGGTACAGGACCTCGCACTTGGCAATTAGAACAGGAAGAGGTTTTTATTATTTCTTTTCTGCTCTTCTTGGGATTGTAGAAGTGAGGAGAGGTTACCAAATACTCTGCAGGCAGATCTAAGAAACTGTGAACCACATTTCTACAGTCGAGAGAAGTTATCTTAAAAATGCCATCCTTCCCCTGTGTGTTTCTACTTACTGTATCCCCTGGAAAGGGACATATCATTATCTTACCCTTTGCTCCACCAGTTCAGATGTTGAGGGCCCTGACAGATTAACAGACTGGTTATTCAGAAAAATAAAACTGCATTTTTTGGATTGGCTTTATGATTATTATGCAAATGTGGCTGCCATATTCTGTGCTCAGAAAACACATTTAAAAGCCTGAAAACAGCAATAATCACATCGAGTAGCTCCTTCAGTTAATACTTTCTTATATTGAATTGAGTATTCATAAATAACTTCTGGATTGTTATTGGTATTGTTTCATTGTAACATGTAATTTGCTTCAACTGACTATGTCTTTTCCAAAGTGGTTTTAATTACAGAAATAAATGACAAAGCTTAGCGGAGATGCTTACACAACAGTGCAGTCGTTTGCTGTGTGCCAACTGGAAATTCATTCTTAACAGATGGAATTCATCAGTCTGCAAAGAATGAACAGGAGGCCTTAAAACTTTACTTAATCTGGCTGATAAAGTAGGAACGTGATGCTCTTCATGCTGTTGTTTCTTGGCTTCTGCGCTATTACTCCGTTACAACTGCAGAAAAGAACCAAAACTCAAACAGATTTGTTCATTTTACTGAGGGTGCATTTTGCTATTAGGATCAATTTTATATGTCCCCAAGATGTAGCACTTGGGTGGGTGGGTGAGAATAAAGGTATGGCTCAAAATGCTTCTTTTCTCTACAGAGACTGTGACATTTATCCTCCTTCCTTCTGGTGGCATGAGCACCAGATTCATTTGGGCTCCTCTTCTTATCTTGTTTTTGTTCTTCTTCTTCTTGTTCATGTTCTTTTTCTTGTTCTTTTTCTTTTTGTTATCTGTGATGGTTTGGGTGTTACCCACACCCCCACACTTAATAAAATCACCCAGACTAGATTTAGCCACTCTGGAAATTAGAATGAAGCTCTATGTTTACAGCTTAGCACAATATCCAAACAGATATTTACAATCTATACAGCTATAGACAGAAATAGACAAGTTAAAATGTAATACAGAAACAGAACACCCTTCCCAGAAACCAGAGTCCTCAGGAGGGACTCCCAACCACGCTTCCACCTCCTTTACACTCCTCTACCTTATCACAGACTTTGCCTTACATTCAAGGTGAGTTTGGAGAATCAGCCAGGAGGGTTAGGAAGCAGAGGAATTAGTCATACAGAGCAGATTAGGGACAGAAGTGCATGCAGACAGAGCCCAAGAGTAACTCCGTTATCTATGTTTGTGTTCTTGTTCTTATACAGCTCAGCAAGCCTATGAGTGAAGCTGACATCACCATTGTTTCCTTTTCACAGCCTAGCATCTAATTCTTCTCACCAAAATATTCTAGCTAGGCTCAAAGTAGCACGTTATCCTTCTGCTTGACTTTGTTCCTGCAGCTGTTGTAGTCTTTATGAACCAGTGGTTACAACCTTCTGCTAGATTCTGATTCAAGATAAAGGCTGTAGATGCAAACTACCATGAATACAAAATCAGTATTTTTCTGCTATGATGACAGGCTGAGTGAGCTGGTTTTGTTGAGCCTGGGGAAGAGAAGGCTCTGGAGGGACCTTAGAGCTGCCTTCCAATACCTGAAGGCTGGAGAGGGACTGTTCATGAAGGTGTCTAGAGACAGGACAAGGGGGAATGGTTTGCAGCTGAGGGAGAGCAGGGTTAGACTGGACCTTAGGAAGAAATTCTTCAGTACAAGGGTGGTGAGACTGTGGAACAGGTTGCCCAAAGTGGTCATGGATTCCTCCTCCCTGAAACTGTTCAAGACCAGGTTGGATGGGGCTTTGGCAATCAAGTCTAGTTGTGAGATGTCCCCCGTCCCATGTCAGGGGGATTGGAGTAGATGATCTCTGAGCTCCCTTCCAACCTAAGCCACTCTGTGATTTTGCTCCTAGTTGATAAGCTGGATAATTGCAAGTTTCTCTTCTTCCTTGAGACTCACTAACTTTAATGAACAGCAGTAAAAATGCAGCCTGAAAAATGGAGTAGTGCTTATTAGACATGACATCAAGAAAGGGAGTGTGATCAATATGGAGAAAATGAAGGCATCAAGCTGCAGGACCCTGTGGACTGGGGTGAGAGCAGGAAGATGACTTCATTAGTACCAAGTACAAAATCACATAGTGAAGAATAACAAGGTACTCAGCTACAAGTTAATTACTCATCAGTTAGAAATGAATGAGGAGTGAAAGTGAGTGATGTGCTAAATGACAGCATGGTGAGTAAGCTGGAGCACTGTGGCTGTGGGACAGGCGACTGCAGTGGTGGCCTGTACCAAGGGAGAGAGAAGTGGTGAGGATTCATAGCTTCACAGAACAATTTCATTTGGAAGGGACCCTGAAAATCATCCAGTTCCAAGTGCAAGGTCTTACACCTGGGTCAGGGCAATGCCACAGATACAGGCTGGGTGAGGATTGGTTTGAGAGCAGTCTGGAGGAGAAGGACTTGGGGGTGTCAGTCAATGAAGAACTTCCCAAGAGCAATGGGAATGGCAGCCCAGAAGGCGGCTGTGTGCTGGGCTGCATCCAAAGCAGGGAGAGCAGCAGCACAGGGAGGGGATTCTGCCTCTCTGCTCTGCTGAGACCTCACCTGCAGCACTGCCTCCAGTTCTGGTGCCCCCAGCACAAGAAGGACATGGAACTGTTGGAGAGGGCCCAGAGCAGGCCACAAAGATGGTCAGGGGGCTGGAGAACCTCTGCTGTGGGGACAGGCTGAAAGAGTTGGGGCTGTTCAGCCTGGAGACGAGAAGGCTCTCAGGGAAACTTTATAGTCATCTTTCAGTACCTACAAAAAGCCAGGAAGGGACTTTTTGACAAGGGCTTCTGGTGATAGAAACAGAGAGAATATATTGAAGCTTGAGGAGGGCAGATTTATACTGAACATTAGGAAGAAATTCTTTGCAGTGAGGGTGGTGAGAGTCTGAAGCAGGTTGCCCAGGGAAGTTGTGGATGTGCCCTCTATGGAAGTGTTAAGGCCTGTATGGATGAGACCTTGAGCAACCTGTTGTAGCGAGAGGTGTCCTGCCCATGGCAGGAGGGTTGGAACTGGATGATCTTTAAGGTCTCTTCCAACCCAAACAATTCTATGAATCTGTGAATGGGAAGATTTTATCACTTACAAGATTACTGGTTTTATACTTTCTATTTTATAAGCTCAAGCATCCTGCTTGGGCTTTTCTTCTGTGTGCTTCTATCCTGCCATGTCTAACTCATATGATTATTTATGCATTTGCTCTAGCAATATTTTGTTAAATAGTGTAAAGTTTATCACTTAAACCTGATGGTGATTTGAGCTGTAAAGATTTCTTACAGCCCTGAAGGCTTAAATTTAACACTAGGCTGCTTTTATTTATTTTTATTGCTTTAATTTTGTAGCAAGACCAAGCAAGGATATACTTAGTTCATTAACAATAAATGAGGAAATAGTGCAGCTATGCTGTCAAGAAAATGAAAGAGCATAGATCTAATTAATGGTTTTACTCTGCATTGTCCTACTTTTTAATCTTCTTTGAGGTAGAGAAAACAGGTTTTGATAGACAAAAAAATAATTACCCTGGTTGTTTCATTGAAATAAATATTCACTTCTAGAATGCCAAATGAATTGCAATGATTATGTTTTAGGAGGAAAAAAAAAGGGAGGAGGAGATCTGAGCAGATGAGAATTGTCTGGTTTGTAATCTGTGAATAGAATCATAGAATTGTTTTAGTTGGAAAAGACCTCTATGGTCATTGAGTCCAACCTTCAACCTAAGAGCACCACAGCCATTAAACCATGTCCTCGAGTATCATGTCCACAGATTTCTTGAACACCTCCAGGGATGGTGACTTCACCACCTCCCTGGGCAGCCTGTTCCAGTGCCTGACCACTCTTACAAAAAGAAAATTCACTCATCTCCCCTGGCATAATTTCAGGCCATTTCCTCTGGTCTTATCACCTGATACTGGGGAGAAGAGATTGATCCCCACCTCACTGCGTCCTCCTTTCAGGGAGTTGTAGAGAGCAATGAGGTTTCCCCTCAGCCTCCTCTTCTCCAGACTGATAAACCCCAGTTCGTTCAGGTGCTCCTTGCCACACCTAATCACCAGACCCTTCAGCAGCTTCATTGGCCTTCTCTGGTTGTGCTCCAGCACCTTAATGTCTTTCTTGTAGTGAGGACCCCAAAACTGAACACAGCATTCAAGGTGCAGCCTCACTAGTGCTGAGTAGAGAGGTACACAGATCTGAATATTGTGGCAAGAAGTATCTTCCTGCTGCTTTGTTGTCAAAGTTTAGGTATTAAATCCACTTCTGTGGTGGCATAAAGAAGGGCACTCTCCTAGAGCCCAGAAAGCAGCTGGCTTTGCTGCCAGAGGATGCTGCTGGACCAGCATAGCAGTGTGGTGGATGCTCTTCATAAGGCTTCAATGGAGAAACCAAGACTCATCAGACAGTCCTGAGGGAGGATAATGTACTCCTTCCCTTTCTTTCTGCAAAATGCCCCTTCTGTGACCAAGAAGCTTTTCCTGGCATGGGAGTAGATGCCAGCTCCAGCAGCCAGAGCGTGCCTGACCTCCAGGGCTTAGCTGGGGCAAAACAAATGTGAATTCTACTGCAAAGAAAAGAAGAAAAGAGAGATTTGCATTTTGCTTGTTTTGATTCCACTACTTAAACCTAATCTCGGGCAGCCTTTTTATTTTCTTGCAAGCTGCTTTGTACTGACTAGCCCTTGGTAGTTGTCAGATTCTTTGTTTCCTCTGTGCACTCCCTGCTGGCCTGCTTAGAAGCTACTTAAATTATGAGGATTATTCTGAGCTGCACCGGATAATAAAATGGTCTATTGATTAGTAAACTTCTAATTACTTGTCTCATAGCATGAAAGAGAAATAAGGAGATTTGATAGTAAACAAAGGAGGGAACAAATAGGGTGTTGCCAACACGTAGGGGTATACATGCTTGTGTGTGGCCTCCTTGTAATTTCCAGTTTATCATCACGAGCTTATTTGACTGCTTACAGAACTGTGACCTGCACAAGCAAGCTGTTTGACAGATAATCAGCCCCAAAATACAGCTTCTTAATTCTTTCCTGCCATACCCTGTGTATGCACTGGAAGAATGACATCATGATAAGCAATATGGGTTTGATTTTTTTTTTTCCTGTCTTGTTGTAAGGAAATGAAAGTTCTGGCTAATTTGTGTTTTAACTAGGTATGTATCGAGAGGAATGAATACAAATGGTGTGTCACAGGTTTAGCTTGGGAAATGGTGAACATCAGCAGGGACTGAAACCTTTCCACTTCCATCATGTGCCCCCATACCGATTCAGTATCTCAAATTACATCTGGTCTCTCTCCAAAATGATGCATAGTTTAAAAGTTGTTTGGATGTGGTGCTTGGGGATATGGTTTAGGGTGAATCTTGTACCGTAAGAATATCAGTTGGGCTTGGTGATCCTGAGGGTGTTTTCCAACCAGAATGTTTCTGTGGTTCTGTGATAGTATGTATTGCACCTTCACTTTAACAGTGCTTGACTTAAAGATTCATATTCATAGAATGGTTTGGATTGGAAGAGACCTTAAAGATCATTTGCCTCTAGCTCCCTTGCCATGGGCAGGGACACCTTCCATGAGACCAGGTTGCTCAAGGCCTCATCCAACATGGCCTTCAACATCTCCAGGGCATCCACAACCTCCCTGGGCAGCCTGTTCCAGTGTCTCAGCACCCTCACTGGAAAGATTTTCTTCCTGATCTCCAGTCTAGAGCTTAAAGCTCAATGTGTGTGAAATTTTTAAGCATGCAGACCTACAAAGCTACAAGCCTTGCCTCAGATGAGAGTAGTGCTGACAGCTTCTGCTCCTTCCTTAGTGCTGCATGGCAAAGTGATAGCCACGCTGCTTTCCAGAGGACTTCTCCCTTGTGCTTATAGATGACTCTGTTTCTCAATGACAAGACAAGGGGCAGTGGGTGCAGGCTGGAGCAGAGGAGGTTCCACATGAACAGAAGTGAAAACTTTTTCCCTGTGAGGGTGTTGAAGCCCTGGAGCAGGCTGTTCAGGGAGGCTGTGGAGTTTCCTTCTCTAGAAACATGCAAAACCCACCTGGATGTGTTCCTGTGTGATCTGCCCTAGATGATCCTGCTCTGGCAGGGAGGTTGAACTGGATCATCTCTGGAGATCCCTTCCAAGCCCTAATATTCTGTGAAAGTGCAAAGCGTAGACTTCAGGATGTTGTGAAAAATAAGAACTGAACTCCTGGCAGAACTGCTGATTGCAGAAGGAACAGAGTTTTTCCACCAGCTGTTTAAGACCTCTTCCATGATCCACAAAAGTCTTTCCATGAATTTCCAAAGGTTCAGCATGCCTGTCTTTTTTTTGTCTTTTTTTTGTCTTTTTTTTTCCCCTAATCTCTTCTTTTTATTTCCATTCCTATGAACTTCAAACAAAGACCAATACCCCAACAACAACTACCCTGCATAGTTCTTGCCCACAGCAAGAATGGCTGAGCCAAAGCAGCAATTTAAGTGTGAAAACAATGTCATTCTCACAAAATATTCAAATTCCCATTTGCTGGGCATCTTTCATTGCTGTTTTATTTTGTTAGAGCTGTCCAAGTATCCAGAGCTTAGTCTCCTGTTCTGCTATGCCCTTTTAGAGAACATGAATTTCCTATTCAGAAATGAAGCAGTTCTCATTGCTCTTAATTTTGCCCATGGCTTGATTTGACTGCGGTGCAGTTAGGTTGCCTGTTTCCCTTAGTGGTAAAAGCTCTCTCCTTTTCAGAGCTGGCTGCTGGCAGAGAGGCAGGTGAGAGTGCCTGTGCTTCGTTGATGCAAGCAGACTTGTCAGCCCATCAGTCTCCTCCCATCACCTGCAGGTTGATGTCAGAGCAAGATATTCTCTGCTAAATGTGAAATCCCTCATTAGTTTAGTGATCTTCCTCTAGGCCTGTAATTAGAACCCTCCTGATAACCAGCACACAACTGCACCCATTAATTAGCTCTTCATTTGACGGTTTCTTGCCTTGTTTCCATCCTTGTCAGCTTATGGGAAGCTCAGCTACCTTCAGCTGCTGCTTGAATCTGTTACCCAAGTCAATCATCTCTCCCATAAGAACCCATCCTAGAGGCTGAAGGAAGCCCTCAGCATCTCTGCAGTCACGGGGAAGGGATCTGCTCCAGAGGGTCCTAGGAGGCTGATTAGGGGAATGGAACACTGCCTTATGAGGAGAGGCTGAGGGACCTGGGGCTTTTTAATCTGGAGAAGAGAAGACTGAGAGGGCATTTAATAAATGTTTATTAATCTCTGAGGGCTAGGAGAGGGGGGACAGGCTCTGCTTGTGATAAGACAAGGAGCAGTGGATGTAAGCTGCATCACAGAAGGTTCCACCTCAATACAAGGGGGAACTTTGTTACTTGTCAGGGTCACAAAGCACTGTGGCTCCCCAGAGAGGCTGTAGAGTCTCCTTCTCTGAAGGCTTTCAAGGCCTGTCTGGATGTGTTTCTGTGAGACTTGAGCTAGACTGTATGGTCCTGCTCTGGCAGGGGGGTTGGACTTGATCTCTTCGGGGCCCTTCCAACCCCTAACATCCTGTGATGCTGTGAAAGCCATCCTCTTTTCCCAGAGGGAAGCACTGTGCTGTGTGAACAGCCAGCATTGCATTCTGTGTGCCTTTATGGGTGCCTCTGTAGTTCTTCAACAGCTGCTTTGTTTTCCTGTGCAGCACAGAAAAGAGACCTGGCCCAGGGTCTGCTGTTTACCTGACAGAACAGTCAAAACAGGATTCTGATTAAAGAGGCAGCAGTAAGCACCCAGTCTTTGTAAGGCATCTCCACATTTAAGGGATAATGGAAGCTTTACTAACAGGCATAGAAATTATTTATTAGGCTATGAAACCTTTAATTTAAATGAAAGGTTTCACATTCTCTCTATGTTATCTTAATTCTTTTTTCTTATACTCCCCCTCTGAAAAATATAGCAAGGGCAAGAATTAATATATTTTCACATCTATTTCTAAGCTATGTGGGTGTCTCTGAAAAGGTGTGATTTCGAAACAGAACAAATCATGTACTCAGAGCAATCTTTGAACCAACAAGTTTTTGGCAACCCAAATACCCAGCTCAATCAAGTCCACTATATTACATTTTCTGCTCCGTTACTTTTAGATTTACACTGGTTTAGAACTGTTGAAATTGCAGCTCAAGAATTCCCCAGCTGCTAAAATAAATAAATAAATAGTGGCTCTGATGGAGCAGGGCAAAGCCACACCTGAGGAAAAGGCACTGGAAGCTAAGGCTTAGCTTTCTCCCTAAATACCAACACTCTTGTGCCCTATGGTGTGTGTTTTGATGGAGACAGCTGCTCCTGTAGTCCATACAGGAGGCTGACAGAAGGGGTTCAAGTCTTTCCTGACATTCAAAATGTGATGAGTTGCTTTAAATCTCAAATTTATGAAATAGTCATGAGTTCAACATCCTTGTCAGTGACATGGACGGTGGCATTGAGTGCACCCTCACCAAGCTGCGGCACCTGGTTGACACGCTGGAGGGAAGGGATGACATCCAGAGGGATGTGGCCAAGTTTGAGAGGTGGGCCCAAGCTAATTTCATAAAGTTAAACAAGACCAAGTGCAAAGTCCTGCACCGGGGTCAGAGCAACCCCAAGCACATATCCAGGCTGGGTGAGCAGTGGTTCAACAGCAGTCTGGAGGAGAAGGACTTGAGGATGTCAGCTGATGACAAACTCCCCATGAGACAGCAATGGTCACTGGCAGCGTAGAAGGCAGCTGTGTGCTGGGCTGCATCCAAGACAGGGAGAGCAGCAGCATAGGGAGGGGATTCTGCCCCTCTGCTCTGCTGAGACCCCACCTGCAGCACTGCCTTCAGTTCTGGTGCCCATTCTGGGACATGAAGCTGCTGGTGCAGGTCCTGAGGTGGCTAAGGAGATGATCAGTGCTTAGCAAAACCTCATCTATGAGGAGACCTCAGAGCAGCCTTCCACTACCTGTAGGAGGCCTACAAGAAAACTGTAATGACAGGATGAGATGGAATGGATTGAAACTTGAGGAGGGCAGATTTAGACTGGAGATAAGGAGGAGATTCTTTCCAGTGAGGATGGTGAGACACTGGAACAGGCTGCCCAGGGGGGTCATGGATGCCCCTTCCATGGAGATGTTGAAGGCCAGGCTGGATGAGACCTTGATCAACCTGTCTAGTGGGAGATGTCCCTGCCTATGGCAAGGGGGTTGGAACTGGATGATCTTCAAGGTCCCTTCCAACCCAAACCATTCTATGAATCTGTGAACACTGAAACATTGAAGTATCAGACACTGACAAAGGTATAAAATAGTATAAGCAGCTCTATTGTTTACTGAATATCCCTCTCTGTAATTGGTGCCAGCTTCTTATTTGTACTCAGACAGATGTGCATTATGTACCCAGAAGGGAAGAACACAAAGACTTTTTTTTCCCTCTTTGTTTTACTTGTTCTTTTCTGAGGGAATAGAAAACGTGATCTCTGACATGCTCTTGGCCAGGTGGCCAAGAGAGCCAATGGCATCCTGGCCTGCATCAGGAATGGTGTGGTCAGCAGGAGCAGGGAGGTCATTCTGCCCCTGTACTCTGCACTGGTTAGACCACACCTTGAGTGCTGTGTTCAGTTCTGGGCCCCCCAGTTTAGAAGGGACATCGAGATGCTTGAACGTGTCCAGAGAAGGGCGACGAGGCTGGGGAGAGGCCTCGAGCACAGCCCTACGAGGAGAGGCTGAGGGAGCTGGGATTGTTTAGCCTGGAGAAGAGGAGGCTCAGGGGTGACCTTATTGCTGTCTACAACTACCTGAGGGGTGGTTGTAGCCAGGAGGAGGTTGCTCTCTTCTCTCAGGTGGCCAGCGCCAGAACGAGAGGACACAGCCTCAGGCTGCGCCGGGGGAAGTTTAGGCTCGAGGTGAGGAGAAAATTCTTCACTGAGAGAGTCATTGGACACTGGAATGGGCTGCCCAGGGAGGTGGTGGAGTCGCCGTCCCTGGGGCTGTTCAAGGCAAGGTTGGACGTGGCACTTGGTGCCATGGTCTAGCCTTGAGCTCTGTGGTAAAGGGTTGGACTTGATGATCTGTGAGGTCTCTTCCAACCTTGGTGATACTGTGAGACTGTGCTTAAGAGCAGAGAGTGAATGGCAGATCTGGGGCTCCTTCTCCTGATCTCTTCCTCCCAACTTCTCTTTTCACCCCATTAAAAATTCTCATGTCTCCTCTGAGAAATCCACCTTGCTGGTGCAGGCACTGGAGCTCTTTCTTCCCTTTCCTTTGGACAAAGCAAACAAACAGCAAAGCTTACCTTGTTACATGCTAGCCAAGATTAGCAGAAGGATGTTAGAGTGGAGTGAGGAAGGAAGTGAATAGATCCAACATCACAGACCACAGTGGGACAAGTTGTTGATATTTTGGCTTTTTTATCCCTCTCAGTGAATGATACAGACTTCATCATCATTTTCTTTTCACAGCCAGTGATCTAATTTCTCCTATTAAAACATTCCAGTTAGCCTCAAACCAGCACACAGGGAGTGGAGTCAGGTGCAAGTTAAGAAACCTTTAACTCTTCTTAGACTGAAAGAGGAGGGCAAACCCCTTTCCCTTAGCCAGCACAGGATAGCAAGGGTGGATATTTTCAGCACATCACACCTGGTATCTTTGCGTAGCTGTAGGGACAAACTGGATCCCTGTGAATAATTATGCATTGTCATTCTGAATTAGTTTTAATTAGCATGGGCATGATGCCTCCAGAATTTCAGAATGCTGCTCAGAATTTGTCTCATCAGTTCTCTGATTTTCTTATTTTTTTCTACTGCAGGCTATCACCTACTGTTTTCCTGTGCCTGCTTTTGTAGATTGGGGTCATAGATTTCATTGGGTTGGAACAGACCCTCAAAGATCATCCTGTCCAAGCCCCTTGCACTCATAGGGACACCTCCAACTAGAGCAGGCTGCCCATCAAGGCTGATCTCAGATGTCTTCAGTGATAGGGCCTCAATCACATCCCTGGGCAACTTGTGGTGTTTCACCATTCTCATTATGCAGAACTGCCTCCTGATGTCCAAACTAAATCTCCCTGGCTCCCTTTTCAAAGCATTGTCCTTTGTCCTATCACCACAGGCCCTTCTAAACACTCCCTCCCCAGCTTTCTTGTAGGCCCCCTTCAGATACTGAAATGTAGCTATGAGCCCAGAGCTTTCTCTCCAGACTGTATGTCCCCAGTTCTGTCAGCCTGTCTTCACAGGAGAGGTTCTCTAGCCCTCTGATCACCTTGGTGGCCTTCCTCTGGACGCACTACTCCAGCCAGAGCAGCACACACTACTCAAGGTAAGGTCTCCCCAGACCTTTAGACATGCTTCCAATGATGTTTAATTTCCAAAATGCCAAGCTCTGCAGTTGTACACTTTTAATCGGTGCAGGTAACTGACTTCTTGCATCCTAAGTCTGTACCTATGCACCTTCCCACTTACTTTGTCCTCTCCACCTCAGAAAATACAATGAGTCCTTACAACCAACTCAGATAGGTATAAGCAATCAGGTAGTGTTAATATTTGCAAGAGTGAGAAATGTAATTAATGGAGACAAAATAAACATGTCCTGTGTCCCTAGTGTGATAGCTACATGTCATCAGGTTTTCCCTCTGTATCATTATGTGTTGATTAACCAGATGGAGAAGGATTTGGAAGACCAGAACAAAGGCAGGGAACAAGAACTGAGAGGTAACAGGGAAGAAAGAAAAGAAAAAAAAAAATGAAAAACAAAAGGTCCAGTTTGGGTTGCCCAGTTCAAGAGACAGGGATCTGCTGGAGAGACTCCAATGCAAAGCTACAAGGATGAGTGGGAGACCTCAAATTCTCTTCAGTGAAGACAGACTGAGAGACTTGTGGCTGTTTAGTCTGGAGAAGAGAAGGCTGAGCGGTGATCATATCAGTGTCTATAAATACCTGAGGGGAGGGTGTCAGGATGAAGCTGCCAGGCTCTTTTTGGTGATACTCAGTGACAGGACAAGGAGCAAAGGGTACAAGATGGAACAAAGGAGGTTCCACCTCAACATAAGGAGACACTTCTTTATGGTGAAGGTGCCAGAGCTCTGGAGCAGGCTGCCCAGAGAGGTTGTGGAGTCTCTTTCTCTGGAGACTTTCAAAACCTTCCTGGATGTGCTCCTGTGTGACCTTCCCTGTGTGATCGTACTTTGGCAAGGAGATTGGACTGGATGATCTTTTGAGGTCCCTTCCAACCCCTAACATTCTGTGATCCCATGGTTCTGCGATGTGTGTTCCCAGCAAAAAAAGAGTAGCTCATGTGTTTCTTGGCAGTAGAGGCATTTGGACTAAAGTCTGATGGCAGCTGTTAGCTCCAAACAGGTAAGATTGATCTAAATTATGGTTTCTTGAGAGGGCAATTTTTTTCTGGTGACAGTTTTTCTGCTTCCATTTGCTTAAGGAAGGAGGAGGATCTTGACCTTTTGAGCAGTGGAAGGCACTTCTCTGCCAAGCTTATTTTCCTATGATCCAGGGGAACAGAGGTATCTGCAAGCCAGCCTGATGGGCACAGTTTGGCTGACAGCATGATGGGATAGTTGAGACCTCTGGGAAGGAGATTACAGACTTCCTGCTAGAAGGGGCTAATTTTGTCACAGATGCAGAGTACACAGTTCCAGACATGACAGAAAGCAGTGACACTGACATTTCTTACTTTGAGTTTAGTAGTTTAGCAGGGTAAAATCTTGCAGACATCTCTACAGGGAAAGGGAATAAGATGTCATGTTGCCCACATCCCACACTCTGTCCCAGTTGTCTGTAAGGCTACCTCCTTAATGCTACCTCTCCAGAGAGAAAATGATTTGTGTGTGAGTAATTGTGAAATTAAAGCTCACTGTAGGCTGCAAATCCACATCCATCTCAAAGCTGTCTAAGATGATTCCAAGGGATGTTTTTTACAGATTCACAGACTGCATCACGTTAGAAGGGACCCTCAAAAGTCATCTTGTCCAACCCCCTTCTGCTCATCAGCAGGGACACATCCAACTAGATCAGGCTGACTAGGGGCACATCAAGGATGATCTTGAATGTCTGCAGGGACAGGGCACATCCCTGGGCAACCTGTTCAAGTATTTCATCACTCTTTTTGTGCAGAATTTTCTCCTAAATTTCCTCTGTTCTATTTTCAAACCATTGCCCCACATCTTATCACCACAAGCGCTTCTAAGCAGTCCCTCCTCAGCCTTCTTGTAGTCCCCTTCAGGTACTGAAATGCAGCTCTAAGGTCTCCCTGGACCCTTCTCTTCTCCAGACTGAACAGTCCCAATTCTTTCAGCCTGTCTTCATAGAAGAGGTGCTCCAGCCCTCTGATCATCTTGGTGGCCCTCCTCTGGACCTGCTCCAGCAGGTCCTTGTTAGGGCACACGGAGTACAAGAGAGATATAGCTCTCAAGATGGAATGCCAGTTTAATCCCCAAGGACAGGTAGAAATTTGGATTTAAAACTAACATCTCTTTGATGTTTAGTGAGAATATGTGCTGCTGTTGCCCCCCTCCCTGGAGGTGTTGAAGATCAGGTTGGATGAAGCCTTGAGCAACCTCGGTCTAGTGGAAGCTCTCTCTGCCTGTGGCAGGGAGGCTGGAACTAGATGTTCTTTAAGATCCTTTCCAACCTAAGGCATTCTATGAATCTATGAATCTTTTTCCCTGGATAAATTACAGTAATTTAAGTGCCTGTTCTGTGCAGCAGCGAGGATTTTAATGATGATCTCTTGTCTCCTTAATGAAATATGTAGCATATTTAGATTTAAATCAAACCTCAGGTTTGGTTTCTCCTGTTCTGGGTTGCCTGTGTTGGAATTTATGTGTGTTCCCCCCCTTTTTTGTGTGTTTTTTCAAGTGGAACACTGTTTCTGCATTGTAGTGACTCTATAGATTTGTCTTTGTGATATTTACCACTCTGTCTCTTGCTATGAAATATCTGTGACACAACTCATTTCCTGTCCCTCGCTGCAGCAACAAGCAAATTTTAAAGCAATATTTGTGTATGTATTTGGCAAAATGTATGCATGCAGCAAAACTCTCATCTCTGGCTTCAGAGTGCTCTGCTCTGCTGAGACCCCACCTGCAGCACTGCATCCAGTTCTGGTGCCCTCAGCATAAGAGGAACATGGAGCTGCTGCTGGAGTAGGTCCAGAGGAGGGCCACAGAGTTATAGAATCAGCCAGGTTGGAAGAGACCTCCAAGATCATCTGTGAAGATGATCGGAGGGCTGGAGAACCTCCCCTGTAGATAGACTGTGCAGGATTTGGGGCTCTTCAGCCGGGTGTAAAGAAGGCTCTGGGGGGACCTTAGAGCAGCTTTCCTATACTTGAAATGGGCTACAAGAAAGCCAGGAAGAGAGTTTTTTACAAGGGCTGGCAGCGATAGGATGAGAGGGAATGGACTGCAGTTTGAAGAGGTCAGATTTAGACTGGAGATGAGGAAGAAATTCTTTGCAGTGAAGGTGGTGAGACACTGGAACAGGCTGCCCAGGGAGGTTGCGGACATCCCCTCCTTAGAGGTGTTCGAGGCTAGGCTGGATGAAGCCTTGAGCACCTTGGTCTAGTGGATGGTGTCCCTGCCTATGGCAGGGGGTTGAAGTAGGTGATCTTTGAGGTCCCTTCCAGACAACCCAAGCTGTGATCTAAGCAGATTTTTGCTGGTGACTGTCCACTGTGCTTTCTGTGACCTAGCCCAGACCCTAGTAAGCTGCACTACACAGGATTTCTCCCAGCAGTACAAGGCAAAACTTCCCAGTCAGCATCCCATCCTCACCGTTCTGTGTTTGAGAGGAGCTGGGATCTGCCTACCTGCCTTGACACTGTTGCTGTTACTGCTATGCTGGCCCCCCTCAGTCACAGCACAGGCAGCATATGACAGCCTATTACTTTTAATGTTGTCATTGTAGAATAACACTTCTCAAAAATACTGCTTTAGGCCAAATATTGCAGATAATTTAGTCCTGTCCTTTAGGAAGGTACCTGCTGAGGTTAATGAAACCTGGAACTGGTGATTGTGAAGGGACCCTGTTGTTTGTAGGTGCTATTCACACTTAGTTTATTTTCTTAATGAGAACAGAGGTGGGTCTAGAATAGAATCAAACAGGTTGGAAGACACCTCCAAGATCATCCAGTCCAACCTATCACCCAGCCCTATCCAGTCAACTAAACCATGGCACTAAGTGCCTCAGCCAGGCTTTTCCTGAACACCCTCAGGGACGGTGACTCCACCACCTCCTTGGGCAGCCCATTCCAATGCCAATCACTCTCTCTGTGAAAAACTTCCTCCTAACATCCAGCCTATGCTTCCCTTGGCACAACTTGAGGCTGTGTCCCCTTGTCCTGTTGTTGGTTGCCTGGCAGAAGAGACCAACCCCCACCTGGCTACAACCACCCTTCAGGTAGTTGTAGACAGCAATGAGGTCTGCCCTGAGTCTCCTCTTCTCCAGGCTAAACAACCCCAGCTCCCTCAGCCTCTTCTCATAGGGTTTGTGTTCCAGGCCCCTCACCAGCTTTGTTGCCCTTCTCTGGACACCTTCCAGCACCTCAACATCTCTCTTGAGTTGAGGAGCCCAGAACTGGACACAGCACTCAAGGTGTGGCCTGACCAGTGTTGAGTACAGGGGAAGAATAACCTCCCTTGTCCTACTGGCCACACTGTTCCTGATACAGGCCAGGATGCCATTGGCCCTCTTGGCCACCTGGGCACACTGCTGGCTCATCTTCAGCCTACTATCCACCAGTACCCCCAGGTCCCTTTCCTCCTGGCTGCTCTCCAGCCACTCTGTCCCCAGCCTGTAGCATTGCTTGGGGTTGTTGTGGCCAAAGTGCAGAACCCTGCACTTGGCCTTGTTAAATTTCATCCCATTGGCCTCTGCCCACCCATCCAGCCTGTCCAGGTCCCTCTGCAGGGCTCTCCTACCTTCCAACAGATCAACACCTGCTCCTAGCTTGGTGTCATCCGCAAACTTGCGGGTTGCTGGACTCAATCCCCTCATCCAGATCATCAATAAAGATATTGAACAGGACTGGGCCCAGCACTGATCCCTGGAGAACACCACTAGTGACTGGCTGCCAACTGGATGTGGCACCATTCACCACCACTCTCTGGGCTCGGCCTTCCAGCCAGTTCCTGACCTAGCACAGAGTGCTGGGTCTTATTTGTCACCTAGATGAACTCCTTTCATTGAGGACACAGTCCTGACAGACATTACTGTCAGACCACACAAGGAAACTGATACTGGTGCCAGGAGGGTGGTCAGACCACTCCTGGAAACCACCAGCATTGCCCTTGCTCTCCTCTACCCTGATCCCCCAGGAGGGGTGGGCAAAAAAAGACTAGAAAGTTTGACCACTGCCACCCCCGTGACCAAATGCTGCACCAGCAACCACACAATTATGGCCTGATGGTGTCCTCTGCCATCTTCACAAAGGGAAAAAGTGCAGAGTTAAAACCTTGGGACTTCTATGGTGCTCCCTGGGAGACCAAGATTTGTTCTCAGTGGAAATCCTGAGAGATTTACAAGGTGGAGATTTGGAGGTGTCCCTGCTGACTGCAGGAGGCTTGAATGAGATGGCCTTTGAGGGGCTCTTCCAACCCAATGCAGTCTGTGAAGCTGTGAACTGTTGAGATTTGCTAAAACTAGTAAAAGGAAAGCAAGCAAACGAACAAAAGATAAACAAAACCCCACAACAAATAAACAACAAAACAAAACCAACAAACAAAAAGGGGGGGAAAAAAGCTGCATTTTTGGGGGTTGTGAGACTATGTTTCCATATGGCAGCCCAGATGTGCCTTGCCATGGGATGCAGCAGGGTGGTGGCAGATTGCAAAGTGAAAGAGAACTCTTTCATTTTGGGGGGTGGGCTTGTTCGTTTGGGGCTCTCTGACTTAGTGGCCTTCCAGAAGTTAAAAAGGGCTTACAGGAAAGATGGAAAGCAACTCTTAGAGAGGAGACTGAGAAGGGATCCTATTAATGCTTTGATAGAATCACAGAATCAACCAGGTTGGAAAAGACCTCCAAGATCATCCAGTCCAACCTATCACCCAGTCCTACCCAATCAACTAGACCATGGCACTAAGTGCTTTATGAAAGAGTGTCAGGAGGATGGAGCCAGCCTCTTCTCAGCAGTGCCCAGTGTGAGGACAAGGGGCAGTGGACACAAACTGGCACACAGGAGGTTCCATGGAAATACAAGGAAAAACTTCTTCCCTGTGAAGTGTGCCAGAGTGCTGGCCAGAGACTTTGTGGAGTCTCCTTCTCTGGAGGCACTCCAAACCCACCTGGAGGTGTTTTGTTGTGACTTGTTCTAGGTGACCTTGCAGGAGGCATTGGAGTAGATGATCTGCAGAGGTCAGTTCCAACCCTTACCAATCTGTTTTTCTCTAAGTGTTGTGATAGGATGAGTGCTTACAGTTTCAAAGTGAAAAAGGTAGATTTAAATCAGGTATATGGAAGAAATTCTTTAATGTGAGCACGGTGAAGTGCTGGAACAGGTTGCCCAGAGACATTGTGGATGTCCCTTCCCTTGAGGCATTTCAAAGGCCAGGCTGGATGGGGCTTTGAGCAACCTGGCAGGTGTAACTCGAGGGGTTGGAGATAGATCTTTAAGGTTGTTTCCAACCCAAACCACTCTATGAGCCTGTGATTATTCAGACCTGAGAATTTAAAACATCAGCTTAAGCTACCGATGTTGTCACACCTTGATGTCACACCTTAATGTCACACCCCTGCCTTCCCAGAGGCACCCCACCATAACAACAAGCCACAAAACACACACACAGAACAGGTGGAGGACGGGGAAGTGACTCCAGACAGCTAGCATAGCTTCACCAAGGGCAAGTCCTGCCTGACCAACCTAGTGGCTTTCTAAGATGGTATAACCATATCAGTGGACAAGGGCACAAACAGATGTCATCTCTCTGGACTTTCATAAAGCTTTTGGCACAGTCCTCCACAGCATTCTCCTCTCCAAGCTGGAGCAATATGGATTTCATGGGTGGACTTTCCAGTGGATAAGGAATTGGTTGGATGGTCACATCCAAAGGATAGTGGTCAGTATCTTGATGTCTGGATGGAGACAGGTGACAAGTGGTGTCCCTCAAGGGTCTGTACTGGGACCAGTGCTGTTCAGTATCTTCATCAATGCTACAGACAGAGAGACTGAGGCACCCTCAGCAGGTTTGCAGATGATACCAATCTGAGTGTGAAGGACAGGATGGGTGCTGTCCAGAGGCACCTGGAGAGGCTGGAGAGGTGAGGAAGAGCTCATGAGGTTAAATAAGGCACAAGGCCCTGCACTTAGGTCACGACACCGACTGGGGGCGTGATGATATTGAGAGCAGCCCTGCAGAAAAGGACTTGGGTGTCCTGGTGCTATCAGTGCTAGCTGGAGAAGGCTCCACTGAGACCTATAAAGGCCTTCCAGTACCTGAAGTGGGCTAGAAGAAGGATGGAGAAAAACTGTCTACAAATGCCTGCAGTGAGAGGACAGGGGGAAATGGCTTCAAACCAGAGAAGAGCAGATTTAGATTGGCTGTTACAACGAGTTCCGCGCCATGAGGGTGGTGGCACACTGGAACAGGCTCCCTAGGGAGGTGGTTGCGGCCTCATCGCTGCAGGTATTCAAGGTGAGGCTCGAAAGGGCTCTGGGCAACCTGACCTAGTGGAGGATGTCCCTGCTGACTGCAGAGGGGTTGGACTGGATGACCTTTGCCGGTCCCTTCCAGCGCCGACCACTCTGATTGTGGGACTGTACCCCCGCTACCCACCCGCCACAACCCCCCTGCGCTACCTCAGGGCTGGGGGGGATCCGCGCTAGCTCCCTCCCCCGTTTCCCACAACTGCGGGCAGGCGTGCGGGGTGGTATGGTGGTGTAGGGTGGGGTTCTCCGTGCCGTTCCGTTCCGAACTGAACCGCTCCTTAGGCGCGGTTCCTTGCGGGAGGCTCCGCGGCCTTCCCCGCTGCGCGCCGCCCCGCGCTGCCGGCTGCGGCCATTGGCTTGGCGGCGGCACGTGCCGGCGGCCGCCATTTCGCTGCCGCCGCCGCCACTACTGCTGCCGCCGCCGCCGCCTCCCTCCCTTCCTCCCTCCCGCCCGTCCGTTCGCGTTGCCGGGCAGCGATAGGCCGGAGTTGATGCGCAGACAATTTATCATCCAGGTCTCCCGCGGAGGCAGGGAGCGCGGCTGTCACCAGTATTGATTTCAGAGGATGGACTTTAAATTTCCTAGGATTTCCATTAAGAATTAAGGGAGGGGAAAAGGGGAGGGGGGGAGGAGAAAAAAAAAAGGGGGG
>WAAF01011349.1:398833-460563 GCA_013400475.1 Tricholaema leucomelas | reverse complement strand
GGGGGGGTGGGAGGAAGGGGAAAAAAAAAGGAGGGGGGGAAAAAAAGGCATTTGCACCGATTATTGAAAATTACTTTTTTTTTTCCTTCTTTCTTCGTCCTTTTTTTTTTTTTTCCCTTTTAAATTAGAATATGTCTCCTTGGAGATTGCATGTCATTAATATTGAGATCAAATTTCTGCACGATATCTCTTTTATTTAAATAGAAGCTTTTAACTTGTTGTGGTTTGTTCGTTTTGGTTTGGTTGTTTGGTTTTTTTTTTTTCCTCTTTAATATTTTTTTTTCCCCTGGGTACCCAGAGCATGGAGGCGTCTTTTGCTTTGTTATTTGGTTTGGTTTGGTTTTTTTACCCCCCCCTCTCTTATTTTAAACAATACAGATCGTTAATCTATTAATTTAAGTTGGTTTTTTTTAGCATGTTTGCTACCAATGAGTATAAAGGAAAATTGAGAAGGCTTCAAATAAAAGCACGAATAAACAACAGCAACAACAAAAATGATAGTTGCCAGGCTGCTTTCCTTTTTAATAATCTAGCAATTATTGCTATCAGGTTTTTTTTTTTGCCTTAAATGATGCTTAAACCCTGCCCATGCATGCGTTTTAGCTCAGAATCTCTGTGTGTGTGTGTATGTATGTGTATATTTGTTTTGATTCCATTTTTTTTCAGTGAGCATTTGCACAACTGGAAATTGCTGTGAGTTATGTATATATCTACATCTGCATGTTTTAATAAGGAAAAACAAAATTGCATACCAATGGATGATTCTGTTCATGTTTTGTGATAGAGTAATGCAAAGTAGCTGCCTATTGAAATGTTCTAATCTTTTTTAATGATGTTTTTTTTGGTGGTGGGGAGAGGGTAAATTGCTGCATGTTTGTGACAAAGTGTGTATTTCTTGAGGATTAACTGTTTACAATGCTCGTTTCTAACACTAAAGTGCAAGGGGGCTGGAGGGGGGTGGCCATGGTGGTGTTGTGGTCTTCCTCCCCCCCCTCCAATATTTATTTATTTGGTGTTTAAATAACAAACCTCCAAGGCATCTAATTTAAAATATCATCCATTTACAAAGCTTTCCATATTGCTTAAAAGCAAGCAGGAAAAGAATGTTTGCGTTTGTGTGGGAGCTTTCAGCTCCTCTGGGAAGTGGGATGTGATCTTTGCTCTCTCTCTAATTCACCCCGACAAGGGTTAAAAAATGCCTGCGTGCACCATGGGAATTCTGCTGGCAAAACCCCAGAGATTGGCTCCAGGTGGGACTGGGGCTGGAGCGTATCACGATAGTGAGCAAAGACAAAGGTGAGGATGAGGGTTGCCAAAAGGGGCTTTTACAGTGAGCAAGCAGCAGCTTCTGCCTGGACATCCATAGCTAATTGTCGGATTTCCCTCTCATTAGCTGGAAAGTACAGAGCGGGGAGGTGTGGAGGGGAAGCTTTTCTGCTGCTTTGCTTTCAAATGAAACAGAGGATAATCGGTGGAGGAGGTGGCTGTTGGGATGTGTTGAGGTGTGTAGGGTGTCACCCATGTGTCGAGTTTTACAGGTCTGGGGGGGAGGGAGGCTTTTTTCATGCTTGCGGAAAGGTTACCTGCTGCATTGGAGTGGAGCTATCCAAATGTGTTGGGGTTTAACTGCAGCTGTGGTGCTGGAGGGTCAAACCTCTACCTTCAGTGTGTCGGGTGCGTTGTGTAATCTTGTTTGCAGTTGTCAGTTGGGCTTCCTCAGAGTTCTGCTTTTAAGCCATTCTTTAATTTTCTCCATTTAAGTCTTCTAATGTGCAGTTCTAGCAGCAATTCTTCTGTTACAACTCTGAGCTATTCTGTACCTGGTTTTTATTAATTCCCGTAGTATCCTCCCCTGACAAAACCAAAACAGACTTTTGAGTGGTGGTTGATGTTGTCCTATGCCACATGGTTCTGGCCTATTGGTATCTTTGGCTGCTTTTCATCTTCTTGCTGAAAACTTTGTGGTTTGAGTTTGCTCTTCCCAACTCTGGCCCTAATAGCCTTCCACATCAACGAGGCATTGGATATAATTTGACACAGCTGACAGCATCTACTTAGAAGAAGCTTAGGGCTGAGCCAGAGTGAAAATTGAATTGCCTCTCAACTCACTAATATTAATGATCCTTCTAGGTCAGCACTGTAGTAATTGCCAGGGCAGCCTGAGGAACTGTCCATTAAACCTGCCTAGATGGCAGCTCACCTGTGGAGAAATGTATCTGGAGAACATGTACAAAATGAATTCCATTTGCTTAATGGAAGGTCTGCTAGAGTTATGAATACGTCAAAAGTCAACATGTGGTCTCAGGTTTAGTCCGAAGTGATTTTTTTTGGTGGTATTTTAAGATCGATTATAACTCAGGCAGGGCAAATTTGCCTTAGATGTGTCAAGAAAAGAAACCTGTGGAAGAATCAGGTTGGTGATTGTACCTCGAAGGGCAAACCTGTATTTCTGGAAAGATATAGGTTGGTCCAAAGCCTTGTGGCATAAAGCAAGAGAAGAAAAGGTTGTGTTGTCCATGTTCTTTAGGCCATGAGGTATCAGTGCATTTTAAATAACCCATTCATCACTCCTGAGTTTGTATGCATCTGATGAGGTGGGCAGCTGGATCTTAAAATCCCAAATCAATATTCCACAGGAATTCAGAGGAGACAAACAGCCTAAGGACAATGCTAAAAGCTCAACTGTGCTCCGTGCTGATTTAGCAAGAAATCTCAGTCACAGAGCGAGAGGGTTTCTTTTGTGACCTTGCGCATCTGAGATGACAGAAAAAGTTAGGAGTTGTCAGCGTGGCTTTAGTGCGAGGAGGATGTGCAGAGGATTGTGAAAGGTACTCGCATGGACATAGGTGGGGGCAGCCCTTGATATCAGTCCAGGCTGGGGGATGATGCAGTTGGCAGCAGCCCTGCAGAAAAGGATTTCGGGGTGCTGGTGAATGCACTTGCGGCCCAGAAGGCCAATGGTGGCCTGGGCTGCATCAAAGGCAGCATGGCCAGAGATGGAGAGGGAATTCTGCCACTTTGCTGTGGTGAGGCATCACCTGGAGCACTACTGAGTTCAGCTCAGTGGCCACCATCCCAAGAGAGACAAGGACCTGCTGCTCCAGAAGAGGGCCACCAAGATGATCGGAGGGCTGAGCACCTCTGCTACGAAGACAGGCTGGAAGAATTTGGGCTGTTCAGCCTGCAGAAGAGAAGGCTTCAGGGAGACCTTAGAGCTGCATTTCGATATCTGAAGGGGACCTGCAAGAAGGCTGGGGAGGGACCATTTACAAGTGCTTATGGTGATAAGATGAGGGGCAGTGGTCTGAAAGTGGAACAGGAGAGATTTAGGTTGGACGTCAGGAGAAGTTCTGCACAATGAGAGTGGCAAAATACTGGGACAGGTTGCTAATGTGGTCAAAGACCCATCCCTGCAGATGTTCAAGTGAAACTTTTGTGTGTCCTTGCTCAGCCTGCTCTAGTTGGAGGTGTCCCTTCTGATTGCAGGGGGTTTGGACATGATGACCTTTGGGAGTCCTTTCCAACCTAGTGTGATGTCTGAATGTGTGAATGAAGCACCAAAGGTCAGAGGTACAGAGAAAAGACTGAAATACTGACACTTCAAGACAAAAGATTGTTCTGAAATGTCTTCTGTACCTGGTAGATGGTTTAACAAAAAAATAGCATCATGAGGATACTTTGGTGACCCAGATGAAGGAACAGTTCTAATGCCTTGCATTGTCAGGAGGGACTGGAGAGTGTTCAATGGAGAGCTACAAGGATGAGGAAGGGATTAGAGCATCTGTCTTGATGAGGAAAGGCTGAGAGCCCTTGGGCTGTTTAGTCTGGAGAAGACAAGGCTGAGAGGGGACCTTGTCAGCGTTTACAAGTACCTGAAGTGTGGCTGTCAGGAGAATGGAGCCAGGCTCTTTTCAGTGATACCCAGTGACAGGACAAAGGTCAGTGGGTGTAAACGCAATCACAGGAAATTCCACCTCAACAGGAGAAAAAAAACTTCTTTACTGTGAGTTTTTTGATGAACCGGAACAGGCTGCTCAGAGAGGATGTGGGGTCTCCTCTAGAGATCTTCAAAAGCTACCTGGATGGTTTGCTGTGTGACTTGCCCTAGGCGATCTGGCTTTGGCAAGGGGGTTGGACAGGACGGTCTCTGAAGGGTCCCTTCCAACCCTACCATTCTGTGATTCTATGATTCTATTCCAAATGAGAAGTGTCTTCTAGGAGGGCTTGGTTCACCACCTCTTCATCTGTTCTGTCTTTATGGCTACTGAAAATCTCGGAGTTTGTTTTCAACAGCCGTGTAAACTGTAGCATCCCCTTATTATAACAGGATGTCTCACTCTACTGACAGCCTTCTGCCTTGGGTCACCCATTGCTACTACTTAAAGCAGTTGTTTCCTCTCTTTAGAGCTCTTTATGTCTTCACACTGTTAGAGGTGGTGTCACAGCTTGGTTGGGTTGTCTATTTAAAGAAATCATCAAGATAAGCAGTTGAGGAAAATATCTGAGTCAGGCTTAGCCAAGCAGAAGCTTGACAGGTGGAACTTGTTGAGGAATAGTAGATGGTTTTCATAACTTTTTGGTTGACATTTTCAGTGGTTTGACATATTTGATCATTATTTTTAGTTGGATGTATTAATACAGAGCTTAGTCACTCTGCGTGCTTCATGTTACTAATTATTATGAATTAGCTAAGGTTTTTGCAGCCACTGATAACTTCTCTGGTGACACAAAGAAAAGCAATGATTGTACACTTCTTTTGCATATTCAGCTACTAATGTTGTTGGATTTCAGGCTTTGCTTTTCTCTCCCTGTTTCTACGTCTCTGATACTCTTATTTTTCAGTCCAGACAGTGTTTTCATAGGATCATTGAGTGGCTTAGGTTGGAAGGGACCTCAGAGATTGTCTTTTTCAACCACCCTGCCATGGGCAGGGACACCTCTGAACTAGACTTGGCTGTTCAAGGCCTCATCTAATCTGGCCTTGAACACCCCCAGAAAGGAAACATCCACAACCACTCTGGGCAACCTATTCCAGAGTCTCACCACCCTCCTACTGAAGAAATTCTTCCTAGGATCCAGTCTAACCCTTCTCTCCCTCAGTTTCAAACCATTCCCCCTTGTCCTGTCTCTAGACACCCTTAGGAAAAATTGCAGCCTTCCTGTAGGATCCCTTAAGATACTGGAAAGCAGCTCTAAAATACCCCTGGAGTCTTTTCTTCTCCTGGCTGAACAATCCATCTCCCTCAGCCTAAGATTTAAGATGGGATTCTATGATTTAGGAGGAAATTGTAAGATAAAGATTAAATTCTAGGATTTGAGATTAAATTCTACCATCCTTACGGTCAGTGGACTTTTTGCCATTGACTTCAGTGCCATTGACATCCCTGGCAGAAGTCTGAATAGCACAGAAAATAAAGTCCAAGCAAGTAAGGACACATGATTTCTCAACCTAACTGTCTCTTGGTTGATAGTTGATAAAGGTATAGCCAAAGTGAGATGGAAAACGAGCAACATGGTTTTTATTTTCCCCAAAATTACTCATTTTAAATTCCACCTCATGAACCAAACAGTTAACTTGGCAGCACAGAGCTGGGAAGCTTTCAGGTGGTGAGACATTTCTCATGCTGAGACTCTCTTTAACATCCAGGACCTTGGAATACCTTCTGGTTTGAGTCTGGCCATATGTTTTGGGCACAAATCCAGAAATAAGTTGTGTGGCTTTAGCAGAGAGTAAATTGCATTTCTTGGTCACAATAATGTTAATGCTTCCTTCGCTGGTTTATCTGAATTGGCTGTGGTATGGCTGCAAGCCAGTGGAAACTAAACTCTACAAAGTAAAAAAGTAAAGGATTTTCTTTGAGTTTCCAGCATTTTGTATTTGTTTGGTTTTGGTTTTTTTGTAGCTCTTCTGCTTTCTTTTATTTTCCTTCCTATATATTTTCAAGACTCCCTTGCTAGCTCATCCTCGTTGTGAAGGCTGCACCATCATGTATGCTGTTGTTGCATTATTCCATACTGATGGCTGGGGAAGGAACTTTGTTTGGTGGTGCTTCACTTAAGTTGTTCAGGGGCTTTGTTGGATTTTCAGAATTTGTTATTTGATTTGCTCCCCCAAAAAAGGCTGCAAAGTCGATGAGTAAGTTCAGTGTCAGGGAAATGGTGTTTACAGTCCAGGGCTTTGTGTCTGCACTATACCTGCAGCCAGTTTTTACAGTTCACTCAAAGCAGAATATACACCTGGGGCACAGCTGCATCAAACAAGTGGAAAATGGCTTTGTGTCTTTTTGTCTGTTTTATCCTGCTTGGCTTTAAGAAATGTGTTGTTTGTGTAGAGCATGTTGTGTGGTAGAAGCAAAAATTCATAGATGCACAGATTCATAGAATGGTTTGAGTTGGAAGGGACCTCAAGAATTGTCTAGTTCCAACCCCCCTGCCATGGGCAGAGACGCCTAATGCTATACATGTTTGTTCAAGACCTCATCCAGCTTGGCCTTGAGCACCTCCAGGGAAGGTGGGGAGCATCCACAACCTCCCTGAGCAACCTGTTCCAGTGTCTCATCACCTTCACTGTCAAGAATTTCTTCCTAATCTCCACTCTGATTCTCCTCTCTTCCAGGTTTAATCCATTCCCTCTTGTCCTATCACTGCGAGCCCTTGTAAAAGGTCCTCTGAACCTTAGGAGTACATATTTTTGAGTTCCTCATTTAAGTTGCCTCCCTTTAGTAACAAGAATCTGGCAGCAAATGAGAAGTTGTGATTTTAATTTGCATATAACACAGATGTCTTAAGGACTAGTGTTAAATCTCAATAATATTAAGTAAAATTCCACCTCTTTACTGTGAGAGTGCCAGAGCTGTAGCAGGTTGCCCAGAGAGGTTGTGGAGTCTCCTTCTCTAGAGACTTTGAAAACCTGCCTGGATTTGTTCCTGCCTTTGGGGAGAGGGGTTGGACTCAGTGATCTACCGAAATCCCTTCCAACCCCTAACATTCTGTGATTTTGTAATGCCTCCATCCAAAGATGGAGAGGCTGAGGAATGAGTGCAATGGAGTTTTACAAAGCAAAAAGCTCCAAGGTGATCAGGGAGGAGGCAGTGAGGAGAGGGGAGAAGCCCACTTAGCCAAAATCCCAGCAGGCCACTTCAAAAGTCTTCTCTGCTAAGCTCCACTCCCAAATGCAAATCCATTCTCGAGGCTGACATCTACGTCAAGCAGCGTATCCTGGGCAAGCTCACTTCCCCTGCCCCATGCCAGCTCCACAGTGCTTTGCAAAGCCAAGCTAAAAATGTCACTTGTGATTTCATAGAGGATGTCCATCTGCCCTGAACAGCCTGAGCAGCCCCGGGCCCTCGCCCACAACCACGTTTACGGCGCTGCTGCTTGCAGCACATGTTGCATCTGTGCCAGAAATAACTCTCCTCCTCTCCTAGGCATAAAGGGCACGACTCCAGGGCACTGTACCCTTACTTGGTGCTAAGTTTAGCTCTGAGAAATAAAGTCTGAAACCTTTAAATGAGTTTAAACTCAGGTTGGCCCAGGAGATCTCTGCAGGAGTCTCCTAACCTGTTAAGGGCATGTTGGCTTATGGTCACCTAGTTCAGTTTTGGTTAGGAAGAGGCTTCACAGGATGGCTTTTCTGTTATTCTTTGTGTTTATGGAGTAACTGGTTCAAGAAGGACAAAGAACTACTAGTGGAGAACCTGTAAAATGCTGAGGGGACTGGAACCTCATGAGGAAAGGCTGAAAGATCTGGGACTTTAGCCTGGAGAAGAAGAGACTGAGAAAGGATCTCACTGGTGCTTATCAATATCTAAAGGGTGAGCATCAGGAGGATGGAGCCAGACTCATTTGAGTGGTGTCCAGTGACAGGACAAGAAGCAGTGGACACAAATTTGAGCACAGGAGGTTCCATGTAAACTCAAGGCAAAATTTCTTGACCTTGGAGGTAGCAGAACACTGGAGCTGACTTCCCAGAGAGATTGTGGAGTCTGTCTCTGGAGGCATTCCAAACC
Source organism: Tricholaema leucomelas (assembly GCA_013400475.1). Classification (NCBI taxonomy): domain Eukaryota; kingdom Metazoa; phylum Chordata; class Aves; order Piciformes; family Lybiidae; genus Tricholaema lacrymosa; species Tricholaema leucomelas. Next base: position 452,554 of record WAAF01011349.1, on the reverse strand, counting down.
CTTCTGGATGTGTTCCTGCGTGGTTTACCCTGGATGATCCTGCTTTGGTAAAGGTGCCTTCCAACTCCTCCCATTCTGTGTTTCTGTGAAGTTAGTCTAGCTAACTTAATAGCCAGTAAGGTGCTCCTGCTAACTCGTGCAGGTGTCTTGCAGGCAGTGGTTGAGCACCAGTGAGGTTTGTTTCTTTCTGCCTGTATTTTAAGTGCTAAACTACCAGCTGCACCATTTTTACCTAGAGGCACATCAAAGTAAGACTCCATGTTTCTTTCATAAGGTGCACTAACAATTTTTGTCTTTACCAGCCCTAGTTCTTTCCTTTGCTGCTTTACCTGTGCAGAAAATGTCTAAATGTCTTTCACTACATAATTCACCTTTCTTCTGGGGCTATCTAGGGAATAACATAAGGAAAGTGGCGGTGGAGACATCTGAAAAGGCTGCAGGGGCAACCTTTGCAAAATAGTCCTTCAAGGTTACTGGGGATGATGTGAGGGGCAGAAAGGATACAGATTGACATTCAAATCTCCCTGGTTTTGCACAGCAGACAGTTGCAAAGGAAATAACAGCAACTTGTAAGTCCATAGGAAGGTATCTGTCACTTTGTCTAATCTGTGTTTTCTGTCAGTCTAAAAGAAGCGACTGAGATGGACAGCCTGGTCCTGAAAAAGTCCAAAAGAGTTTTACAGGATCTAAGCTGCCTATAGTATCTGTGGCCCATTCCTCTAGAGGTGATTTATCTGAAGCAGGAAAGAGCAGTGTTTTTTATGACAGTTGATGGCATTCTTCCAGTGTGCAGACACTGCAGGATGAGGAGCTCTGGCAGCTGATCCATGACCCTTGCTCCTGCCTCGCATTGTTGTGAGACTGACTTGACTGCTTTAGTAGACTTTGTGTTATAGTCTGGTATCTAGACAGCTTCAGGGATTCAAGTCAGCTTTTCAACTTCAGGTATTGTGTGTGAAAATAAAGCAACTGAAATAACCTGTGTCAAATGAAGTGTGGCCACCAGGTCAAAAGAAGTGATTCTGCCACTCTCTTCTGCTGTGGTGAGACCTCACCTGCAGTATTGTGTCCAGCTATATGCCCTCAATACAAGAGAGACATGGAGCTACTGGAGCAGGTCTAGAGGAGGACCACCAAAATGGTCAGAGAGCTGGAGCACCTCTGCTATGGGGACAGGCTGAAAGAATTGAGGCTGTTCAATCTAGAGAAGAGAAGGCTCCAGGGAGACCTTAGAGCTGCATTTCAATATCTGAAAAGTACCTACAGAAAGGCTGATTGTTCAGAAGGGTCTGTGGTGATAGGATGAGGGGCAACAGTTTGAAAGTGGAGCAGGGGAGATTTAGGTTGGTCATCAGGAGGAGGTTTTGCACAATGAGAGTGGTGAAATACTGGAACAGGCTGCCCAGAGATGTGGTGAGGTCCTGTCCCTGGAGACATTCAAGATCATCCTTGATGTGTCTGTGGTCAGCCTACTCTAGTTGGAGGTGTCCCTGCTGATGAGTGCAGGGGAGCTGGACAAGATGATCTTTGAAGGGCCCTTCCACCTGGATGCAATCTCTGAATCTGTGAATAATCTAAAAATGCAGTGGGAAGTGAGTAATTCCCATTGAAAGCCTGCCACAACTGTAATCATTTCAGTTCCAAGCAAAGATTATTATTTATTTGTGATTAATTAGAATCATTTGAGATTGCTAAATAATAAGATGACCCTGGGAAATAACAGGATTCCCCTTAAATGAACTCTAAGCAGCTTCAGCTGTTTATCAGACTATTAGTGCATGTCGTATGCCTGCACTGCTGCTGAGCTATAGAAAGTGAAGAGATGATGCTTTAGCTAGGCTGATAACTAGGGTAAGAGCAGATGAAGCTGTGAAAACTGTTGGTTAAACAGTGTCTTCTCTCAGTGTTGAAACTTGTGTTGTTCAGAGCCTGACTAGAATCATAGAATGGCTTAAGTTGGAAGGGACCTCAGAGATCATCTACTGCAACCTCCCCACCATGGGCTGGGACACCTCTCAGCTAGACTTGGCTGCTCAAGCCCCAGGGAGTAGAGGCTGCATCTCTCTCAGCCAAAGATTAGGTTATTTGTGTCACAGAATCACAGAATGTTAGGGGTTGGAAGTGATCTCAAAAGATCACCCAGTCCATCCTCCCTGCCAAAGCAGGATCACATAGGGCAGGTCACACAAATACATCTGTGAGGTTTTGAACGGCTGCAGAGGAGACTTCACAGGCTCTTGGGCAGTCTGCTCCAGGGCTCAGTCACTTTCACTATGACTAAGTGTCTTCTTATGTTCAGGTGGAACCTCCTGTCTTTCAGCTTGTACCCATTGTTTGTTATCCTCTCACTGGGCACCACCAAAAGGAACCTGGCACCTTCATCTTGACACCCTCCCCTCAGATCTTTGTAGACACTGATAAGGTCCCCTCTCAGCCTTCTCTTCTCCGTGCTAAACATCGCAGAGTCTCTTAGTCATGTTCTTTCTGGCCCCAAGTCAATGTGAGAATGGAGGACTACCTGTGTTTCTAGCTTGAATGTAGAAATCCCTGTTGCTTTATCCATTTCTGTGAACTTCACGTTCCTCCTCAGTCATTTATGAATATGCCAGATAATTTCTAGGTTTTGACTGGATTTGAGGATCCAGCAAGAATTGAGCAAATCACTTACTATTAACCTGACATTTTGGAGAAAGCCTGTGTCATCATTTACCTTACCCACATTCACTACATGATGAGCTTTGCAAACTGCCTTTTATTTCATGTGGTCTTATGCTGAAACATGACTGTTGTTATTTTCAGATACTAAAAATCATTTTAGCTTTCCTCTGAGTATCATCTGTTGGCCTTATCCTCCAGTACCAGTGTCCCAGAACAGGACATCGGCAGTGCTATAAACAATGAGATTGAGACACCCTCAGCAAGTTTGCAGATGATACCAAGCTGAGTGGTGCAGTTGATAAGACTGAAGGACAGGATGGGTGCCATCCAGAGGGACCTGGACAGGCTGGAGAGGTGAGGAGAAGCTCATGAGCTTCAGTAAGGCAATGTGCAAGATCAGGTCAGAGCAGGCTGGGGGAATGATGATATTGAGAGCAGCCTTGAAGAAAAGGACTTGGGGATGCTGGTGAATGAGAAGCTGGACACGAGCCAGCAGTGGGCACTTACATCCCAGAGGGCCAGTGGCAGCCTGGGCTGCATCAAAAGGAAACTGTGAATCATCTGTCTAAGAGAGGCCATTGGGAGTGACACATAAAGTGCTTAAAGTGAGTGGAAATTAACCTGGATGTTAAAACTGGCAGTCTAAGAAGTAAAAACACCTAGAAAAAGTGCCACCATGCCTGCCTGTGCCAGATATCATTTGAGTTATTCTTGAGGCAAGGATCCAGTCAGCTACTTCTTTGGGGTCTGGTGGACTTATTCCATAGGGAAATGCTGTTGATTTGAAAGTGGCATTTCTCCCTCCTCTGAGTGCTTTTGCATGGATATATGCTCAGAGTATTAGTGCTTATAACTGGGAGGGGGGAAGGCATCTACAGTCCAACCACTAAAGCTTCTCCTCTTGCTAGTGCCCTGATTTTGGGCCGTGTGGGAGGGTTGTGTCCAGTCTCTCTGGGGAAGGGAGCCAGCCAAGCCTGGATACTGAATGGAGCAAAACACTGGCTTCATTCCAAGCATCTCTAATTTTACTAGATTGTCTGTATGAAGCAGGTGGCAGACAGACTACCAGAGAAGTTTTAAGAACAGAGATTATAGTCTTTATCAGGGAGGTTTTGTTTATCTTGCACTGCAGAGGTCAAGTCAGGGAAAACAGAGCTGTTCCTACCATCAATTTCATGCCAATTAAAATCTCAAGTAAGAGCCTTGTAACTATCTCATCTGTTCTTGGTAGTGCAGTCACTTTTTTTAACTTCATTTACAGTGGAAGACTGAATATTGGATTTCAGAACCAGCCTGTCCCCATCTTGAAATGTCTGGAAGCAATACTTGCTTCTTATAGCTGTTGTTTGTTTCTGGCTGAAAATTCAGCTGAGCATCATTGTCTGTGTCTCTGTTCCATTGGTGATCCTCAGTTCAAGAAGGTCAGGGAGCTGCTTGAAAGAGCCACCAAGATGTTGAAGACAGTGGAACATCTCCCTGCTGAGGAAAGGCTGAGGGAGCTGGGGCTCTAGCTTGGAGAAGAGGAGCCTGAGGGGTGATATCATGTTAATAAAGATGTGCAGGGCAGTATCAGGAGGACAGAGCCAGGTTCTGGTCAGGGATGTCCAGTGATATCACAAGGGACAATGGGTGCAAGACGGAGCAGAGGAGGTTCCACAGGAACATTAGGAGGATTTTTTCGCTGTGAGGGTGCCAGAGCTCTGGAGCAGGCTGCTTAGAGAGGTTATGGAGACTGCTTCTGTCGAGACATTCCAAGCCCACCTGGATGTGTTCCTGTGTGACCTGCCCTAGGTGATCCTGCTCTGGCAGAGGGGTTGCTTTGGCAGATCTTTTGAAGTGCCTTCCAACCCCTAACATTGTGTGATGCTATGACTTGCACCCCAGGCTGGTAGTTCACATGCTGCAGTCCCCCTTGGAGCCGTGTCAGTATGAAGGAGAAGGGATCTGAGTACAGGTGCCTGCCTTCAGTGTATTTTTAAAACGAAGTGCCCAATATGCTGTACCTATCTGTCTGCCACCAGGGGCTTCCAAGCCTGCCAGCTTTGATTCCTGCCTTTGCACACCATGCCCACGAGGAAGGCACCCTTCCCAAGGTCACACACCAGCATACCTTTTGCTCAGAAAGCTGAAAAAGAGTTACTCAGGACAACAAAGTAAAAAGGCTTTGAAGGGATCAGTCCCTCAGCAAGTGCTTTGAATCTTGCATGCAGCCGTGGGCTACAGCTGTGGATGTCACAGAGAGGCAGAGAAATTAGCCTTGTGGGAAACAGCTAATTGGCAACTTCTCCTTCAAAACCAGACCCTTTTGTGTGGGAAATGTGTGTGTGCATATTTTCCTGGCCAGGCAGAGCTGTAGAAATACTTCTTTTTCTACAGTGATTCAGCTGTGGAGAACAGCTGCTGTGTTTGAGAATGATCATAGATAGCATTCAGTCCTGATAGAAAGGGAAAAGCTTGTCTTGGAGTAATCTGGTTTCAGGCAGGGAATCTTCTTTGGACAGTCTTGCTACAGCAGATTTCAGAGTTGATAACCATCCTCAGAAGCACTCCATAAAACAGTGTGGTAAACACTGATTAATATCATGGACATTATGGAAGAGAGGATTACATTGTAAGGTGTTGTAACAGATCTTCCTCGAGCCAGTGATTGGGAAAGTGGTGTTGAAAACTCCTGTAGCTTCTTTGTAAAAGTATCCTAAGAAGACTTCTAACCTTCCAGAAAAAGAAAACAAACCTTTTAGAGACTTTACAGTTTATCCTTGTAGCATTCCAAGACATGAGGAGCATGCCTGAATACCACTGCCAAAGAGCAAAGGTAACACATGGGTGCAGAGAGAGCAGATTTGGGATGCAGCAGGCAACGGGGAAGTTTTCTTCTCTTTGGCATCTCCGAAAACTTCAATTCCAGCAAGACCATGAGCAGAGAAGATACAGGCAGGCTTTGACCTCCTGGATAACAGCAAGCATTCCTTGATGCTTATTGCCCATCACAGTGAGATTTACCAAAATGCAGGATTAAACAGAGAAGCAGTTGGTGGCAGTCTGAAAAGTACAGGAGCTGTGCGTTTGTCCCCAGGAAGGGCTGGTAGTGATGCAGGGAAGATTAGGAAACGCCGTTTGTGTTTTCCCAAAGCCCTTCCAAGAAGTAACACGAGCAGGTCTGGATTGGGCTGGTTTAGGAAGCTGCTGAAAGCAGCCTGGAGAAACTGCTAAGTAGCTGAACGTGCAGTTGGTTGATGCCAGAGTTCACCAGAGGAGACCAAGGCAGGATTATTTCAGCTGATACAGCTGTCATTTATCTGTCTGGTGATGGAAGCAAACAGCAAAGCTGCCTGATGGCATGTTTCACAGAGGAAAGTTCCCTGCCTCTATGTAAATGGGCAGCAGAAGAGGCCAGTTTCCTATTAGAACTGAGTGTGGAAAAGTATGAGGAGTATTAAGCTCAAAAGAAAGCAACTGAGATCCAAAGTTTCTAATGGCAAGACATCCAGAGAATTGAAAACATGATTCTTAATACTGCATCCAGTTCTGGTGTCCCCATCAAAAGAAGGACACAGAGCTGTTGGAGCAAGTCCAGAGCAGACCACAAAGATCATCCTCCGCTATGAGGCTAGGCTGAGGGAGCTGGGGTTGTTCAGCCTGGAAAACAGAAGGTGCTGGAAGGACCGCAGAGCTGCCTTCCAATACCTGAAGGGATCCTACAGAAAGGCTGCCGAGGGACTTTTCATAAGGGTGTCTAGAGACAATACGAGGGGGAATGGTTTTAAGCTGAGAAAGAGTAGGGCTAGACTGGATCTTAGGAAGAAGTTCTTCAATATGAGGTGGTGAGACTCTGGTATAGGTTGGAAGGAAGATTGTTGTTGCCTCTTCTCTGGAGGTTCCACTAGACCAGGTTGCTTAAGGCCTTGTCCATCCTGGCCTTCAACACTTCAGGGAGCCATCCTCAGCTTTGCTGGGCAACCTGCTCCAGTGTCCACCACCCTCACTGAAAATAATTTCTTCTTAATCTCCAGTTTAGACAGTCTGCCCTCCTCAAGCTTCAATCCATCACCCCTTGTCTTATCACTACAAGCCCTTGTAAATGATCCCTTCCTGGCTTTCTTGTAGGCTCCTTTCATGTATTGGAAGGCTGCTCTAAGGTGTCCTTGGAGCCTTTTTCCAGCCTGAACAGCCTCGGCTCTCTCAGACTGTCCCCATAGGGGAAGCTCTTCACCCCTCTGATCATCTTTGTGGCCTCCTCTGCCACAAAGATGGCTACCAAAGTGGCCCTCTAACAACAGCACATTTGTTTCAGAAGATGCCTCAGTAATAGTGAAACAGCTGACAAAATCATCTAACCCAGATGCTCCTGTATTGATGATCTAAACTCTGCAGAACCTGCAGAAAACACAGAGGCTGGTAGATCTCTCTGTCTCTCTCCCATTCCCTCTGGCAGCAGTGGGAGTAAGGCCCAAATAACACCTGAGGATTCAGTTTGTGCAGGTACTCCAGAGGAATTAATCCTGAAAACTCCTTCAATCCAATTGACATTATGGGAGAGGGGCAGGAGTGCGAGATGAATGTAAAGAGCAGTTAGGGGAATAGTTTGCTTGTAAAGTGATTCTGCGTTTTTAGGGGGTTTTTTGCTGTTTGATTAAAAAAAAAAAAGTCTTTCATTTAAGAATGTTGAACCTTTAATGAAAATTAGATGCTGTCATTAGAGGGGAAATTGCACTCATTACGAGGAGCAGGCTTGGATGTTGGAGTTGGTGTGCGCTGCTGAAGCCAGTTTGGTCTTTCAAGGAGCTGATTAAAGTGGTTCTTGCCTTTGTGAACATCTGTGCATGTGATATGGCAAGGCAAAATATCCCTTCATCTCCTCCCCCTTTTAAATATCCCTGTGTTTTAGTATCTGTGCTGTGATGAACTGCAACAGAGGTGTAGGTCAAAGAGGCATTCATTCCTGTTGGGATCCATCACCTTTGTTGATGTGTTCCTGTGCACAAGGAGTCCCATGGAAAAAAAACAAGGAGTGATTGGGACAAGTTACTGCTGGGGAGATTCCCGTTGGACTCCAGAAGAAAATATTTCCATGTGAGAATAGTTAGACCTTGGAATCATCTCCCAGGGGAAGCAGTGGATTCCCCTCTATTGGACAGTTTTAAGACTGAGTTTGATGGGGTGCTAGAGAGCTCATTTCAGTGATACTGTGACCTAGAAAGGTTGGACCAGATGATCCTTGTGATCCCTTCCAACCTCTGGTCTTCTCTGATTCTGTGATCACAGAATCACAGAAACATTCTGGTTGGAAAAGACTCCCAGGATCATCAAATCCAACCATTAACCCTGCTCTGCAAGGTGCACCCTAAATCATATCCCCAAGCACCACATCCAAAAGACTTTTAAACACATCCAGGGTTGGCGACTCAACAAGGCAGCAGATTCCAATGCCTGACCACTCTTGTTGGGAGAAAAATGTTTCCTGTTACCCAATCTAAACCTACCTAGTTGCAACTTGAGGCTATTCCCTCTTGTTCTATCGCTATTTACCTGTGAGAAGAGACCAGCAGCAGCCTCTCCAGAATGTGCTTTCAGGTAGCTGTAGACAGCAGTGAGGTCTCCTCTCAGCCTCTTCTTTTTCAAACTAACCATCCCCAGCTCCTTCAGTCACTCCTCATAAGATTTCTTTTCCTCGTTCTGATTCTCTTTAGCTAAGCCGTTCACAGATACAGATATGGATAGAGATGTATGCACAACATCATCAGTTAACAAGAAAGATAGGAAATTATTTGATTTTCATAGGTTGACCTGCTGGAAAGCAGCTCCATGGAGAAGGAGCTTGGAGCCCTGCTGGACAGTAAGTTATCCATGGGACAGCAGTGTGCTCTTGTGGCCAAGAAGGCCAATTGTCTTCTGAGGTGCTTTAAGAAGAGTGTGGACAGCAGGTGAAGGGAGGTTTACCTGCCCTTCTACTCTGCCCTAGGGAGACAATATCTGGAATGTTGTGTCCCATTTTGGGCTCCTCAGTTCAAGAGAGGTGAGGAAATACTAGAGAGTATCCAGTGGAGACTATGAGGACAATGAAGGGACTGGAGCATGTCTGATAAGGAGGGGCTGAGAGACCTGGGGCTGTTTAATCTGGAGAAGAGAAAGCTGAGAGGGGATCTGATCAATGTTTATAGATACCTGAAAGGTGGCTCTCACAAAGGTACCAGGCTCCTTTCAGTGGTGCCCAGTTATGGGACATGGCACAGTGGATACAAGCTGGAACACCAGAGGTTCCACTTCAACGTGAGGAGAAATTTCTTTGCTGTAAGGGTGACAGAGCCCTGGAGCAGGCTGCCCAGAGAGGTTGTGGAGTCTCTTTCTCTGGAGACTTTCACCTGTCCTAAGTGATCCTGCTCTGGCAGGGACATCGGACTGGATGATCTCTGGAGGTCGCTTCTAGCCCCTAAGATTCTGTGATTCTGTTTGTCACAGTTAACATCCACAGTCCTTTCAGTGCCCAGTGTAGCTTTGCCCCCAACAGGTATGGGAATAGGTGTTGGCACTTTTGAAGCTTCACTGGATTTCTCTGGGTGAGAAAAAGAACAACAACAAATAAAAGCAACTGAGAAAATCCCCCAGAATTCCTATTTTACGTGATTGTCTCTTTGCTTTGGCTCTCCACAGTAGAAATTGTAGCATGAAATCTTGATTTGTTGCAGGGCATAGTTCCAGAGCTTATTTGCTCGACTTCTGCAGTATTTTAATGAAAATCCAATTTGATTTTGACAGGTGAGGGTTGTACTTTTAAAGGAAAAGTGGCAGATTTGTAGATAGTGACTCCTTGAAGAATGATTATGGAGACAGTTGCTTATATAATTACTGCATTAGAAGTATGTTGCCATGTTACTAACGTGAAATCAGCAATTAATCCATATTCTTATGATCCCTAGTAGCTAAAACCATAGGGAGTGAGAAAAATAGCTCAACCACCATGAGAAATAGAAGGGGTCCTCCAAAAAAAGGTCCTGATGGCTCAGGAAAATGAGATACCATGTCAGATAAGGAGACTGTGAGCAGGTGTTTCTGAGATCCTGACATTACAATTTGCAGATAATTTTCTTATCTAGAAGAATTAAGGCTCTCTGTTGCTGGCATGCTTCTGTGTTTTAATGCTGAGCTGCAGCTCAGAGGCAGAGTTTTTCTCTTGGGTACACCCAGTATAGCTCTCAAGCATGCACTGAAGCATTGCAGAGCTAAGCTACAGTGTCTCTTACCAAGTCAGGCAGAGGAGGAGGGGATGAAAACAAAGGCTCTTGGAGGTGATGGGTGATTGCTTTATGTAAAAAGAAGCAGGGAGACCTTAAATCAGGCTAAGTGGGAGAGGGGTTGATCTAAATGGTTGGACTTGGGACAGAAATAATGAGTTTATGGAACCTTTAATGCTTCTACATGTGTCTCTAGTCCTTTGCAAGTGAAAATGACAAGGTTGAAACCATTGCATGCAGTGCGTGGCACCTGCAGAACTGAATCCTTCTTGTCATGAGGAGCTGGAGCACCTCTCCTATGAAGACAGGCTGAGGGAGCTGGGATTGTTCAGCCTGGAGAAGAGAAGGCTCCAGGGAGACCATAGAGCAGCCTTCTAGTGTCTGAAAGGGGCTACAAGAAGACTGCAGAGGAACTGTTTCCAAAGGCTTGTAACACTAGAACAAAGGCAGTGGATTTGAACAAGAGCAGATTAGATTTAGATTGGACATTAGGAAGAAGTTCTTTACTATGAGCGTGATGAAACACTGAAACAGGGAGGTGGTGGAGACTCCTTCCCTGGAGACATTCAAGGTGAGGCTTCATAGGGCTCTGAGCGTCCTGCTCTGCTTAGGGATGTCTCTGCTGACTGTAGGGGAGTTGGACTAAATCACCTGCAGAGGTCTCTTCCAACACAGTACCTTCTCTGATTCTGTGGGAAAGGCACTGCAGGCCTTCACGTTGGGAACCAGTCTGTGGCTGAGTACAGCCATATGGAAAGATTTGGAATGAGCTTGAATCCCTGTCCCTGAACTGAGCCAAAGAGACAGAGATGTGGTGCTGAGGGGGGCACGGTTTAACTCTACACTTGGTAGTTAGGTAATGATTGGACTCGATAATCATCCAACCCAAATGGTTCTGTGATTCACCAGTCTTTGCATTTGTGTTTTAGTTTTGAGTCCTACATCAGTGACCTGTGTGAAGGCAGCTGCAAAACAGTGACTGTGGCTTTTTAAACGTTGTGAAATGCAGGGATTCAACACACAGCCTCCCACAAACACGCACATGCTCACCCTGCCTGTTTTCATAGTTCACTTTGTACCAGAGAAGAATTAAATATTTAGTCCTTTTCCTCTTCTGGAGGTAAGATTATGCCTTCCGTTCAATTATTCTGTTTTAATTAGCAGTTTGGGTGCCTGAAGCAACACAGAGGGTTCAGAGGTTTAACTACAGGGCTACACATTTGCTGTGCTGGAAGATGCCCATTGTTTGGGCAGGTTTTGGTTTGAACTAAGCGAGTTTTAACCACTGCTAATTAGCTTTTGAACAATATTTCTTTCTTTTTCTTTCTTATCTGCCATACAATAATTTATCATTTGTTTGCTCTGTGCTTAACCAGGTGAAGCAAACATTAAATCTCAGTTAAGGTTCCTCTACTTATCAATTGGAAATTTTCATAGACTCATAGAATGGGTTTGGGTTGGAAGAGACAGAATCACAGAATTAACCAGGTTGGACCTCAGAGGTCATCTACTCCAACCTCCCTGTCATGGGCAGGGACACCTTCCCCTACGCCAGGTTGCTCAAGCCTCATCCAACCTGGCCTTGAACACCTCCAGGGAGGAGACTTCCACAACCTCCCTGGGGCGACCTATTCCAGTGTCTCACCACCCTTGTACTGAAGAATTTCTTCCCGAGATCCGGTCTAACCCTGTTCTCCCTCAGCTTCAAACCATTCCCCCTTGGCCTGTCTCTAGATGCCCCCAACAAAAGTCTCTCTACATCCTGTCCTGAAGAATCCGTTCAGATACTGAAAGGCAGCTCTGAAGTCCCCAAGTGAGAACCCCAGTCCTAAACCACATGAGAGAGGAGAACCTGAGTGCTGGATGGAGATCTCTGTGTCACAGGGGAATTACTTATCTTTTAAAATAAGAAGTACTGTAATGGAAGGTTACAATGAGTGGTTTGCAACTTCAGTAAACATCAGAGAAGGATGAGCCCCTCAGCATCCATAACAGACGAACTGGGAATTGTGGTGATCCCTCACTCTTAGCAAAGGTTCCCAAACAGCAGGCACTGGAAAGCACTGCTAACAGTACCCTCACCTCTTACCACAATGTCCAAGTGCCAGCTCTTGTTTGCCATAGTGGAAAGCCAGTCCGACCAAGCAGATGGTAGCAGGGTAGACTTTGGTTGGACATCAGGAGGAAGTTGAGTAAAATACTGGAACAGGATTACCAGGGATGTGGTTGAGGTCCCATCCCCTGAGACATTTAAGATCAGCCTTGCTATGTCTCTGGGCAGCCTGGTGTAGCTGGCGGTGTCCCTGCTGAGTGCCCAGTGGTTGGACAAGATGACCTTTGAGGGTCCCTTCCAACCCAATGCAATTTATGAGTCTGTGAAGCAGCAAGTGAGTTTTTGGTGCGTCACTGGAGAATCACCCAAAACACTCACAACAAGAGCTGACTAGAAAGTAACTGTGGGGCGGAAGGGTGGCTGTGGGTGTCTCTGCCTGTCTGCATTGCTGGTGCAAGGCCCAGTGCCACACTTCCCTGGGGAAGCCATGTGTCTCCTACCACAGCGAGTCACTTGCCTTAATTAACCAGGAAAGAGGCTGCTGTGCCATTTGCATTACAGCCCGGAGCCCCAAGCTCATTTGGATGCAGGCAGACAAGCCCAAGGGGTTTCAAGGGACTGGAGTTTTCAGCATCACACAAGGCTGCACTGGGGAAATGCCTTTCCCAAAACATCAGGAGCAAATTCTGCACAATGAAAGTGGTGAAATACTGAAACAGGTTGCCCAGGGATGTGGTTGAGGCCTCGTCCTTGGAGACATTCAAGACCAGCCTTGCTGTGTCCCTGGGCAGCCTACTCTAGATGTAGGTGTCCTTGCTTGAGTTCAAGATGACCTTTAAGGGTCCCTTCCAACCCAATGCAATCTGTGAACCTGTGATTTATCTATTATAAGTGCAAATATTTATATTCCTGTGTCAGAGAAGAAGTGTGATTTCTGGGCAGCTGTGCTTATAGGAACCCTGCACTGTAAAATCTGGTCTGTGGCTGCTAAATAGTTACCCAACTAAAAGCTGTGCTGGCCTACAGATATTTTTAGGCATCCTATCAATAAATATTTTATAAGGCACTGCAGAAAGTCAGGCGAGGAAATATTTTCTTGCAGAGGAACCCAGTTTCAGGTTCCCCATAAAAAATGATGTGGTTTCTCAGCTCTGTTATCAGATCCAAACCCAAGGATGTTGTATAAGATGCATCAGATGTGGGCACTGAAGATACCCTGCTGTGTTGTGAATAATTTGTGATCCTTCAAAGAAAACTAAAAGGGCTCTAAGCAGACCATGCAGTGATAAATATCAAGCTAGGTGTCTTCATACACTGATGAGAAAAAGTTGCTCCTTACTTTTGTTAACAGCAAGGTCAGATGAGTAGGAAAGGAAGACAAAGAGTCTTTATTGATACTTGTGCTGCATGCTTAATGGGGAATAAATTCTACAAACACTCCTTCTAACAGCACATGCTGTGCTGTTGTGAGAAGTCTGCCATCTCCAAGGCAGATACCTGGGCATAGTAATCCCCTCTTGGAGGCTTCACTCTACCATTTCCAGAACTCCAGATCCATGGCATTGTGCAGTGGTGGAACTTGTTTTATGTTCTGGACCACTGGAGCAGGCTGCCCAAAGAGGTTGTGGAGTCTCCTTCTCTGGAGACTTTCAAAACCTGCCTGGATGCATTCCTGATTGGACTACCATGGGTGATTCTGCATTTGGAAGGGGGTTGGACTCAATAATCTCTTCAGGCCTCTTCCAACCTCTAACATTCTATGATTCTGCTACCTATTGTGTGAATATGAGACCCACCTAACGCTCAGTCTGCCGCTGTTAAATTGGTGTAGCAGGTAACAGCCTTCAGTGAAGTACAAATTGATGCCTACAGCTGAAGTTTCTCTGCCTGCATAATCTTACAGTGGCATATTGAACTTTCAGAGCAGGATGATTAGAAACAGCTTATCTGCTGGCATTTGCCATGTCCTGTTATACTGAAGAAACAGTCATGGGGGAGAGATCACAGAGTCACAGAATGTTAGGAGTTGGAAAGGACCTCAAAAGATCATCCAGCCCAGCCGCCCTGCCAGAGGAGGTCACACAGGAACACATCCCAGTGGGTTTTGAATGTCTCCAGAGAAAGAGACTCCACAACCTCTCCGGGGAGCTTGCTTCAGGGCTCTGCCACCCTCACAGTCCCTGCCCCTGGAAGCAGATGATGTTTAAGGTCCCTCCAAACCCAAACCATTTTATGAATCACCACAGGCTTCTGCTTGGGTCTACAGCGTTACAGCTGCCTGAAGAGGTGGGAAAGTGGGAAGGACGGTGGCTAATGAAGAAAACAAGAGCTAAGGTTCAAGAATGCAGAAGTCAGGGCATCCCTTTTAGTAAAGGGTAGGAATTAGAGATGAGTTTTCTAGCTGTCCTTTCCCTAAGATTGTGTAGATATCCATATTTCTCCTATCAAGAGAAGTGAACATTTAAATGTCAGCCTCATCCTATCCTCATCTATTTTTAATGCAGAGAGTTGGTGCAGTGAAGCTGAAGAGCAGCTCTATACACAACTGCTACTTACAAATATCAGTTACCACTCGTTTTATTGTTGGGAGTCTGAAATAAGAGAAGAAAAAAGCCAAGGCTTGAGAGGGCAGCTTGTCTGATCTGCTACAAAGCTGTGGCTCCTGGACTGAGCATTTGCACGTGTCAAGGGTGTTTGAGAAAATGGCTTTGTTCTGCTACCTGTAAAAATACTACAGGGAGTGGCAAGCCTACTCCGCACGCTGATGGATGAGGTTAAGAAGTGTGACTTTCATGTGTTGCAAAGGCCTCCTGGATTGTATTTCAAGCCCCAAAAGCCAGGAAAGACGAATGATACCTTTGCTCAGAGAACACTCTGTCATACAGAGGGTGGCTCTTATTTTTTTTTCCCTAGGATATTTATCATCCCAAAGCTCTCAGCATAATTTGCATAAGTAGATGGTTTATACCTACTTTAATTCAGACGTTGCTGCAGAAGAAGGCTGCGAGGAACAAAGGAGGGAGGTTGCAACGTTTTGATTCTGCTGAAGCAAAATATTAAGACATGCTGAAATATGCTGGCTGCAGATCCTGGGAAGGAGATGTTAGGGAGCTGCCTCACTGTGTGTCTGACAGAGTTAAGCAAGGAGCCTTGTCGTGGTGCCGAGCAAACGCAGAACACGGCCGGATCCTCCGTGGCCTCATTTTATGTAGGGCACTCACTTTGTACCGTGATGGGTCTTTCATTACCAAAGGCTTCATTGTGAAATTAAGCATTATGCACTCCTAGGACCTATCCTGTCCTGGATGCTGAGGCAATTTTTAAAGTGTAAGATCAATTAATAAAATCAATTGGGGATTAAAGAACACCAGATTGAAGAAAAGGGCTTCTGACTGGCTGAGTATATGACTCGGCACCCTGGAGGATCTGGTCTGCAGAAATAGTTTCTCCATTGTCTGTGAGTTTTCTATTCATAGATTTCTTTGCTGGACTGAATTAGCTTCAAACCAAAACTCTCCCAAAATCTGGGATAGTTTGGCTCCGAGGTCTCTAATTTGAAACCTGAAGCTGCCCGTTAATATCTCAAGCATTGCACAACTGCGTTTACATTCTAATGAATGCAGCCAGGAAAAATTAGATTAGCCAAGCAATGAAGTATTATTAAATGGACAAAATGCAGGCAGGGGTGATTCAGATATTTCTGCTTTATCTGCAGCTTGGGCTTTTGAGAATACTTGAACATTGCTTTTTCACCCCTCTTGTATAATGCTGAATCGTTAGAAACATTTATCTCGGCCAAAGTTTTTCTTCCTTTGCTTCCAAATATTAATCTGATCCTAAATCACTGCTCTTCAGAGCAGACCTCATTTGAAGGATGCATTATGCACAGTCATTCAGAAAGTGTAATTGATTGCTTTTAGAATGCATTTATATAACTTGAGTTCATGGAAAAGAGCAGTTGAAAGAGCTAACTGAATGCATAGGTCTGAAGGCTGGTGCTGACCCTAATGAAATATTAGTAATAAAACCTATTCTTCCATTCCTATTTATTGGAAATGCAGCACTATAGAAGTAACTTGCAAATCTTATTAAGGACACAGTAAGCATCTGACAGTTTGTGTTCTGGTTAGGAACAGCATGCAGAAACTGGTGAGCTGAATTGTGACCGAGGCACATTCCCAGAAATAATTGCTATAGCAACATTGTCTGAGACCTGCCTCCCTTGGGTTCACACCTGAAGTTGTCTTCACAGTGCAACAGAATGCCTTCTGAAGTTGAAAATGTTGTGTGATGGTGAGGGTACTGATAGCTTTTGCAATTTTAATTCTTTTGTTTCCAAGTAATTAAATTTCAAATGTAGAGAAACAGGATAGAGCATTAGGGGAAATGGTTTGCTGTCATAATATCCATTTATCATAAAATGCAACCTTGTGTGGCTCCTTCCATACAACTCATCTCTGCAAGCTGGTGTGATCAGGTGAAGAGATTCTCTATGAGTGGTCTCACCTAACTTGTGGAGTTTTTCCCTTCTCTCCATCAGAGTGCTTAGGTGTTGCATTAATGTTTGGTGAAAATCAATCCAAGTGAGGTTGATTACTGCTCTTAAATTGCTGCACACCATGATGTAGGCTGTGCCTCTGCTTGTTAGGGGCTGTTTATCTCAAAGCACTGCAGTACAGTGCTGCGTGCATAGCTGCTTTCTTGAGGGACCCTAATAATAAACCTTACATTTCTAGACTGTTTGGGTTTTTTTTGCTAGGATCTAGAGCACAGAATGATAAGAGTTGGAAGGAGCCTCTGGACATCACTGAGTCCAACAGAACACTGGAACAGGCTGCCCAGGGGAGTTCTGGAGTTTCCCTCTCTGGAGATATTCAAAACCCACCTGCACGTATTCCTGTGTAATCTGGTACAGGTGATCCTGCTCTGGCAGGGGCATTGGACTGGATGACCTTTCAAGGTCCCTTCCAGCCCCTAACATTCTGTGACTCCGTGATCCCTCCCTGCCAGAGCAGGTTCACACAGAACAGGTTGCATAGGATGGCATCCAGGCAGGTTTTAAATTACTCCAGTGAGGGACACTTCACTACCTGTCTGGGTAGCCTGGTCCACCACTCCACCACCCTCAAGCTAAAGATGTTCCTCCTCATGTTTAGACTGAACTTCATAATGTTAAGCTTGTGCCCATTACCTCTTGTGCCTTCACTGGACACCACTGGAAAAGACTAATCCTATCCTTCTGAGTCTCCCACCCTGGAAGCATTTCTAAGCATTGACAAAATCCTCCCTTAGCCTTCTCTCATCCAATTCCTGCTTTCCTTTTGCTGTTAGGTAGAAGTAGGAAGGGGTGCCCCAAATCTTGCATCACAGAGCAGCCAAGGAGTTTGGTGTTGCAGTGTAAAACATTCCTGTGCATCTGAAGACTGTTTTGTTGTTGTTGTTGTTTTGCCTAATACCCGATCCAGGAGGAGAGAGGTGGAGCAGCACTTTGCAGGAAGTACTTGCAGTCCTGTCAGCTCACAATCTTGCTCCTCTGTGTTGAAGTTTATGACAGACATTAAAGTTCATTGATAACTTTAAGTGACATTAAGTTAACTTGAATGTAAAGTTAACATTTGGGTTCATGGTGACATTAAGTGAAGAGTATTGCTCCATTATCATGATGAACAGGGAGCAACAGGTGATTTTTTTTTCCCCACCCTGGGTCTTAGAGTGATGCAGTGAAGTCTGAACAATGACTGCAGAAGGTAGAGCACTGAGGGCAACAGAGGGCTTCCATCATCTGGCAGGCAGAAGTCTAGCAGCAGGGAGACAAAGGAGAGCAGGGGTTATAACAAAATGGATCTTGCAGTGATATTAGGGAGAAGAGAAAGGCCTCACGCTTCAAAGGACAGACCTCTAGAGAGCAGCAGTGGAGGAGGAGGAGGTTGGAACCTTCGTGTAAAACAAAAGAATACTAAAGACATGAGAAATCAGTGGTGGGCAGTGTGTGAAGGCAGTTCTGTAGCTTAGCTCAGATGTAAGGAATCTGGGCAATCAGGAAATCAGGAGAATCCAGCCATTACATGTTTTTGTATAGGGGCCTAAACAAAACAAAGAGGGGAACATTCTTCCTCCTCCCTGCCCCACCCTCACCCTGTAAGGTAAAGAGACCATATTGAAGCTTCCTCAGCCTCATACAAACACAGAGACTTGCACATGGCCCTTTGATGGCTGTCCGACATGGGGCACTTGGTGCTTGCTGACCGTGACAAACTGCCTGGATGCCTGATGTGGAACTGCTGGGAGAAGGGCTGACATGTTTGTTTAATGCAGACTTTATCATAGATTCACAAGTTCAGATTGCACTGGGTTGGAAGGGACCCTTAAAGCTCATCTTGTTCAACTCCCTTGCACTCAGCTGGGACACCTGCAACTAGAGCAGGCTGCATAGGGACACATCAAGGCTGATCTTGAATGTCTTCAGGAATGGGGCTCAAGCACATCCGTGGGCAACCTGTTCAGTGTTTCACCACTCTCATTGTGCAGAACTTGCTCCTAATGTCCAACCTAAATCTCCCCTGCTCCACTTTCAAACCATTGTCCCTTATCCTATCACCACAGGCCCGTCTGAACAGTCCCTCCCCAGTCTTTCTGTATCTCCCCTTCAGATACTGAAATGTAGCTCTAAGGTTTCCCTAAAACCTTCTCTTCTCCAGGTTAAACACTCCCAATTCTTTTAGCCTGTCCCTACTGCAGAGGTGCTTCAGTCCTCTGATCATCATTTTGGCCTTCCTCTGGACATGTTCCAGAAGGTGCATGTCTGGTTGGTCTGTATGGTTGTGGTTGTGCAGTTTGCTGTCCTGACAGCAGAATGGAGTCCTTCCAGGAAAGAGCTGAAGGTGTAGTGGATATGGTTATGCAATCAGACAGGAAGAGCATGTCAGCATGAGTGTAACAGTCCTCAGGAAGGGTCTGACACGTCATGTGGCTGCCATCATGCCAGTATCAGTAAACTGGTGCAGTATGACTGCTTCAACTCCTATTGACACATAGAGATAGAACCATGAGTTGGCTGGAGGTAGCTTGCACTGTCCTACAAACTGCACAGGCAATCTCTGCTCTTTTTGCCCTGTGTAAATTTATCCACCTGGGACGTAGCCCAGTTTTAGTGAACTTCACTTATGTCACTCTGACATTCCTAAACAGACAAGACTGCCAGAATCAGGGAGCTTAATTACACCCTTCCCCAACATGGCATGCATACTTAGGAAGCCAAATGAACATCCTGGTTGCACCAGGAACTTCTGGACCACCATGTGAGTTTGAACCTTGGTCTTACATAGTCCTTCTCAGTTTTAAAGAAAAACCTTATTCTGCATCTTTACTCTGCCCTTGTGAGACCCCACCTCAAATACTGCATCCAGTTCTGGTGTTCCCAGCATAGAGCTGGGAACTCTAGAGAGAGTTCAGAGAAGGGCCATGAAGATGATCCAAGGGCTGAAGCACCTCTGCTATGAAGATAGGCTGAGAGAGCTGGGACTATTCAGCATGGAGAAGAGAAGGCTCTGAGGGACCTTAAAGCTGCCTTCCAATGCCCAAATGGATCCTACAGAAATGCTGCAGAGGGACTTTGTGAGGGTGACAGAGCCCTGGAGCAGGCTGTGCAGAGAAGTTGTAGAGTCTCCTTCTCTGGAGACTTTCAAAACCCACTTGGATGTGTTCCTGTGTGACCTGCTCTTGGTCACACGGCTGCTTTGGCAGGGGAGTTGGAGTGGCTGACCTTTTGAGGTCACTTCCAACCTCTGACAGTCTGTGGTTTTGTTGCAGTCAGAATAACCATTAGTACATGCCACATTCAAGTTTAAGATCGTTCCCTATGGGTTTGGGCTTTCGGTTTTAAATGACACTACAAGAAAAGATGGGCCAGATACACAACTTGAGTGTGAACATTTTGTTTCTCTGGCACTGTGTAGCTTTCCACCAGCTGACATCCAAATATGTTGTTATGAATCTCCACCAGCATGTTATTAAAGATGGCATCAGCTTGTGCAGACACAAGGCGTGTGAATTAAGGCATCACATCAGACTTGAGTTCTCACTTCCCCTAATTGTTGGGTGTTTGTTCCCTTTCACACTTCAGGTTTTCCAGATCAAATGTTTTTGCCTGTGCTTTTGCCAGTTGCTTTAAAAAAACCCTAACAAATGGCAGAAACACATTGCACTGTCAAACTGACACCCCAAACCTGTGGATCCACCTTGCAGATCTCTGAGGCTGAGATTACACTTTGTGGGAGTCTTGCACTTGCATGTTTTCAGATGATAGATCCTCGTGGACACCTGCAGAAAAGATGGAGGTTTTGTTAGAGTGATTAGCATTTAACTGCTGACAGTGGATGGAAAGCTAACACCTTCCCAAATCCTCAAGTTGTGCCAGGGGAGATTTAGGTTGAATATTTGGAAAAAAAATTATTTGCTGCAAGAGTGGTCAGGCATTGGAACAGGCTGCCCAGGGAGGTGGCGCAGTCACCATCCCTGGAGGTGAAACATGTGGACATGGCATTTTGGGACATGATTTAATGGCTGTGGTGGTATTGGGTTGATGATTGGACTTGATGGTCTTCGAAGTCTTTTCTGTCCCTTTGTCTTGGTATCCCATCTTGCCATAATTCCAGGATTAATTTCTCTCCTTTTTAGTCAGATCTGGCCCACTTCTCCCCACTGTCTAAACGCTAGCAGCAGCACCCTGGAAAGAACAGGAGAAATTGTCTCCCAGCTTTTAGTTCCTCTCCTTGGTTCTGGGAAACCACTATTTGTCCTCTGAGGACAATATTTTAAGTGTCAAATCTAAATGATCTCCTGTGTGAGCTGCAGTTTTTCTTAGGCTGACAGCCTTGGGTAGAAGTCCATGCATGTGATGAAAAAGGCAGATTCCTGCTTTACAATATGGTTCTGAACAATGTCAGACTGGAAACAATGTCTCTGCCCGTCTCTCTCTGCCCTGGTACCCTGGGCTGCATTAAGAATAGTATGGACAGCAGGTAGAGGGAGGTTCTCCTACCCTAGTTGAGACCTCACCTGCAGTATTCTGTCCAACTGTGGGGCCCCCAACACAAGAGAGACGTAGACCTGCTGGACTGGGTCCAGAGGAGACCACAAAGATGACCAGAGAGCTGGAGCACTGCTCCTGTAAAGACAGGCTGAAAGAATTGGAGCTGTTCAGCCTGCAGAAGAGAAGGGTTCAGGGAAACCTTAGAGCTGCATTTCAATATCTGAAGGGGAGCTACAGAAAGACTGAGGAGGGACTGTTTAGAAGGGCTTGTGGTGATAGGATGAGGGGCAATGGTTTGAAAGTGGAGCAGGGGAGATTTAGGTTGGAAATCAGGAGGAAGTTTTGCACAATGAGTGGCGAAATTCTGGAAGAGGTTGCTCAGGGATGTGGTTGACTCCCTGTTCCTCACGATTCAAGATCAGCCTTGATGTGTCCCTGGGCAGCCTGTTCTAGTTGGAGGTGTCCCTACTGCTGAGTGCAGGGGGGTTGGACAAGGTGAGTTTTGAGGGTTCCTTCCAACCAGATGATCTGTCTATTGAATTCACAGCAGTAAAGCAGTGACAGATAAACTTTTCTTATGCAAATAAGTGTTTTAAACTTTCTTTGCCTTTGCTGAAAGTGATTACTTAAGAAAATTAGGGCCTGGAACGACTGATACATATGTTCCTGAAGGCTAAATGATGCCATCCAAAGTTCATGCTGCTCCCCCAGCAGTCACCTGGAGCATCTCCCAAACGTGCTAAGCTTTCCTGTAGCCTGATTCTCGCTTCAATTTTCAGTGCCCTTTGTTAGACAGTTAAGAAACAAAGGCATCATTAGCTAACCCCAAATACCTCAGTGACAAATGTACACTTTCAGAAACTGTGTAATTAATTGTATCTCCAAAACTGTGGCTTTAATGAAACTCTTAATTGAAAGGCAATTAGACATTGTCTCCTTCCAATGCACGTGTAGCTAACTCTTGTTGGTATTAACGAGTTGCAGAAGCAAGCTTCACAGGAAATTACTCTGCCCTCCAAAAGCAATGTGTTGTTTCCTCAGTATTCTCCTTTGTCCTGCCAATGCTCTCAGAGTGTTTGAATTCAAACATTCCAATAAGGGCATGCCACAGATCTGTAGTAGTGGAACCGACTGCTTTGCATTTGAAAAAGCCATAACTCAGAGTTAGGTTTGTGGGAAGCCATCTCCAGTTTTATTCTGCCGTGAATGGAACTTGGTAATCAAGGCTTTTGCTTTCTCCCAGTGTCGAACATGAACAATTGGAGAGTATCATACATTCACAGAGTGGTTTGGGTTGGAAGGGACCATCTAGTTCCAACCCCCCTGCCATGGACAGGGACAGCTTTCGCTAGACCAGGCTGCTCAAAGCCTCATCCAGCCTGGCCTTCAACACTTCCAGGAGTGAGGTGTCCACAAATTCTGTGGACAACCTATTCCAGTGTCTCACCACTCTCATAGTAAAGAACTTCTTCCTAATGTCCAGTCTAAGTCTACCCTGCTCTAGTTTCGAACAAGCAAAATAAAGACAACACTAAATCCCCAAGTGTAATATCAAATCACTGAACCTGTGGATTTTCAAGCTATCAAAAAACGGTATCCAATGAAGACAGTAAAATGAACTGAAGGTAAGCATGCTGGGCTTGCTTTTCAGCCCATGAATGAGGTTGTTAGGTTTTACAGTGTCTCAGGAGCAAAAATGTCCCACCTGGATGCATTCTTGTGTGGCCTACGCTAGGTGATCTGCTTTGGCAGGGAGCCGTGGGACTCGATGACCTCTGAAGGTCCCTTTCAACTCCTAACATTCTATGATTCTGTGAAAATAAAGAGCCAGATTTCCATCCATAACAGATGGTACCATGTGGTCAGGCCACACCTTGAGTACTGTGTCCAGTTCTGGGCTCCTCAAGAGAGATGTTGAGGTGCTGGAGCATGTCTAGGGAAGGGCCGCAAAGCTGGTGAAAGGCCTGGAACACAAACCCTATAAGGAGAGGCTGAGGGAGCTGGAGGTGTTTAGCCTGGAGAAGAGGACACTCAGTAGTGACCTCATTGCTGTCTACAGCTACCTGAAGGGAGGTTGTAGCCAGGGGTTGGTCTCTTCTCCCAGGCAACCAGCAATAGAAGAAGGTGACACAGTCTCAAGTTGTGCCAGGGGAGGTCTAGGCTGGATGTTAGGAGGAAGTTGTTGCCAGAGAGAGTGATTGGCATTGGAGTGGGCTGCCCAGGGAGGTGGTGGAGTCGCCATCCCTGGAGGTGTTCAAGCAAAGCCTGGATGAGGCACTTAGTGCCATGGTCTAGTTGGCTGGATAGGGCTGGGTGCTAGGTTAGACTGGATGATCTTGGAATTCTCTTCCAACCTGCTTGATTCTATGAATTAAAATCACTGCCCAAACCCAGAAACTTGGCAGTGGAGAAATACCAGGATAAAAAATTTGTGCTGGAAGCATTGAATTACACAGGACCTGACATGAATTGGAGGGAGAACCTGACCCACTGTGACCAGGGCAGCCAGGAGCCTTCTAGCAACATGATGGTATTAATTAGATGAGAGCCAGCACTGAGAAAGCATTTTGATTTTTACTTACTGTATTTTCACATTGCAGGGTAATAATATGTCAGCAGTTAATAAAATGTATAATAAATACTGTGCATGTACTTGAAATATTAGCATTTTAATACCCACATCCAGAAATAACATTGTTTTTTCTTTTATCAGGGGAAAACACTGTTTGGATGTGGGTGGATGAGTGGCAATTGATGCCCATGTACTTGATTGACCTGTAGCAGGTTAAATACAACTTTAGAGGCAGTTGTCCAAACAGCTTCTCATCTAGAGCTGATAATACTGCTAGTAGAGAGCATCTTTCTCAGCAAACTGCCTCCTGCAATGGGAGGTTATTTTCACCAGGCAGAAGCTAGTTGAAGAGTTAGACTCTTTAATTTGACATCTTAAATCTTCTCCCTGGTTATTTTCACCAGGCAGAAGCTAGTTGAAGAGTTAGACTCTTTAATTTGACATATTAAATCTTCTCCCTACAACTGTCTCAACAACCAGGCATAGATGTATGCTTCATACACAGAACATTACATTTAAATTACATAATAGTGGCTAGAAAATTGTGCCATTCATCCTGCTTCCCCCAAAAAAATGAGATTTGATTTTATTATTTTTTCCACATGAACTTTTTTGTGATTTTTCATACTCTGTTCTTTTCTTCTAGCATTCCCATCGGTTCAGCTTACTTTATTCTTCCTTTTTAAAGTCAAGTAAGGGGAAAAAGGAATATAGATGAGAGATAGTCCTTTAAGAAAGTCCCTCAAGAAAGTCCCTCACTGCCTCAGAAGTTCATGGGTCCAGTGTAAAAGTACAAAATGACTGCTCTAAACTGACTTCTGTAAACCTTCCAGAAACGTAGATTCATTGAATGGTTTGAGTTGGAAAGGAGCTTAAAGATTGTCTAGTTCCAGCACCCCTGCTTTGGGCAGGGACACCTTCCACTAGACCAGGTTGATCAAGGCCTCATCCAGCCTGACCTTCAACACCTCCAGGGAGGGACATCCACAGCCTCCCTGGGCAACCTGTTCCAGTGTCTCACCACCCTCACTGGAAAGAATTTCTTCCTCAGCTCCAGTCTAAATCTGCCCTCCGCAAGCTTCAATCCATTCCCCCTCATTCTGTCACTACAAGCCCTTGTCAAAAGTCCCTTCCTGACTTTCTTGTAGGCTCCTTCAGGTATTGGAAGGCTGCTCTAAGATCTCCCTAGACCTTTCTTTTCACCAGGTTGAAACAGCCCCAATTCCTGCAGCCTGTCCCTACAGTGAAGGTGCTCCAGACTTCTGATCATCTTCATGGATTCCTCTGGAGACGCTCCAATAGTTCCATGTCCCTCTCATTCAGGAGGCACCAGATCTGGAGGCAGTGCTGCAGGTTAGGTCTCAGTATATCACAGCTGAGGGGCAGAATCCCCTCCCTGTGCTGTTGCTCTGCCTGCTTTGGATGCAGCCCAGCACACAGCTGCCTTCTGGGCTGCCAGCAACCATTGCTTGCTCATGGGGAGTTTGTCACTGACTGACACCCCCAATTCTTTCTTCTCCAGACTGCTCTTGAACAGCTCACTCTCACCCTTAGTATTTGTAGCTGTGATCGCCCTGAGCCAGGTGTAGGACCTTACACTTCTCCTTGTTGAACTTGATGATTCCGGCACCTCTCCAGCCTGTCCAAATCTTTCTGGATGTGTCCCTTCCCTCTAGCATGTCAAAACTGCATGGTGTCACCCACAAACTTGCTGAGGATGTCTCAGTCTCCCTGTCCATGTCACTGACAAAAATCTTCAACAGCAGCCACAGCTGAAGAAAAATGTAGCAATATGTGTCGGTTGGGTTCCCAAACCCTTTGTCTGCTGGGTTCCCAAACTCTTTGCCTGTTGGGTTCCCAGACCCTTTGTCTGCTGAGTTCCCAAACCCTTTTTCTCTTGGGTTCCCAGACCATTTGTCTATTCAGTTCCCAAACCCTTTGTCTGTTGGGTTCCCAGACCATTTGTCTGTTGGGTTCCCAAACCCTTTGTCTGTACCCCAGCTCTAGTTCTGCATCTCTCTGCTGAGTTGAGGAGGCCTCTGTGTTTAAATCTGACTTGTGTCTGATTCTCTCTGAACTGCATGGTAGGAATTTGAAGAAACTTTATTTTTTCTGTTTTTTTTCTTTTTCAGGAGGAGGAATGAAGTAAGCAGAGATGGTAACCAAGCAGTTTAGAAAAGGGGAAAAGGAGAGCTAGAGGTTTAGTGTCCTCCTCCTACATTTCAGAGTTTATTTTCAGACAGTCATTTGGTAACCGCCATTAAATTCTTGCTCATTAATCTTCACATAATCAGAGCTGTTGTTATCAAGTCCCTTGTACCTTGGCCATCCCCTTTTCCTGCTTTGTCCCCTTCGCTCCTGTTACCTTACCATTCATTTCTCACTTTCTCTGTTACTTCCCCTCTCAACACAAGTGTACTCCATCCTCCAGTATCTTAAGGGAGTCTACAGTAGGGCTGGGAAGGGACTATTTGCAAGGTCTTGTCATGACAGGATGAGGAGTAATGGGTTTAAACTGGCAGAGAGGAGATTTAAACTGGATGCTAGGAAGAAGTTCTTTCCAGTGAGGGTGGTGAGACACTGGCACAGGTTGCCCAAGGAGGTTGTGGTTGCTCGCTCCCTGTAGGTGTTCAAGGCCAGGTTGGATGAGGTCTTGAGCAACCTGTTCTAGTGAAAGGTGTCCCTGCTTATGGCAGTGGGTGGGAACTGGATGATCCTTGAGGTCCCTTCCAACCTAAACCATTCTATGATTCTATGATGTATGGATATGAAAGTGTAAATATTTGTATATCCATTAAAATCTATCTCTTGTGCTGTTGGTGCTTCCTGCACCACCCTGCCTGCCCTCACTCCTTCGCTGTGTGGACAGGGTTTGAAATGTTGGCAGTTTTCTCAGAGAGGCTTGTAGCCTCAGCAGTGCTCTGCAGGCACCGTCTGTTCCCACTATCTCTTGGCCACTCGCAGGCTCCTGTGTGGCTTTTCACTGCCTCCTTCCTTCCTGACCTTCCTTCCTGCTATTTTGAGGCATCATTTTGGAAGTACTTATCAGTGCTGCCCCTTCTCACCCTCTGCTCCCCTCTCTCAGACTCATTTCTTGCATCTTGTCCAAAATCATAGAATCATGGAATTGTTTTTTTGTTGGAAAAGACCTTTTAAGATTCTCAAGACCAGCCATTATCTAACTCTGCCAAGTCTGGTGCTAAATCACGTCCCTCAGCAACATGTCTAAAGGCAGAAGAAATGCTGGCTGTGAAAGACAAGGCCAATTTGAAACTGAAATTGGGTAACATGAACTTCTACCCTTGAAAATGAGCATATCATAAAAAATATCAAAAGGTAACCTTCTCAGAGCAGAGCCTTTTCCCTCCAGCTGCCTTCACAAGCAGGCACAGTGGTGCCTGGCTGCTATTAAGCACCAAAGCTATACAAATAAATAAGAATAGTTTTGATTACACTGTTGAAGTTCTCATCTAAAATAATTTAAGCATTAGTCAGAAGCAGTTGTGCTGTTTATAATTCATATAATAATTTAGGACTGCTACTTTTAAACTGTTGCTTAATTTGGATTTGCTTGCACTTCCCATGGGATAAAGTATATAATTGAAGAAGGAAGGAATGAACTACATTCAGGGGTAGCTGTAGGGTGCTGTGATTTAAAGGAGAGCTGGTGGAATACAACAGGAGGAAAATATACAGGATCCATTATGCTGCTAATGAATGCACAATTCAGATTTGCTGATTTAATTTCTAAATCATATTTCTCTGGTCCCCTCAGGTATAACAGGCTTTACATGCATAATAACTGAAGAAGATGGTATATATTTATGCCTAGCCATGCAAAAAAACGAATAAGAAACCCAAAATGACTTTTCCTGTATTGTTTATTCATTTGCAGTTAGTATTCTCTAATGACAGAGCATGGAAGGAGCACTGTTAGAAGGGCACAACCACGACTGCTGGTACCAGTTTTGAGCCCATGGTAGTAACCTTCGAGGCAGTTTGATATTTATCCGGAGCTACAGACTGTCACGCTAGTTAAGCCATGACTGGAGCATCATTTGCTGATCTGGGCAGGAGCATTCTTGAAATAGTCCCCATTTCCTTCCTCAGGCAAGGTGGCAGATTGGTGATATTTTAAACTCTGTCTTGGCTAAGAGACAAATCCCAAAGTCCTTATTTCTTCTGCAAGTAGATCTGATTGATGTAAGCAAGACCTGTTCCCGCAGGGGCCACACCCGTGAATAATTGTCAGAAGTGACATTACGCAGGGACTTGGAGCTTTACAAAATGTGACCTTTTGGGAGTAGTTCTTTGGTCCATTTTTCATATTGACATGGTAATTGTAAGCTTTTTTTTTTACCATCCTTTTTCTGAAATGGGAAGAGATGTCCAACTTTTGAAGGAGCCACATGTTACAGTGAGCTGCATTGCAAGTTGTACAACCACAGAGATTCGTAGAATGGATTGGGTTGTGACGGGACTGACCTCCCTGTCATGGGCAGGGACATCTCCCACTAGAACAGGTTACTCAAGGCCTCATCCAACCTGGCCTTGAAAAACTCCAGGGAGGGAGCATCCACAACCTCTCTGGACAACCTGTTTCAGTGTCTCACCCCACTCACTGTCACGAATTTCTTCCTAATCTCCAGTTTAAATCTGCCCTCCGCAAGCTTCAATCCATTCCCTCTCATCCTAACACTACAAGCTCTTGTCAAAAGTCCCTTCCTGGCTTTCTCATAGGCCCCTTCAGGTATTGGAAGACTGCTCTGAGATCTCCCTAGAGCCTTCTTTTCACCAGGTTGAAACAGCCCCAACTCCTGCAGCCTGTCCTTACAGTGAAGGTGCTCCAGACCTTTGACCATCTTCATGGATTCCTCTGGAGATGCTCCAGTAGTTCCATGTCCCTCTCATTCAGGAGGCACCAGAACTGGAGGCAGTTCTGCAGGTGGAGTCTCAGCAGAGCAGAGCAGAGGGACAGAATCCTCTCCCTGTGCTGCTGCTCTGCCTGCTTTGGATGCAGCCCAGCACACAGCTGCCTTCTGGGCTGCCAGCTACTATTGCTTGCTCATGGGGAGTTTGTCATCAGCCTACACTACAAGCCCTTGTAAAAGTTTCCTTCAGGTACAGGAAGGCAAGATCGATCAGAAAACTCTGACAACACACCAAGAGAAGAAGATGCAATCAAAAGAAAGTCTGCCAGGCCTTCTGGGTTGTCCACCTGCTCTTTTTTAACATTTTTGGTAATCTCTTTCAACTGGAGTATCACTTCTTAAATGCATTGGAACAACCTGCCCAAGAGACATCTTAATCCAATCGTGCGTTATGATGATACCAGTTGGATGTTATCCTATTAGGCACTCAGTGTAAATAAGGGATTTTCCTCTGACTTTTAAATCCTTGATTAATGAGACTGCTGGAAGCAGTGTCCTGCAAATTAGCCATAGTGCTGGCAACAATTGCAATTCACTTAGGAAAACCGATTTGGTTTAAATCTTCCCATCCACATTAAAAAGCATGAGAGAAAGATAATGTGCAGTAAGTAAAACATCCTACTCTATCTCACATTATTTATCTGTGCCCCTTGGCTCTCTGAGACCTTTAGGTCTGAATGCTGCTCTCTGTTCAGGTAGATTCCCATCAGCCACAGCTTTGCTGGTGAAAGAGCTCTGATAGCTGGCCCTTAGTATTTAGTTTATGCATTCTTTATATTCAGTGATGGTTTAGCTAATTCTTAATCCCACTTTAAATTGTCTTGAGCCTTCCAATGGCTTTCATTTGTAGTTTGGCCACTGCTGTCTCACATGACTTTCACGGATCCTTTGCCCTTCTTTTACTGATAGAAATATGTATGAGTGTCAGGAAAGAGTTATTTAGGTTTGGGGAAAGGAGGAACAGGAAGAAGCTGTGACATGGTATTTCAGCTGGAATTCTTCCTCATGCATTTTTTTCTGAGGAAAGCATTTTTCCCATCATTTCTACCACTTCCCTTCTTCAAACACTGATAAGTGATTTATTGCTTGCAAGAAAAATTAGGTTTATATCTGATACTGACTTTGAGACCTTGTATCTGGTATTGACTTTGAAATCCACATCTCTTTTAATATTCTGAGACATTAATGAGCTCTTTATTGACATGCTTGATTCACATTTATTTCAGGTACTATTCATCATGGTGCCCATAGTATACATTAACTTTTATCAGTCAAGAACATCCCTTTGTTCTTGCAGAAGTGTGAGTACTCTTTGGTCGCTGGCAGCCCAGAAGGCGGCTGTGTGCTGGGCTGCATCCAAAGCAGGCAGAGCAGCAGCACAGGGAGGGGATTCTGCCTCTCTGCTCTACTGGGACCCCACCTGCAGCACTGCTTCCAGCTTTGGTGGCCCCTGAATGAGAGGGACATGAAACTACTGGAGCATCTCCAGAGGAATACATGGGTCAGAGGTCTGGAGCACTTTCCCTGTAGGGACAGGCTGCAGGAGTTGGGGCTGTTTCAGCCTGGTGAAAAGAAGGCTCCGAGAAGATCTTAAAGCAGCCTTCCAATACCTGAAGGGAGCCTACAAGAAAGCCAGGAAGGGACTTTTGACAAGAGCTTGTAGTGACAGAATGAG
The DNA here is from genome assembly GCA_013400475.1 of Tricholaema leucomelas. Lineage (NCBI taxonomy): Eukaryota > Metazoa > Chordata > Aves > Piciformes > Lybiidae > Tricholaema lacrymosa > Tricholaema leucomelas. The sequence goes on along the minus strand of WAAF01011349.1, from coordinate 422,402 downwards.
GGGGAATGGATTGAAGCTTGGGGAGGACAGGTGTAGACTGGAGATTAGGAAGAAATCCTTTCCAGTGAGGGTGGTGAGACACTGGAACAGGTTGCCCAGGGAGGCTGTGGATGTCCACTTCTTGGAGGTGTTGAAGGCCAGGCTGGGTGAAGCCGTGATCAACCCGTTCTAGTGGGAGGTGTCCCTGCCCATGACAAGGAGCTTGACTCTTTTAGGTCCCCAACCCGTTCTATGAATCCATGAATGCCGGATACTTGTTTTAATGCTTGTTAGTACCTTTTTTTACCCTTACTGGTTGTGGTTTTTACAGCACTGAGTTAACTTTTTACATGTAGACTTTACTGGTTACTGGGGGGATTTCTATTATTATTATTTCCCTTTACACTTGAAGAAAACATTGAGTCTTTTCCACCCTTGACTTTCAAGCTTAAGCAGTTGTACTCTGAGGAAAGAAACGGACATCTGGAATTCAAGAAGATGTTCGAGGCTGGCTCTTGGCAAACAAAATGAATGACTAGAATGCTTTGGAATGTTATTTCTTTTTTTTCCCTTTCATCATTTTAACTCTCTTTGCTAACCTGCCAGCTAATTTTACCAGCATTACACATTTATAGATTGGTTTCCCCCAGCTATAAATTTTCTCATCTATCTATAAGGAAAGATAATTTTCCTTGTGATGGTGGCATCAAACTGGGACATAACATAGCTGTTGTCTATGGGCTTTTTCAGTTATCTTCAGCAAGTGGCTTCATTCTTTTATGTCTCAGCCTTCTACCTGTAGAACATAGCATTTTTATAATAGGCTTTTCTTTGTTGTGCCTCCCATGTTAATGAAGGTGTTTCTGTAGCAGTTTCTTGCTTCACAGAAGTGCTAGAAGGGTTTGTTCATTAATATTCCTGAAGCGTGACATAGAAAAGCCTATTACTGTAATATGCTCTGCTTTAAACCTTCACTTAGAGTAATAATGATAAACAACAGCGCTTTGGCTTTAGCTGTGCTCTGCAGAAATAAGAGTTTTACATCTTCAGACTTAAATTGATGGAGGAAAACTTTGATGTGTTTTATGTCCCTCCTCTCTACTCAGGGGAAAATACTGCATCCAGTTCTGGGCTCCCCATTTCAAAAAGAACAGGGAACTGCTTGTGAGGGTATAGCAAAGGGCTATGAACATGTTGGGGGGGACTGGAACACCTCTTTGTGAAGAAAGGCTGAGGGACTTGGGACCTTTTAGCTTAAAGAAGAGAATACTGAGGAAGGGAATCTTATCAGTGCTTAGAAATGTTTCAAGGGTGGGTGTCAGAAGGATGAGACCTGGTTTTTTTTCAGTGGTGCCCAGTGACAGAGGTAATGGGCACCACCTTGACCATAGGAAATTCTTTCTGAACATGAGCAGGACCTTCTTTACATTAAGGGTGATGGAGCACCGGAGCAGGCTGCTCAGAGAGGTAGTGCAGTCTCCATCTCTGGAGTCATTCACAGCCCACCTGGACACCATCTTGTGCAACACGTTCTGGGTGAACCTTCTCTAGCAGGAGGATTGGACTTGATCATTTCCAGAGTTCCCTTCCAACCCCTACCACTCTGTGACTCTAACTCACTGCAGTGGGTTCTGTCTCTTTGTTGGCATGTGCATCGTAAATATATCAGGGATGGTCTCCTGCCTGCTATATCCTTAGCCTCCTGTTTCAACTTGATGCCATCTTTTTATTCTCCTTGTGTATGTGAGGCGAAGAGCAGCTTGAAATGGGCAGTTCTGAAATGTCCTGCACAATGGAAAAGCCTCTTCCTAACCTCATTAATAATTGCTTGAGAGATGACCAGCAGCATGACAGTTTACATTTCCCTGCTATTATTTCCCTTAATAACCATGGATGTTCTTATTATGTTTCTAAATGACTGTTCTCAGAGGTGGCTTCAACTGAAGGTATTACATTTTGTCAGCTTCAGATTGATTGCTTCAGTGTTTTGTGGAATATCTCCTTGCTCTTGTACTGTAAGAAATGACAGATAGGAAGACCCAGATTCTTTTCTGTTCTTTTCAGCATGTTGTATCCTACATCCCCTGGGTTGTCTCCTTTGTTGTGTTTTATTTGATTTCTTTATTCAAAGAACAGTCTAAGCTCATTTTGGGCAGGTGTATGTGTATCTGGATAGGCTAACAAAGCTGGGGTTGTTCAGCTTGCAGAAGAGAAGAATCTGGGGGACCTTAGAGCTGCCTTTCAATACCTGAAGGGATCCTGCAGGAAAGCCAGAGAGGAACTTTTTATAAGGGTGTCTAGAGACAGGCTGAGGGGGAATGGTTTGAAGCTGAGAGAGAGCAGGATTAGGCTGGATCTTAGGAAGCAGTTCTTCAGTACAAGGGTGGTGAGACTCTGGAATAGGCTGCCCAGGGAGGTTGTGGATGCCTCTTCCCTGTGGGTGTTCAGGACCAGGTTGGATAAATCCTTGAGCAGCCGAGTCTAGTTGAGAGGTGTCCCTGCCCATGGCGGGGAGATTGGAGTTGATGTTCTTTGAGGCCTCAACCTAAGCCATTCTAGGATTCCTCAAACCCACTGGACTTAAACACAGCACTCGGGCAATACTTCACTAATTTAAGAGAACAGGATGTTCTAACTTAGTTAAGAAAGTAGGGTGATAGTTTCCAACAGCACATATATTTAAGTTTTTTTTCCCTTTTCTTGACTTTCTTTTAATTAAGAAGCATTCAACTCAATGAGAGTTCTGTTTGCTTCTTTCCCTTTCATTTTTCGGCTGTGCATCTGAGAAAGCAAGTGCAATTAGTGGAGAAAACATCATTACATTTCTAATACTTTTAACAGCTGCAGGCAGTTCTATATTTTGACTTGTTTGGTTGGATTCCTTTTTCTTTTTCTTTTTCTTTTTCTCTTTCTTTTTCTTTTTCTTTTTCTTTTTCTTTTTCTTTTTCTTTTTCTTTTTCTTTTTCTTTTTCTTTTTCTTTTTCTTTTTCTTTTTCTTTTTCTTTTTNCTTTCCTTTCCTTTCCTTTCCTTTCCTTTCCTTTCCTTTCCTTTCCTTTCCTTTCCTTTCCTTTCCTTTCCTTTCCTTTCCTTTCCTTTCCTTTCCTTTCCTTTCCTTTCCTTTCCTTTCCTTTCCTTTCCTTTCCTTTCCTTTCCTTTCCTTTCCTTTCCTTTCCTTTCCTTTCCTTTCCTTTCCTTTCCTTTCCTTTCCTTTCCTTTCCTTTCCTTTCCTTTCCTTTCCTTTCCTTTCCTTTCCTTTCCTTTCCTTTCCTTTCCTTTCCTTTCCTTTCCTTTCCTTTCCTTTCCTTTCCTTTCCTTTCCTTTCCTTTCCTTTCCTTTCCCTTCCTTTCCTTTCCTTTCCTTTCCTTTCCTTTCCTTTCCTTTCCTTTCCTTTCCTTTCCTTTCCTTTCCTTTCCTTTCCTTTCCTTTCCTTTCCTTTCCTTTCCTTTCCTTTCCTTTCCTTTCCACATTTTCAGCAGTATCATCGTAGAGATATTGGAGAGCAAAAGGGAATAACAGCATCCCCAAATATATTTTATCCTTCTACTTTCTGTTACCACTGCAAAAAAAAAAAAAAACCAAAAAACTAAAATGTTGAAGAGACTACAGAAGAAAGAAAATAAAACCCAACTAAACTATACTGGATATATTCACATGGTTCTTCTACAAACTGACAAGTGCGAATTGAAAAGCAAAGTTCTCTTAATACAGAATCGGAGAGTGTCACTGTGCCATGACATATTAAAGCTGGAATGCTCTGGGCCTTCCATAAATCCAAGCAATAAAAGAAATGCCAGTGAGAATCTTGCAATAGGTTCAGTCAATTACAATCTGTCTTACCTGACTTTCTGTTTTCTTCGCAGACCACAGATGACATCCTGGTGGCCTCGGCTGAATGTCCTAGCGATGATGAGGACATCGATCCCTGTGAGCCGAGCTCAGGTGGGTTAGGTTAGTCAACTTTTTTATTACTTTCTTTTATTTCATATTTGCATGCCTCAGTCCCCTAGAGCCCCATCTAGCAAGACAGTCTTTTCTTGCATTGCAGGGAGAAGTTGAATTGGGGCCTTTCTAAATGGCAGTGTCAGCAGGCAAGGAGAGTTGGCTCCGCATTCGGTAGATGGGAGCAGAGCGATAGCTGTAATATGAGCAAGGTCATAGCTTGACCAAGGACTTAAAGCTAAAGCCCTGCAACTGTGTTGTGTTGATAAAGGAGGAACAACTTCATTTAGGAGAAAGATCACAGATTACAGAACGCTCTGGATTGGAAGGGATCTCCAAAGATCATCCAGTCCAACCCTCTCTGCAGTAAGCAGGGACAATCCTCCACTAGATCAGGTTGCCCAGAGCCCTGTTGAGCCTCACCTTGAATATCTCCAAGGATGGGGCCACAACCACCTTTGTGGGCAATGTGTTCCAGTGTTCCACCACCTTCATGATGCGGAACTTGTTCCTAACATGCGATCTAAATCTACTCTTCTCCAGTTTGAAGCCATTGCTCCTTGTCTTATCACTGCAGGCCTTTGTAAACAGTCTCTCTCCATCCTTCTTGTAGCCCACTTCAGATACTGGAAGGCTGCTATTAGTTCTCTCTGGAGCCTTTTGCTCTGCAGGCTGAACAGCCCCAATTCTTTCAGTCTGTCTTCACAGCAGAGGTGCTTCAGCCCTCTGATCATGTTGTGGCCCTTCTCTGGACCCACTCCCGCAGGTCCACATCTCTCTTGCTTTCAGGGTCCCCAAAGCTGGACACAGCACTGCGGGTGAGGTCTCACCAGAGCAGAGGGACAGAATCCCCTCTCTTCATCTGCTGGCCATGCTGCTTTTGATGCAGCCCAGGATGTAATTTGCTTTCTGGGCTGCAAGTGCCCACTGCTGGCTCATGTCAAGCTTCTCATTCACCAGCATTCCCAAGTCTTCTACAGGGCTGTTCTCAAGTTTGTCATCATCTGGTCTGTATTGATATCAAGGATTCCCCCAACATAGATGCAGGATCTTGCCTTATTGAACCTCATGAGCTTCTCCTCTGCCCACTTCTCCAGCCTGTCTGGGTCCATCTGGATGGCACCCATTCCCACCCTTCGGTCTTATCAAACTGCACCACTCAGCTTGGTGTCATCTGCCAACTTGCTGAGGGTGCCCTCAGTCTCACTGTCTACAGCAATGATAAAGGTATCTCTTTCCTACTCCTACTGAACAGTGGAGATTTTGGTACTAAAGTTTTGGTATGATGCAGTTTCCCACACAAATTTATATTCCATTAAACACTGCATTCCTTCTCTGGAAATCCAAATGTTTATCACAAATAAACTTCAAAGAATTAAGCTCAATTTGTTGTGCAGTGGAATATTTAGTTCAAGTAGAGATCAATTACATTTGAGAGCAGTGTATTACTGCAAATCATAACTAAGAGCCATCTCTGTACAAGAAATCCAGGGCAGGAGATGGGTTTAGATAGCTTTAAGAGTAATGAGGTTTTGCTTCAAATGCTGGTGTGTGGTTCCTGCTTCAATTCACGTGCAGAAAATATTTAGGTAAAGGCAGAGACATTTATTCATAGATTGATAGAATGGCTTAGGTTGGAAGGCACCCTAAAGATCATCTAGTTCCAAGCCCCCTGCTAGGGACAGGGACACCTCCCACTGGACCAGGTTGCTCAAGATCTCATCCAGCCTGTCCTTGAACACCTTCAGGAAGGGGGCATCCATGATGTCCATGAGCAACCTGTTCCAGTGTCTCACCACCCTCACTGTCAAGAATTTAATCTGCAGTCACAATCTGCCCTCCTCATCTTCAATCTATTCCTTCTTGTTCTGTCACTTCAAGCCCTTGTAAAAAGTCCCTCCTTAGCTCTCCAGGTACTGGAACACTGCTTCCGGAGCCTGTCTCCCCAGAGCCTTCTCTTCCTCACCAAATCATTATCTGTCATCAAATAACTGCAAGCCCCTCTTGTCTCTTAAGGCTTTAAATCGCTCACTTCTTTCCTTTTGAATGTCCAGTGAGAACTCGCCAACACTCCCTCTGCCTGCCACCATGGCCCAGGAGAATTCACATTGTCCTGTGGGTCCTTATTTAGCTAATGGGTGCAGGAAAGGTGAAAGGAAGATTTCTGACAGGGTAGCATTTTTGTCCACACTGTGATCCAGAAGGGGAATGGGTGTGTTAGGTTTCCTGCAGACCATTGCCATTTAGCTTTGCATCCTGGTGTTTAGCTTTCATGATTAAGCTTCTCACTCATGGCCCAGCTACACTTCTCAGTGTTGTTTGTTTGAGGGTGGGTTTACTGGTTCATTTCTTCGATCCTAGCTGCTGTGGAGTTTGGGTTTTTTTGAAGTATAGATTGCCACAGGAATTATGTTCTTCATAATCCCAATTGTCTGCATCATTTTATCTGTCATTCTTCACTTCAAAATGTCACTTAGCCTCCCACTCTCAACTCTTAGAAGCTATTAATTTGCCTCTCTCTTCATTGCCCTTGTCCTCTCTTATTTGAAACAATGTGAACCGAAGGGCTTACTGAAGTCATAACTTCCAGCATTTCTTTCTCTCTGTAGGCTGCTTTAGTCTTAGTCACTTCATATTGTGAATAAGCTTTCTCCATGAGTAGTCTGCATTGGCCTTATTGAATCTCATGAGGTTTTCCTCAGCCCACCTCTCCAACCTGTCCAGGTCTCCTGGATGGCACCCATCCCATCCCATCCTTCAGTCTTATCAACTGCACCACTCAGCTTGGCATCATCTGCAGACCTGCTGTCCTCAAACTCACTGTCTATAGCACTGATGGAAATATTGAACAGCACTGGTCCCACTACAGACCTTTGAGGGACACCACTTGTCACATGTCACCATCTGGGCGTCGAGCCATTGACCACTACTCTTTGGATGCAGTTATCCAATCAGTTCCTTACCCACTGGAGAGTCCACCCATCAAATCCATATGTCTTCAGATTAGATAGAAGGGTGTTGTGTGGGACTGTGTCAAAAGCTTCAGAAAAGTCTAGGTCAGCCTTGTTGTAGCAAGAATACATTTAAAAGGTGGCCAGAGCTCTTCCACTTTCATTGGCAGAGCCATAACTCTACCTTCCTATGATTGACTGCCCATAACATGCCTTTTTCTGACCAAATTCCTCAGCTGACAACATTGTGATTATGGTAAACCTAGATATCACAGAAAATACTGATTATCTAGATTGTACTGATTAGCAAGATTTATGCTGAAAGTGTGGCTTCTTTTCTAGGATAAACACATTGCAGGGGCTAACAAGTCTCAGTCTGCCACTGCCAGCTTTGCTTTCTGTGCACCTGTCTTCCACAGAATAAATGGAAAGATGCAATTTGCAACAAATGTCATGTGGGACATAAAACCAGAGCAGATTAGGAACTGCTAAGTAGCAATCCTATTGACTTGTCTCAAAGATAAAAGTCACCAAAATGATAATTGCAGATTTCATTGTGGTGGAGAAACTGCTAAATGTGCCATAATAGGATGAAGTCGTAACAAATTTATTACCAGGCAAAACTTAGTCAACATATTTTGTTTGCATTCTGTTTTGTGCAGTAAGGCAACACTGAACTGCTTTCAGTCTCTCCACATTTCCGTCTCCTATTTTAAATATCAACAACAGCACAAAAAAAAGATGATGATGATGATGATGAAAATAATCATAACTAATTCACAGATTCTCAGATTGCTTTGGGTTGGAAGGGACTCCCAAAATGCCATCCTGTCCAACCTCCCTGCACTCAGCAGGGACACCTGCTGCTCAAGGACACATCAAAGCTTATCCTGAATGTCTCCAGGGATGGGCCTCAACCACATCCGTGGGCAACATATTCCAGTGTCTCACCCCTCTCATTGTGGAGAACTTCCTCTTGATGTCCAGCGTAAAGCTCCCCTGCTCCACTTTCAAGCCATTGTCCTTGTCCTATCACCATAGGCCCTTCTAAACAGTCCTTCTTCAGCCTCCCTGTGCATCCCCTTCGGGTACTGAAGTGTAGCTCTAAGGTCTCCTTGGAATCTTCTCTTTTCCAGACTGAACAGTCTCAATTCTTTTAGCCTGTCTTCATAGCAGAGGTGCTTCAGCCCTCTGATCATCTTGGTGGCCCTCTTCTGGGCTCATTCCAGCAGCTCTGTGTCTCTCTTATACTGGGGGCCTCCAGAGCTGGACAAAGCACTGCAGGTGAGGTCTCAGGAGAGCAGAGCAGAGGGGCAGAATCCCCTCTCTCCATCTGCTGGCCATGCTGCTTTTCATGCAGCCCAGGCTGCCATTGGCCTTCTGGGCTGCAGGTGCCCATTGCTGGCTCATGTGCAGCTTCTCACCCACCAGCACCTTCAAGTCCTTTTCTACAGGGCTGTTCTCAGTACTGATAGTTTAAGTTTCCTCATCTTCATGGCACAGAGGAAATAATAAAGACTTTTCCTTTTGTGGGCAGGTTATGAAAACTATTAGTGGAAGTTTACCTCCCTCAAAAAAAAAAAAAGAGGAATCTGGGATGATTTACTGATGTTACAGGAATTCTAATGCTGGGGGTGCACAAATTGCCAGGCTGCACATCAGGATTGCTGCTACAGCCTTTCCTGAGGTCTGTACAGAGCTCTGATTTCTGCTGAGCTCAGTGAGCATCTGTGTTACACAGCTTATTTGTTCCAGTTACACAGGGCTGGTATTTTATTTGTTAGCTATTATCTAGCCACTTCTGTAGCTATTAAAATGTTCCAAAACGCAGAGAGGTCCAAACTGGGTCAAATGAAGTAAAAACATTGAGTTTAATGACAACAAAATCTAGACCAGGAAGAAAAGTCTCAGAGCTTTGAGCATTTGCACACAGTTCTTTTTCTGTAAATTACAGCTAAATCCTTCTCAAAGTCTGGACACCACAAAAAAATTGACTTTAGAAACTGGGTTGAAAAATCTCTCCTGACAGCAGAAGTGGAATGGGGAGAGGTTTGGGCATTCTTAAGGCCAGAATACATGTTGTTTGCTGGGCTTGGCAGCTTCAGCAGAAGGCAGGCTTCAAAGATAAAGAAATGGTGCTTGGGGACATGTTGGTGCTTAGAGGAATGGTTTAATGATAATAGGTTAGTGGTATTGGTGGGATTATGAGCTCTGGGCAAGTGGTTGGACTCTGTGATCTCAAAGGTCTCTTCCAGCCTCGACAGGTCTGTGGTTCTAAGCTCAAGTTCAAATTAGTGTTTCTACCAACAGAAGATCACATGTTGCAACTTAAGGAAGTAGTTCATCAGCCTTTTGTCAGCAGTTGTCTGGCAGCTCTGGGCTTCCAGTTCCCAGGATTGTGGTGGCTGATTGTGTCAGACCTTGTCCTGTGCTTGTTGTGTAGGTGAACAGGGTGAGGATAGTCAGGACGGTGTTCACTGGTGCATACCAACTGGTAGCATTTGTTGTCTTCATTCTGAGGGAGAAGTTACATCAGCTATTTTCCTACATTATTAACTAAGGGCCAATAATAGCATAGAAGCTCTTGGACTGATCTTTGTGTTGATTTTCATACATCTCGGTCAGGCTTGTTCCATTATGGAGGAGACCTGGTGGCAGTCTGAAGTCTCTTAATCATCAATATAACCAAGACAGAGGAACCAAGCTGTTGACTGGTGACTCTAACTGTTGAGCCTCAGCTTTGGAGGCAGCTTTCCCCTGTGAGCAGAACATCAAAGGGCTTTGCATGCAAGCTGCTTCCTGTATCTCTACATCTGGCTTTCCAGTATCTGAAGGGAGCCTACATGAAGGCTGGGGAGGGACTATTTACACGGTCTAGTAATGTTAGGACGAGGGGGAATGGGCTTAAGCTGGAAGAGGGGAGATTCAGACTGGATATTAGGAGGAAGTTCTTTACAGTGAGGGTGGTAAGACACTGGAACGGGTTGCCAGGGAGGTTGTGGATGCTTCCTCCCGGGAGGCGTTTAAAGCCAGGCTGGATGAGGCCTTGAGCAGCCTGCTCTAGTGGGAGATGTCTCTGCCTATGGCAGGGGGTTGGAGCTGGATGATCCTTGAGGTCCCTTCCAACCTAAACCATTCTATGATTCTATCTCTATTGATTCTATCTCTATGTCCATACATCTGTACCTGTAGTGACAGGATGAGAGGGAATGGATTGAAGCTTGAAAAGGGCAGATTTAGACTGGAGGTTAGGAAGAAATTCTTTGCAGTAAGGGTGGTGAGACTCTGGCATAAGTTGTCCAGGGAAATTGTGGATGTCCCCTCCTCAGAGGTGTGCAAAGCCAGGCTCTATGAGGCCTTGAGCAACCTGATCTAGTGGAAGGTGTCCCTGCTTATGTCAGGGCGGTTGGAATAAGATGGTCTTGAAGGTCCCTTCCAACTTAAAGCATTCTATGAATGCCTTGCTGGGACTAACGCCTGTTAGATAGATGGAGATGCTGGGAACCATACATTCTGAAACATCCTGGGACACTTTAGGTTGGGTCTCACCTTTGATACCTGTTTCCACTAGCAGGCAGGGCTGTGGAATACAGACTGTGAATGATTCATGCTCATTTATCACAAGTTTTGCTCTTCTTTTTCCTATCTCACATTCTTGCATTGTATTCCCAGCAAGATAGCCTTGTGGTAGGAGGTGAAGTGACTCCTGTAATTTATACATCACTGCAAGTGCCCTGTTTAGTGCACTTCATTGTGCAAGGAGCTGAAACAAAGGAAAATAAAATTGCAGTTAGTTCATAGGGCTACTGTGTTCATTATGGCTCAAGACATAAAGGGAATATTTGTGCCTCAGTCCAATTACCCTGTAGTTCTGTATGCGTTTCCAGTACTAGAAAGATCACTGGGTTGTCTTGAGTCAGCCTTTTAGAAAGCTTGGCTCAAATGCATGCAGACATGGTTGTGTGAGCTACTGCAGAGTGAAAATTAGGCTTTATTTACAAAATGTTAGCACTTAACTATGCCTGTACATAAAGGAACCGAGAGGCTTCAGATGGAGATCAATTCTCTTGCAATTGAAGTAAAAATAGTTGTTAAGGTTATTGCTTTTTGATCTCTTCTGGAAGTAAACCAACAGAAAGCAAATGTAGCGTTTATCCACGTTGGTTTATTGTGAAGTGAAAGACTTCTTTGCAAACAGGCTCAGCCTTTCCTGTCTCACAGAATCACAGAAAGCAGCCAGTTGAGAGCGACCTCAAAAAATCATCCAGTCCAACCTTCAACCCAGCACTGAAAGGTCAACACTAAACCTGTCCCTAAGCACCAGGTCCACATGCTGCTTAAACACTCTCAGGGATGGTAATTCCACCACTGCCCTGGACAGAACATTCCAATGTTTGAGAACCTTTTCAGTGAACAAATTTCCTAGCATTCAGCCTGAACCTCCCCTGACACAGCTTGTGACCATTTCCTCTAGTGCTGTTGCTTGCTACCGAGGAGAAGAGGCTGCCCGCTCCTCACTCCAACCTCCCTTCAGGTAGCTGTAGAGAGCAATGAGGTCTGCCCTCAGCCTCCTCTTCTCCCAACAGAACACCCCCAGCTCCCTCAGCTTCTCCTAGGCTATGTGTTCCAGGCTCTTCTCCAGCCTCGTTCCCCTTCTCTGGAAATGCTCCAGTCCCTCAATGTCCTTCCTGTAGTAAGGGGCCCCAAACTGAACACAGCACTGAAGTTGTGGCCTCACCAGTGGTGACCACAGGGGCATAGTCATTTACTTGTCCCTGCTGGCCACATCTAATCCAAGACAAGATGCCATTGGCTTTCTTGGCCACCTGGGCACTGCTGGCTCATATTTAATCAACTGTCAGTCAGAACTCCCAGGTCCATCTCCAAGTTGCAGTTTTCCCCAAGTCTGTAACTTACCATGAGGCTGTTGTGACACAGACACTTGACCTTGTTAAAATTCATACAATTAGCCTTGGCCCATGGGTCTAACTTGTCCATGTCATGCTAAAAAGCCTCCCTACCCTCTAGCAGATTGATATGGCCACCCTACTTGGTGTCATCTGTAAATTTACAGCAAGTGCCCTCAATCCCCACATCCAGGTCAGTGATAAAGATACTAAAGAGGACAGGCCCCAGTACTAAACCCTAGGGGATGCCACTAGTGACTAGCTGCCAGCCAGACTTAACTGTATTCACCAAGACATGGTTTAATGGCCACAGTGGTGTTAGGTCAGTGGTTGGACTCGATGATCTTCGACATCTTTTCCAACCAATTCTGTGATGGATCTGATGGAGTGCATACAGAGGAGGGCCAGCAAAATGATCAGGGGGCTGGAGCAGGGGAGACTTCAACTAGATGTTAGGAAGAAGTTCTTTACAGTGAGGGTGGTCAAACACTGGAACAAGCTGCCCAGGGAGATTGTGGGTGTTCTCTCCCTGGAGGTGTTCAAGGCCAGGCTGGATGAGGCCTTGAGTCACCTGTTCTAGTAGGATGTGTCCCTGCCTATGGCAGGGGGTTGGAACTAGTTGATCTTTGAGGTCCCTTCCAACCTAAACTATTCTATGATCTGTCAGGTCCCTTCCAACCTAAGCTATTTTGCAATGACTCTATGGTTTTAGAGAATTCTGACCTCTCAAATGCATCCTGTTTAATTTTGGCAGTGTTGGTGGTGTTCACACTCTAAGAAGCCCTGTCTTTGTGTAAGCTAACTGGTACAGAGAACTTGTGAGCAACATGAAATTAGTTTAAAGTTTCTTTTTTCAGCACACTGTAAGACAAAACCCATCTTTTAGCTAAACATGCCTTTTGGAAGTCAACCATAAAGTAGATAATTCTTGCTGAACACAAGTCATGCAGGGAAAGGTTTAATACATAGCCTAGAAGGTGACAGCACAGCTTAGTGCTTCCCAGCATGTATTCATTGCAATTCCAGTGATAGGAACATATCAGAAGGCAGAATAGAGATGGAAGCTGGGAAGCAGGCTTTTTTCCCTCCACATGATGGTTTAGTATCAGTGGCTCACTGTGCTGTAAGACTGGTGAGAAATATTGACATCAAGTTGCCATAAATCATAGAGAGCTCTCTGTTAGCTTGCACAAGGCCTTCTCCACTGGTGCATAAATGATGGATGGTTTTCCTTGTGAATGAACTTCGAGGATGCATTGAAATTCCACTTCTGTTCTTGCTCAAGTTAGATATAGGACTGGCTGATTTTAAAAGTCTTTTCCAGCTGAAACAATTCACAGAATCACAGAAGGGACTTCAGAAGATCATCAAGTGCAACCTCCTTGCTAGAGCAGGACCAACTAGATCAGGTCACACAGGAACACATCTATAGCAGGTTCCACATAAACATCAGGAAAAGCTTTTTTATTGTAAGGGTGGTGGAGCCCTGGAACAGGCTGTCCAGAGAAGTGGTAGACTCTCCTTCTCTGGAGAGGTTCAAAACCCACAGAGAGGTGGGTTTTGAATGTCTCCAGAGATGGAGACTCCACCACCTCTCTGGGCAACCTGTTCCAGTACTCAGTCACCCTTAAACGAGTTCCTCCTCATGTTTAGATGGAACTTTTTGTAGTCAAGCTCTTGTGCCCATTACCCCTTGTCTTGTCACTGGGTACGACTGAAAAAAGCTTGGCCCCATCCTCCTGACACCGACCCTTGAGTTATTCCTAAGCATTTAAGAGATTCCCTCCCTCAGTCTTCTTTTTTCCACAATAAAAAGACCAAATTCTCTCAGTCTTTCCTCATCACTGTTTTTCCAGTCCCCTACTTATCTTTGTAGTCCTTTGCTGTTCGCTCTCCAGAAAGTCCCTTCCTTCATGAACTGGGGAGCTCAGAACTGGACACAGTATTCCAGGGCAGAGTAGAGGGGAAGGAGAACCTTTGCCCTGCTGGCCACACTCTTCTTGATGCACACCAGGATGCCATTGGTCTTTTTGGCCACAAGAGCACATTGCTGGCTCATGGAATCCGGTTGTCCCCCAGGACACCTATGTCTCTTTTTCCTGAGGTGCTCTCCCATAGGTCAGTCTCCAAACTATACTGGTCCTTGGCATTGTTCTTTCCCAGATGCCAGACTCTACACTTGTCATTCAGTTTCTCCCCACCCAGCTCTCCAGGCTGTCCAGGTCTCACTGAATGACCACACAGTCTTCAGCTCCCAGTTTGGTGTCATCAGCAAACTTGCTGACAATGTCACCTGTGCCCTCAGACAAGTTGTTTCCAAATATATTGAGTAGTCCTGGTCCCAGTACTGACCCCTGAGGGATGTCACTCGATACAGGCCTCCAACTAGACTCTCCCACACTGACCACAGCTCTCTGAGCCCTGTCCTTGAACCAGTTCTCAATCCTTCTCACCACACAATCATCCAATCTGCACATCTTAAGGTTGGCTGTGTGGATGCCATGGGAGACAGTGTCAAAAGCCTTGCTGAAGTCAAGGTTGACCGTATCCACTGTCTTCCCCTCATCCTTCCATTTGGTTATGCCACTCATGACTCAACTGTCACTGTCACTTACATGGTACATTTTTGGTCCAATGAAATCCATCCTACAGTTATCTGTCACCAAAACTTTTTTCCCAGTGTCCTTGCCTTTTTCTTGCCTTGTTCATCCGAATCTTCAGGGAGCTAGAGCTGCAGGTAACTGAGCAGAAGATACTGGTTCAGCTGTCTGAACTGGTTCTCCACAATTCCATTGGCTTAGCTCTAGCTTGAAAACATGACAAGAGTAGTATAATGTCTGTTTTGCCTTCCTTATGTCATTTGCAAGAGCATTTAATTTCTTTTCCCACTTAGGAATACTTCACTTTAAAATCTACTCTACCTACTGACTTTGCTGATCAGTCAAAATTTCTGAGGCAAGGTAACAAATTGCCAAAGATTTCCCAGAACAGACAGGAAAACAGGATAAATTACTTTGTGTAGGAAAGAGAGAAGCAGAAGTGCAAAGGTGAATGGCAAATGTAGAAGCAGGGGGAGGTAGGACTGACAGCTGAACTGGTAAAAAGAGCAAAGATCCATACTTGGAGGGGGAAAAATGCTGAAAGAAAAGCAATACAACAGAAAATGTTAATAAAAAGGGCAAAAGCACTGAGATGAAGACTGCTGAAAACATGAAGTGATATATTGGTTTACATTATCCATTTTGGCTCAAATTAAATTTAGGTTTGCGGCCAATCTTTTCACGATAGCTTCTTATTAAAGTGGCTGAAATATTCCCCTCAGCTCTGCAGAGCACATTAACTTCTGAACCCCATTGATTCGCCATGTCAGATCAATTGGCACCGTGCTACCAGCTCACCTATCTCCCTTTAGACTGATGTTGACATTTAAAGAAGATTGAGACAATAAACCCTTCCACCTCTCAAAAAATAATTAAAAAAAAAAATTGCTGCTTTCAAAACTTGAGGTCCTAAAGAGATGGTGGTGGTTGTGAATGATCTGATGTCAGTGAGCAGCAAATCGCTGCACTTGGAAGCAAACATACTTTGTTCTGTGCAGAGATAAGAGTTTAGCTTCTTAGCAAAACAAGCTTTTTAGCTGTGGATGGTGTTTCACTGCCAGGCTATTTTTATGACTAGCTCAGTGGGTTAATGTCACTGGAGGTATTTTAATGCAGTATGTCTTTTCTTCAGAGAACCTTAGAAATTTCAATTTATAGGAAGGGAAGTACCTGGGTTTGTGCACCAAATTAGAGCAGATCTCTTCATCATTTTCTCTTGAAGTAGAGTTTTGTCTTGTTCCCTCCAATTCAGAGATTCATAGAATGGTTTGGTTTGGAAGGCACCTTAAAGATCATCTAGTTCCAACTTCCTGCCATGAGCAGGGACACTTTCCACTAGAGTAAGTGGCTCAAAGCCTCATCCAGTCTGGCCTTGAACACTTCCAGGGTGGGAGCATCCCTGACCTCCCTGGGCAACCTGTTCCAGTGTCTTACCATCCTCATTGTCAAGAACTTCTTCCACATCTTCAGTCTAAATCTGCCCTCCTCAAGCTTCAATCCATTCCCTCAGTGTCCAACCAGTCTTAGAACAAATACTGACAGTGTGAGTTTGAGATGGTAGACGTTGCCCCACACCTCCCCACTGCATCACAGGGTGTTGTGCATGCGAGTCTCAGCCCCTGTTTTCTTTGAATCCTGATGCCATTGTGATCATGGAGCGTAGAGACTGTGCCCAGCAGCTAGTTTTGTGGTGCCTCTCAAACATGGTTTAGGTTGTGGCTTTGGATAGAGACTGTTCCAAGTCTGATGAAAAGTTATCGCTGACCTGTAACAGCCATGTGTGGAACAACTTCCTAATTCTTCACTCTCATGGTAGATCAAGTTCAAGACATCCTTTCGGCAGCCAGTTCTTGCCTCCCATCAAGAGCTTCTTGATGCTGAGTAGGAAAGAAACAGGCTGAGACACTCTAGTATTCAGACTGGGGTCGGCTTGAGCTTAGTCTCTTAAGTTTACAGCAGATCCCCATCCTGCATCTATTCTACCAGTTCACAGAATCACAGAACGTTAGGGGTTGGAAGGAACTTCCAGAGACCATCCAGTCCAACCACCCTGCCAGAGCAGGGTCACCCAGGAACGTATACAGGTGGGTTTTGAAAGTCTCCAGAGGAGACTCCACAACCTCCCTGGGCAGCCTGCTCCAGGACTCTGGCACCCTCATAAGGAAGAAGTTTCTCCTTCTGTCCACATGGAACCTCTTCTGCTCCAGCTTGCACCCATTGCCCCTTGTCCTGTCACTGGACATCACTGAGCAGAGCCTGGCTCTGTCCTCCTGACACTGCCCTGCACATCTTTATCAACATGAATGAGGTCACCCCTCTGGCTCCTCTGCTCCAAGCTAAAGATCCTCAACTCCTCAGCGTTTCTTCACAGGAAAATGTTCCACTCTCTTTGGCATCTTGGTGGCTCTGCATTAGACTCTTTTAAGCAGTTCCCTGAGATCCTTCTTGAACTGAGAGGCCCAGAACTGGACACAGTGTTCCAGATGTGGCCTCAACAGGACCAAGTGTTCAGCAAAGAACTGAGATTTGTTTTTCAGTTGGGTTGAATGTAATGAGATGTTGAAATTGCAGCAAGCTCAGAAACTAACAATGCTACAGAGAGTCAGCCACAAACAGGTCTACAACGATAGCACACAGGGTGAAAATTAATATGTGTCCTGCAAATAATTGCCTTCATGCCTCATTGCAAATGCAGTAGTTAAACATTCTTGTCTTGTGAGTAATTTCCTATTCACAGTCTGTGGGAAGGCATAAATGTAAAGAAAACAGATTTGGGGTCCTTTTGTTGGATGTTTTGTTTTGTTTTTAAGTCTGCTAATTTCAATTCCCAAACACCATGGGAGCCTGCAATTCCAATTTTCTTTTCACAGTGTTAGTGAAAACTGGGCACTGAAAATAGTCAGATTTTTTTCCCCCTCTAAGTTTGAAACCACTTAGAAATACAGTCGAGAATAATAACTTTCTAATCCGTTATTACACCAGGTAAAACAACTCTGCTCAGTTGCTATTATTTCATGCAAAGTTTCTCCTAAGTGGTAGAAGAGGCTTTTAAAAATCAGAGTCTTCTAAGCTGGGCTTTTGAGGCAATCCAAAAAGGTGGGTGGCATTGTTGAGAGGAAGAGTCGAGTGTCAGGGAAGTTGTTTCAAGAAAAGATTGATGAATTTTAACAATTTCTTTATACAAGATTAATTTCCTCTCACTGTTAGGGCAAGGCCTAGGTATAATCATGGTCTTCATGATTTTCTCTTGTTTCTCTTGAAACCATCCTGAACTTAATCATGGTTGGGTTTAGAATTTTGTGGAGATGACTTTTTGTTCTTAAAAGTTAGGATCATTTTTTGTGGCATTTAATTTTCACAGTTAGCTATAAGGTATTTCACATTTCAGGCACGATAAGTAGCTTTACCTGTGTGATGCTTTGGGTGTTCCCTGCCCCCCCCCCCCCACTTGAGAAAATCACCCAGACTAAACTCAGCCACTCCCCCCCACTTGAGAAAATCACACAGACTAAACTCAGCCACTCTGGAAATTGGAGAATGAAGCTATATTTACAGCTGAGCACAATATGCAAGCAGATATTTACAATCTATACAGCTATAGACAGAAATAGACAAGTTAAAAAGGTAATACAGAAACACAACAGCTCTCCTAGAAACCAGAGTCCACAGGAGGGACTCCCAACCACCCTTCCACCTTCTTCCCACCCCTCTACCTTACCCCAGACTTTGCTTTATGTTCAAGGTGAGTTTGGAGGGTCAGCCAGGGGATTAGTCAGGCAGCAAGTTAGGTTAGAGAGAGAAGTGCAGCCCAAAAGCTGAAGAGAGACTCTGTTACCTATGTTTGTGTTCTTCAGCAAGCCTATGAGTGTAGTAGCCATCACCACTGTTTCCTTTTCACAGCCTATCATCTAATTCTTCTCACCAAAATATCCCAGCTAGCTTCAAACTAGCACAATCTGGAATGAAGTTAGTGTCTTTTTCATGCTGCAGACACCAACAAAGGCTGCAGTTAAGTAGCAGACATGGTTACACCTAGACTTACCTCTACTGCTGCACCAGCCATCCTGTGCAACCTGCCCTAGGTAAATGTACTGTGTTAGGGGGGTTGTACTCGATGATCTCCAGAGGTCCCTTCCAACCCCTACCATTCTGTGATTCTGTGATTCTGCCTGGTTTAGCCACTAAGATGATGGAGAAGAAAGATGCATCATGTGTTTCTCAAAAAGTTGGGAAGCGAAGAACAAGATACCTGTAACAGACTTCACTTGCTCTCCATTGGGAGTCACAAAGTCACAGATTACATGGGGTTGGAAGAGATCATCAAAGGTCATCTTGTGCAACCTCCCTGCACTCAGCAGGGACACCTCCAACTAGATCAGGCTGCCCAGGAACACTTCAAGGCTGATCTTGAATGTCTTCAGGCATGGGGCCTCAATCACATCCCTGGGCAACTTGTTCCAGTATTTCACCACTCTCACTGTGCAGAACTTCCTCCTCATGTCCAAACTAAATCTCCCCTGCTTCAGTTTGAAACCACTGACCTTTGTCCTATCACCACAAGGTCTTCCAAACAGTCTCTCCTCAGCCTTCCTGTGGATCCCTTTCAGATATTGAAACGCAGCTCTAAGGTCTCTCTGGCGCCTTCTTTTCTCCAAGCTGAATAGCCTCAGTTCTTACATCCTGTCTTCCACAGGATCATCTGTTCTCCTATGCAGTAAGTCTTGTCTTGCAGGTGAAAAAGTATCCAGGTGAACTCCTTTTGGGTACTCCAGTCTTAGTCAAATAAAGGTTCTGATTAAATTAAAGAAACTGATTCAACAGTGTTCCGGATGGAGATTTATTTGTTTACATAGATAGGATAAGGAACAGTGGTTTGAAACTGGAGCAGGGAAGATTGAGGTTGGATATCAGGAGGAGGAAGCTCTGCACAACGAGAGTGGTGAGATACTGGAACAGGTTGCCAGGGATGTGGTTGAGGCCCTGTCTCTGGAGACATTCAAAATCAGCCTTGATGTGTCTCTGGGCAGCTTGCTGTAGTTGGAGGTGTCCCTGCTAACTGCAGAGGGGTTGGACAGGATGACCTTTGAGGGTCCCTTCCAACCCAAGGCAGTCTGTGAATTTTGGAAGAATCTAGGCTGGTCTGTTCCTGGTGACGTGCTTTACCATGTGCTCCATGACCCTTTCCTACCTAAAGACCTCTCAGACAAACCCACATGCTTTGTAAAAGTTCTCTACTATTTCCTCCTCCTTCGTTTGCCTTGAGAGGCCCTGCTAGGTCTTTTTTAAAACAAAACAAAAAGAAGAAAAAGTAGCACAAAGCCATTCCCTTTTACAGAATCACTCCTTTTACCACAAGTCCAAACACATGTAACAGCAGATGCTTTGGAAGCAGCTTAACTAACATGAATGTTACAGTTGAGTATTTCTCAGGCAGATGGGATAAATGAGATAATTGTGAAAACATTCTTAAAAATAAAAGGATGCCATCAGGTGCAAGGCAGGAGTTTAGGGGAGGTTGGAAAATATTCTTTGCATGGTTTTTGATTTGTAAGGTTGCAATGTTAAAAGAATGTTTTCTTCCATGCAGTCTGTTAGGTGTCATTTAGTAGACATTAATTGGAAAGTTAGTTGCTGGCTTTTGGCCCAAATGTCTGTGTTTTAAAAAAGGAAGAGCAGCTGTTAGTCCTGCAGGTACTGACAGACTTTATTCAGCTGCTTCTATTCTTTCTCAGGCAGTAATTCATTTGCTGAAGTCACACACAGCAAGATAAGGCTTTGTATCATGTTTGCTCCCTGTGGAAGTACTCCCGAGTCTTTCTTCTGCAGCAGTGCATTGTCTCTTGTAAAACAATAATTGACACCTGATGTGCAAAAGAATTTTGCACATTTTCTACAACTATGGGGAAAAAATCAAGATCTGAAACAGTCACTGACTGCTTTGGGACAGACCACGTGTCTTAGGAGGGTGGCATCTACCTTGAAATGAGAAAAAAAATCTTAAGAGCCTTCTGAAGTAAAGCTTTGTGGAACCACAGAATGCTAGGGGTTTGAAGGGACCTCCAGAGATCATCTAGTTCAGCTTTCCCCCTGCCAGAGCAGGGTCACCTGGGGCAGGTCACACAGGAACACATCCAGGTGGGTTTTGAAAGTCTACATAGGAGACTTCACAACCTCACTGGGCAGCCTGCTCCAGGGGTCTGTCACCCTCGCAGTAAAGTTTTTTTCTCCTGTTGAGATGGAATTTCCTATGACTGAGTTTACATTCGTTGCCCCTCATCCTGTCCCTGGGTATCACTGAAAAGAACCTGGCTCCATCCTCTGGACAGCCACCCTGCAGATATTTATAGACATCATTGATAAGTTCCTCTCTCAGCCTTCTCTTCTCCAGACTAAACAGCGCCAGGTCTCTCAGCCTTTCCTCATAAGAGGGATGCTCCAGGCCTTTAACCATCCTCTTAGCTCTCCATTGCACTCTCTCCACCAATTCCCTGTCTCTCTTGAACTGGGGAGCCCAGACCGGGACACACTATTCCAGGATATTCAGAATATATTCAGGATCTCTTATGTAGTCACAGAAAATACCAACTTATAACAACTGAGAACTTTCAGAGGGAAGAAAAAGAACCTAAACCACTCTTTGAGATGAATGACAATTTTCCTGAGTCTTACTGTGCTGCTTCTATTCTTTCAGCCAAATAAAATGTCACCTTTTTAAACTTGTGTGGCATAAGTGCCAGGAATTGGTGTTTCAAGAGTAAGAACAGAAATCACCAATAAATAAATGATGAGTAATAGCGAGGTGGGGAGGGAGCTCAGTTATTTTTGGAGTTTCTGGCTTTTTGACTGTGTTTTATTATTCATTGGCCAATTGGAGATGTCTGTAGCTGTTGGCTGCTTTTAATTCTCACCACCTAAACTTGTTGCAGTTTTTTGACTGGTGCTGATAGTTTGAGTGGCATTACTTTTAATGGATTTAACATGTAGTATCAGCAATGACAGAATAGCTTAGGTTGGAAGGGACCTCAGAGATCATCTACTCCAACCACCCTGCCATGGGCAGGGACACCTCTTAACTAGACTCGGCTGCTCAAGGCTTTGTCCAACCTCTCCTTGAACACCCCCAGGGAGGATGCAGCCACAACCTCTCTGGGCAACCTATACTAGAGTCTCACTACCTTTGTACTGAAGAACGTTTTCCTAAGATCTAGTCTAACCCTGTGCTCCCTCAGCTTCAAACAATTCCCCCTTGTCCATTCTGTGTTCCTGATGGCTGCAGGGGAGGTGGACAAAATCACAGAATCACAGAATCAGTCAAGGTTGGAAGGGACCTCAAACATCATCTAGTTCCAACCCCCCTGCCATGGACAGAGACACCTCACACTAGATCAGGCTGTCTAGAGCCTGGCTTTAAACACCTCCAGGAATGGAGCTTCCACCACCTTCCTTGGGCAACCCATTCCAGGCTCTCACCACCCTCATGGTGAAGAACTTCTTCCTAACATCCATTCTGTATCTACCCATTTCTAGCTTTGTTCTATTCCCCTTAGTCCTATCACTACCTAATGTTCTAAAAAGTCCCTCCTCAGCTTTCCTGTGGTCCTCTTAAGAGACTGAAAGGCCACAACAAGGTCACCTTGGAGCCTTCTCCTCTCCAGACTGGACAGTCCCAACTCCCTGAGTCTCTCCTCATAGCAGAGGTGCTCCAGCCCTCTGACCATCCTCATGGCCCTTCTCTGGGCATGTTCCAGCACGTGTATATCCCTCCTGTAATAGGGGCTCCAGAACTGGGTTCAGTACTCCGGGTGGATGATCTTTGAAGGGTCCCTTCCGATCCAGTGCAATCTGTGAAGCTGTACTGACAGCCATGAAAATGGAAAGGACTCCAAACCTAAGTGTTTTCAGGCCAGGAGAGCATTGCCAGGCAGTTCCGACCTAGTGCAATGAGGGAGATGCATGTTTGTAGCAGGCGGGATTTGACTGACTCCTCTGTGTGCAAACTCAACAATAACCTCTCCCGTATTTCATTATCTACCTATAGCAAATCCTACCAGGGCAGGAGGAGGAAGGGAGTACCCTGGCTCGTCCGAAGTGATCCGCGAATCCAGCAGCACAACGGGCATGGTGGTCGGGATCGTGGCAGCGGCGGCGCTGTGCATCCTCATCCTCCTGTATGCGATGTACAAGTACAGGAATCGAGACGAAGGCTCCTACCACGTCGATGAGAGTCGAAACTACATCAGTAACTCAGCACAATCCAACGGGGCTGTGATCAAGGAAAAACAGCCCAACAGCGCTAAAAGCTCCAACAAAAACAAGAAAAATAAGGATAAGGAGTACTATGTCTGATCCCAACAGCTAAAAGAACGCTTGTATAGAAATAGTCTTCATTTTATCTGAGACATAATACAAACTTATTTACTTTACTTTTTATGAAGCACATTCAAAAAAACAAACAAACAAAAACAAAACAAAAACAGACAGGGAATGCAATCAGAAAGGAAAGACTGTTTTTAAAAACAAGCATTTTGTGCTCTTGTTTTTCAGAAACAGGAGCTGGTAAATTCCCTACCATCCACAGTGTTTTCATTTACTCTGCCTGTCTTTATGTTGCTGGAACATTTCTGAAAGACAATGGTGACCACCACGCGCTCATAAAGCAAGGAGTATAACTACAACATCAAGGCACAATACGAAACAAAACAAATTGAAACAAACAAACAAAGAACAGGAGAAAAAAAACCAAACTAATTAAAAAAAATTAAAAAAAAAACAAAAAACAAATAAAAGGAAAGAAAAAGAAAGAGTGAAACAAACAAACAAAAAAGAAGCTACCTATGATTCTGGATTTAGCCAAAGTGCTAGCTCTTTCGTGAGAAGTAAGTTAGTCTTATTGTCAGAGAAGACTGTCGTTAAATGTGGTGACTCAACAAGCAAACTGCAAAGAGTTTGCCCATCTGGTGCAGTGAAGCAGTGATTGGAAAACTTGCATTTGAAACAAAGTGCTGGCTTTTCTGAAGACTTTCCTTAGAAATACTTTCAAAAAGCCCCTTTTCTGGTCGTGAGGAAAAATAGTACGGAGGCCTTATTTTCAAATACAACAACAGGAGAAAAAAAAAAAAAACCACAAAACAAAACAACCAAACTAACCACACACACAAGAAAAAAAAAAAAATCTGGAATATAAGGCACATT